>CAJUYC020000086.1:3000000-3377777 GCA_910591585.2 Nysson spinosus
CATTTTAAACTAATTGTTCTATCTGAAAGTGTTCGATACTGTGCCAGGAGAAGCGCCTGTTCTCTGAAATCAGTGGTGATGCTACTCGAAACCGTATGTGTTCGACATAACTAAGTGGTCGACCTTGTGAGAGAGTAAACTCCAGATGCGGAACTTAGTTCCATTTTAAACTAATTGTTCTATCTGAAAGTGTTCGATACTGGGCCAGGAGAAGCGCCTGTTCTCTGAAATCAGTGGCGATGCTACTCGAACCCGTATGTGTTCGACGAAACTAAGTGGCCGACATTGTGACAGAGGAAACTCCAGATGCGAAACTTAGTTCCATTTTAAACTAATTGTTCTATCTGAAAGTGTTCGATACTGTGCCAGGAGAAGCGCCTGTTCACTGAAATCAGTGGCGATGCTACTCGAACCCGTATGTGTTCGACGAATCAAAATGGTCGACCTTGTGACAGAGGAAACTCCAGATGCGAAACTTAGTTCCATTTTAAACTAATTGTTCTATCTGAAAGTGTTCGATACTGTGCCAGGAGAAGCGCCTGTTCACTGAAATCAGTGGCGATGCTACTCGAACCCGTATGTGTTCGACGAATCAAAATGGTCGACCTTGTGAGAGAGGAAACTCCAGATGGGAAACTTAGTTCCACTTTAAACCAAATGTTCCGTCCGAAACTGAGTGTGCGCTACTGTGCCAGGACAAGCGCCTGTTCTCTGAAATCTGTGGCGATGCCACTCGAAACCGTATGTGTTCGACGAAACTAAGTGGACGACCTTGTGAGAGAGGAAACTCCAGATGCGGAACTTAGTTCCATTTTGAACTAATTGTTCTATCTGAAAGTGTTCGATACTGTGCCAGGAGAAGCGCCTGTTCTCTGAAATCAGTGGTGATGCTACTCGAAACCGTATGTGTTCGACGTAACTAAGTGGCCGACATTGTGAGAGAGGAAACTCCAGATGCGGAACTTAGTTCCATTTTAAACTAAATGTTCTATCTGAAAGTGTTCGATACTGTGCCAGGAGAAGCGTCTGTTCTCTGAAATCAGTGGCGATGCTACTCGAACCCGTATGTGTTAGACGAATCTAAATGTTCGACCTTGTGAGAGAGGAAACTCCAGATGCGAAAATTAGTTCCACTTTAAACCAAATGTTCCGTCCGAAACTAAGTGTTCGATACTGTGCCAGGAGAAGCGCCTGTTCTCTGAAATCTGTGCCGATGCAACTCGAAACCGTATATTTTCGACGAAACTAAGTGGCCGACCTTGTGAGAGAGGAAACTCCAGATGCGGAACTTAGTTCCATTTTAAACTAATTGTTCGATCTGAAAGTGTTCGATACTGTGCCAGGAGAAGCGCCTGTTCTCTGAAATCAGTGGCGATGCTACTCGAACCCGTATGTGTTCGACGAATCAAAATGGTCGACCTTGTGAGAGAGGAAACTCCAGATGCGAAACTTAGTTCCACTTGAAACCAAATGTTCCGTCCGAAACTGAGTGTGCGATACTGTGCCAGGAGAAGCGCCTGTTCTCTGAAATCAGTGGTGATGCTACTCGAAACCGTATGTGTTCGACGAAACTAAATGGCCGACCTTGTGAGAGAGGAAACTCCAGATGCGGAACTTAGTTCCATTTTAAACTAAATGTTCTATCTGAAAGTGTTCGATACTGTGCCAGGAGAAGCGTCTGTTCTCTGAAATCAGTGGCGATGCTACTCGAACCCGTATGTGTTAGACGAATCTAAATGTTCGACCTTGTGAGAGAGGAAACTCCAGATGCGAAAATTAGTTCCACTTTAAACCAAATGTTCCGTCCGAAACTAAGTGTTCGATACTGTGCCAGGAGAAGCGCCTGTTCTCTGAAATCTGTGCCGATGCAACTCGAAACCGTATATGTTCGACGAAACTAAGTGGCCGACCTTGTGAGAGAGGAAACTCCAGATGCGGAACTTAGTTCCATTTTAAACTAATTGTTCGATCTGAAAGTGTTCGATACTGTGCCAGGAGAAGCGCCTGTTCTCTGAAATCAGTGGCGATGCTACTCGAACCCGTATGTGTTCGACGAATCAAAATGGTCGACCTTGTGAGAGAGGAAACTCCAGATGCGAAACTTAGTTCCACTTGAAACCAAATGTTCCGTCCGAAACTGAATGTGCGATACTGTGCCAGGAGAAGCGCCTGTTCTCTGAAATCAGTGGTGATGCTACTCGAAACCGTATGTGTTCGACGAAACTAAATGGCCGACCTTGTGAGAGAGGAAACTCCAGATGCGAAACTTAGTTCCATTTAAAACTAATTGTTCTATCTGATACTAAGTGTTCGATACTGTGCCAGGAGAAGCGCCCGTTCTCTGAAATGTGTGGCGATGCCACTCGAAACCGTATGTGTTCGAGGAAACTAAGTGGTTGTTCTTGTGAGAGAGGAAACTCCAGATGCGAAACTTAGTTCCATTTTAAACTAATTGTTCTATGTGAAACTATGTGTCTGATACTGTGCCAGGAGAAGCGCCTGTTCTCTGAAATGTGTGGCGATGCCACTCGAAACCGTATGTGTTCGAGGAAACTAAGTGGTCGACTTGTGAGGGAAGAAACTCCAGATGCGAAATTTAGTAGAATTTTAGACTAATTGTTCTATCTGAAACTATGTGTCTGATACTGTGCCAGGAGAAGCGCCTGTTCTCTGAAATCTGTGGCGTTGCCACTCGAAACAGTATGAGTTCGACGAAACTAAATGGCCGACCTTGTGAGAGAGGAAACTTCAGATGCGAAACTTAGTTCCATTTCAAATTAATTGTTCTATCTGCAACTAAGTGTTCGATACTGTGCCAGGAGAAGCGGCTGTTTTGTGAAATCTGTGGCGATGCCACTCGAAACCGTATGTGTTCGACGAAACTAAGTGGTCGACCATGTGAGAGGAAACTCCAGATGCGAAACATTGTTCCATTTTAAACTAATTGTTCTATCTGAACCTGAGTGTTCGATACTGTGCCAGGAGAAGCGCCTGCTCTCTGAAATCTGTGGCGATGCTACTCGAAACCGTACGTGTTTGACGGAACTAAGTGGTCTACCTTGTGAGAGAGCAAACTTCAGATGCGAAACGTAGTTCTATTTTAAACTAATTGTTCTATCTGAAACTAAGTGTTCGATACTGTGCCAGGAGAAGCGCCTGTTCTCTGAAATCTGTGGCGATGCCACTCGAAATCGTATGCGTTCGGCGAAACTAAGTGGTCGACCTTGTGAGAGAGGAAACTCCAGATGCGAAACATAGTTCAATTTTAAACTAAATGTTCCGTCTGAAACTAAGTGTTCGATTCTGTGCCAGGAGAAGCGCCTGTTCTCTGAAATCTGTGGCGATGCTACTCGAAACCGTATGTGTTCGACGAAACTAAGTGGTCGACCTTGTGGGAGAGGAAACTCCAGATGCGAAACTTAGTTCCATTTTAAACTAATTGTTCTATCTGAAACTAAGTGTTCGATACTGAGCCAGGAGAAGCGCTTGTTCTCTGAAATCTGTGGCGATGCTACTCGAAACCGTATGTGTTCGACGAAACTAAGTGGTCGACCTTGTGGGAGAGGAAACTCCAGATGTGAACCTTAGTTCCATTTTAAACTAATTGTTCTATCTGAAACTAAGTGTTCGATACTGTCCCAGGAGTAGCGCCTGTTCTCTGAAATCTGTGGCGATGCCACTCGAAACCGTATGTGTCCGACGAAACTAAGTGGTCGACCTTGTGGGAGAGGAAACTCCAGATGCGAAACTTAGTTCCATTTTAAACTAATTGTTCTATCTGAAACTAAGTGTCCGATACTGTGCCAGGAGAAGCGCCTGTTCTCTGAAATCTGTGGCGATACCACTCGAAACCGTATGTGGTTGTCGAAACTATCTGTTCGATACTGTGCCAGGAGAGACACCCGTTCCGCGGAATCTGTGGCGATACCACTCGAAACCGTATGTTTTCTTCGAACAATTGAAATAAAGAAGTATTCGTCTAAGCTATTGGCCTTTTCAGTAGCCGCTCAAAACTATATATTACATATTACGGCCAACTTCAAAATTCAAGAAATTTAATTATATCATCGAGGCTCAAAAACATGAATAACTCCGGATTTTTTGCGTACATCTCCGATACATTCTCCGCTGGCGTTATATCCGACATGAAACAGTGGATCAACATTAATAGAAAACTGATCTCATTAAAATCACAACGCGTGTTCTTGTTACAATGTAGAACTCATAAACTTGTACCTATTAAGATTGAGCACTTGAAATTCAACGTCCATTTTAACAGTCAAACTAACAACAAAAGAATACAAACTTTCAAAACAAATTATAACTCAAAAATTTAAAACTTAATGATTAACGACAACTTTTACACAGGTAACCATCTTCAGAATAAATTACAATTAGTTTTCAATAGATTAACTGATAAACTGCCACATAATATTCTACAACATTTCATGCACACACGAAGAGATACCCTCAGACGGTTCAAAAAGGATTGTGATAACCAACATAAGAAAAAACTTCAAAAATTAATTAACATTGCAGAAAAACCGCTTTGTAGTATCGACACCGAAAAATGGCTAAGGAACTTATCTGACATTGACATACCGATCAATGTCAAAAGAATTTTGTCACTCGGTCCTAAACACATATTCAAAGAAAACAAAATAAACAAACATCTTATTAACCTCATTACACACATAGAAACCGGTCTTTTGAAAATACCACAAAATAATAGAAATAATGCACGGCTCCTCTTAATAAATCAAATCATAAATAAATTTAAAAATACCAATAACCTCAGTTTTTTGGACCGCCGACTACTACAATATATAAAAGAAACGAAGTTAGTTTTTTCTTAAAAACAATCCGGATATCTTCATCACTACCGCAGATAAGGGTAACATCTCCGTGTGCGTTAATAGATCGGTTTACACTGCGAAAATGGAACAAATGCTCAGTGATACAGAGACATATTTGGAGACCAGACATGAATATACATCTACCTTTCAGACACATAACAACCAAATTATAAAACAGTGGCTCAATAAAAACTATATAACCAATGCCACTTATAAAGGTATTTGTACTAACAATGCTG
This sequence comes from Nysson spinosus, assembly GCA_910591585.2. NCBI lineage: Eukaryota > Metazoa > Arthropoda > Insecta > Hymenoptera > Crabronidae > Nysson > Nysson spinosus. The sequence continues at coordinate 3,005,096 of CAJUYC020000086.1, forward strand.
TGACACCCAGAGCATATGGTTTACCAAAAGTTCATAAAGAGGGCATCCCTTGGAGGATAATCGTATCATCCATAGGAGGTCCTTGTTACAAACTCTCCAAGTATCTCTCAAATATCTTAAATAAAAACATAGGTGACAATCCATACTATATTAAGGACAGTTGGTGTTTCGTCGACAAAATTAATGGTGTGACCATCCCAGACGATTACTCGTTGGTATCTCTGGATGTCACAGCATTGTTCAATAACATTCCCATCGATGTGGTCTCTCAAGTGCTGAGTGAGGGATGGACAGATATATCGTCTCACAAAAAAATAGACAAAACCAGTTTCATAAAAGCTGTAGAATTCTGTTTAACTTCAAATGTGTTCAAATTTAATAACAAAACTTACAAACAGATTTTTGGGGCAGCCATGGGCTCACCCCTATCACCAATAGCTGCAGAAATAGTCATGCAAAAATTGCAACTTGTTAGCATCAACCAATTAACTTTCCATATTCCTTTCTTTTATAGGTACGTAGACGATATAATTACATGCCTTCCCTCACACAGCATAGATCACACTATTGAAATTTTTAAGACATTTCACAACCGAATCAAGTTCACGTTTGAATTGGAACAAAATAATAAGATCAGTTTCCTAGATACGGAGGTCGTTAGAGAGGAAGGTCGTATTATCACTAATTGGTACGGTAAAAAGACGTGGTCTGGAAGATATATAAATTACATATCTGCACATCCACTCAAGCAGAAAATCAGCTTGATCATAGGACTCACTGATCGCGGTATTAAGCTTGCACATCCCAGGTTCAGGAGAGACAATATTCGGATCATTATTGACACCTTAAAAAAGAATGGATACCCGCTAGACCTCATAAAACACCTCATCAAAAAACGAGTGGATGAGTTATATCACCCAATCAGGGTACATAACGAAAAAATCCAACGTACGGGCGATCCATTTTCAAACAACTTCGTGTTGCTCCCACAATATCCCCGGAATTAATCTCAGCCACATCCTGCAAACATTTAACATCGGCTGCATTCACACCAACAAATGCAATGCCCTTTCCTTTTTTAGCAAAGGGAAAGACAAAATTAATGTTAAAAAATTGACAGATGTGGTATACAAACTACCGTGTGGTAATTGCTCGGAGAGTTACGTGGGCCAGACGCATAATTTGTTGTCGACTAGGATATACCAACACAAGTATAGCCTTGTACATAATATGCAAAAGACCGCCTTGACGGAACACGTGCTCGAGTTCGGCCACTCTTTCAATTTCGAGGATACGGAGGTTTTGCAGAGGGACACGAATAATTGGCGTCGTACGATAGCCGAGTCCCTATACATAATGAAAGAGAATAGTGTCAATAAGAAGTTTGAATCTGTTAACATCTCATCGTATTACACTGACCTGGTCTCGATTCTCACTTAATTCCGCAGAGGGTTCCTACACCAACTTTTCAGTGCAATTATTTAGTATCTAGTATTAGCTTGTATATTTTTCCGTCCACCATGTGTCTTCCACTACTGCCTTCTGTTCAATGAGCGCACGTTGTGAATGGAATCACCATCTACTCCTTCACTCATCGTCGTGCGACGTGTTTCCGTTTCTGGATCGACATAAATTATCGACATGCGATCCTTCACAGGTAGCAGTGGCAGAGACACCTACACTGACCAATACCAACTAGTGTATCATGCATAACAATCGACACTTCAATGTTTTTAAAATAAAGACCTGAACAACGACCTAACGTCCACCTCCCCCACCTGTTTGACTCACCCTAGGTTTAAATTGTTTAACGCTACTTAGTCTCAACCAACATCCGAGACGATAGCACCTAGGACAAATTATTGTAAAATCCACATCCTAGGACTTCTTGGAGTGAGTCAAAAAACGTTTTTCCTATCGATGTAACGATTTTATTTACTTAGTTATTTATCCGTATACATTTAACATATTTATTACAATCTTTTATATTGGCGCTTATTTCCTATCTTATATTTATATGTCACAATTTTTATTTACTTTATACTTATATTATCTATCCGTCCAACAGACAGTTTAATCGACTGAAGAGGATAAGAACTACCTTATCGAAACGTTTCGTCGAACAATTGAAATAAAGAAGTATTCGTCTAAAATATTGGCCTTATCAATAGCCGCTTAAAACTATATATTACATATTAACGATAGAACAATTTGTTTAAATGGGAACTAAATTTCGCATCTGGAGTTTCCTTTCGCACAAGGTCGACGACTTAATTTCGTCGAACACATACGGTTTCGAGTGGCATCGCCAGAGATTTCAGAAAACAGGCGCTTCTCCTGGCACAGTATCGAACACTTTCAGATAGAACAATCAGTTTAATACGGAACTAAGTTTCGCATCTGGAGTTTCCTCTCCCACAAGTTCGACCACTTAGTTTCGTCGAACACATACGGTTTCGAGTAGCATCGCCACAGATTTCAGAGAACAAGCGCTTCTCCTGGCACAGTTTCGAACACTTAGTTTCAGATAGAACAATTAGTTTAAAATGGAACTATGTTTCGCATCTGGAGTTTCCTCTCTCACAAGGTCGACCACTTAGTTTCGTCGAACACATACGGTTTCGAGTAGCATCGCGACAGATTTCAGAGAACAGGCGCTTTTCCTGGCACAGTATCGAACACTTAGTTTCAGATAGAACTATTAGTTTAAAATGGAACTAAGTTTCGCATCTGGAGCTTCCTCTCTCTCAAGGGCGACCACATAGTTTCGACGAACACATACGGTTTCGAGTGGCATCGCCACAGATTTCAGCGAACGGGCGCTTCTCCTGGCACAGTATCGAACACTTAGTTTCAGATAGAACAATTAATTTAAAATGGAACTAAGGTTCACATCTGGAGTTTCCTCTCTCACAAGGTCGACCACTCAGTTTCGTCGAACACATACCGTTTCGAGTAGCTTCGCGACAGATTTCAGAGAACATGCGCTTCTCCTGGCACAGTATCGAACACTTAGTTTCAGATAGAACAATTAGTTTAAAATGGAAATAAGATTCGCATCTGGAGTTTCCTCTCTCACAAGGTCTACCATTTAGATTCGTCGAACACATACGGTTTCGAGTAGCATAGCCACAGATTTGAGAGAACAGGCGCTTCTCCTGGCACAGTATGGAACACTTAGTTTCAGATAGAACAATTAGTTTAAAATGGAAATAAGATTCGCATCTGGAGTTTCCTCTCTCACAAAGTCGACCATTTAGATTCGTCGAACACATACGGTTTCGAGTAGCATAGCCACAGATTTCAGAGAACAGGCGCTTCTCCTGGCACAGTATCGAACACTTAGTTTCAGATAGAACAATTAGTTTAAAATGGAAATAAGCTTCGCATCTGGAGTTTCCTCTCTCACAAGGTCGACCATTTAGATTCGTCGAACACATACCGTTTCGAGTAGCTTCGCGACAGATTTCAGAGAACAGGCGCTTCTCCTGGCACAGTATCGAACACTTAGTTTCAGATACAACAATTAGTTTAAAATGGAAATAAGATTCGCATCTGGAGTTTCCTCTCTCACAAGGTCTACCATTTAGATTCGTCGAACACATACGGTTTCGAGTAGCATAGCCACAGATTTCAGAGAACAGGCGCTTCTCCTGGCACAGTATCGAACACTTAGTTTCAGATAGAACAATTAGTTTAAAATGGAAATAAGATTCGCATCTGGAGTTTCCTCTCTCACAAAGTCGACCATTTAGATTCGTCGAACACATACGGTTTCGAGTAGCATAGCCACAGATTTCAGAGAACAGGCGCTTCTCCTGGCACAGTATCGAACACTTAGTTTCAGATAGAACAATTAGTTTAAAATGGAACTAAGTTTCGCATCTGGAGTTTCCTCTCTCACAAGGTCGACCATTTAGATTCGTCGAACACATACCGTTTCGAGTAGCTTCGCGACAGATTTCAGAGAACAGGCGCTTCTCCTGGCACAGTATCGAACACTTAGTTTCAGATAGAACAATTAGTATAAAATGGGAATAAGATTCGCATCTGGAGTTTCCTCTCTCACAAGGTCGACCATTTAGATTCGTCGAACACATACGGTTTCGAGTAGCATAGCCACAGATTTCAGAGAACAGGCGTTTCTCCTGGCACCGTATCGAACACTTAGTTTCAGATAGAACGATTAGTTTAAAATGGAACTAAGTGTCGCATCTGGAGATTCCTCTCTCACAACGTCGGCCACTTAGTTTCGTCGAACACATACGGTTTCGAGTGGCATCGCCAGAGATTTCAGAGAACAGGCGCTTCTCCTGGCATAGTATCGAACACTTTCAGATAGAACAATTAGTTTAAAATGGAACTAAGTTTCGCATCTGGAGTTTCCTCTCTCACAAGGTCGGCCACTTAGTATCGTCGAACACATACGGTTTCGAGTAGCATCGCCACAGATTTCAGAGAACAGGCGCTTCTCCTGGCACAGTATCGAACACTTAGTTTCAGATAGAACAATTAGTTTAAAATGGAACAATGTTTCGCATCTGGAGTTCCCTCTCACACAAGGTCGACCACTTAGTTTCGTCGAACACATACGGTTTCGAGTAGCATCGCCACAGATTTCAGAGAACAGGCGCTTCTCCTGGCCTAGTATCGAACACTTTCAGATAGAACAACTAGTTTAAAATGGAACTAAGTTTCGCATCTTCGGTCTCCTCTCTCACAAGGTCGACCACTTAGTTTCGTCGAACACATACGGTTTCCAGTGGTTTCGCCACAAATTTCAGAAAACAGGCGCTTCTCCTGGCACAGTATCGGACACTTAGTTTCAGATAGAACAATTAGTTTAAAATGGAACTATGTTTCGCATTTGGAGTTTTCTCTCCCACAAGTTCGACCACTTAGTTTCGTCGAACACATACGGTTTCGAGTAGCATCGCCACAGATTTCAGAGAACAGGCGCTTCTCCTGGCCCAGTATCGAACACTTTCAGATAGAACAACTAGTTTAAAATGGACCTATGTTTCGCATTTGGAGTTTTCTCTCTCCCAAGTTGGTCCACTTAGTTTCGTCGAACAGATACGGTTTCTAGTGGCATCGCCACAGATTTCACAGAACAGGCGCTTTTCCTGGCACAGTATCAGACACATAGTTTCAGATAGAACAATTAATTTAAAATTGTACTAAGTTTCGCATCTGGAGTTCCCTCTCTCACAAGGTCGACCACTTAGTTTCGTCGAACACATATGGTTTCTAGTAGCATCGCCACAGATTTCAGAGAACAGGCGCTTCTCCTGGAACAGCATCGAACACTTAGTTTCAGATAGAACGATTAGTTTAAATTGGAACTAAGTTTCGCTTCTGGAGTTTCCACTCTCACAAGGTCGACTACTTAGTTTCGTCGAACACATATGGTTTCGAGTGGCATCGCCATAGATTTCAGAGAACAGGCTCTTCTCCTGGCTCATTATCGATCACTTAGTTTCAGATTGAACAATCAGTTTAAAATGGAACTAAGTTTCGCAATTTGGAGTTTCCTTACTCACAAGGTCGACCACTTAGTTTCGTCGAACTCATACGGTTTCGAGTGGCATCGCCACAGATTTCAGAGAACAGGCGTTTCTCCTGGCACACTATCGAACACTTAGTTTCAGATAGAACGATTAGTTTAAAATGGAACTAAGTTTCGCACCTGGAGATTCCTCTCTCACAACGTCGGCCACTTAGTTTCGTCGAACACATACGGTTTCGAGTGGCATCGCCAGAGATTTCAGAGAACAGGCGCTTCTCCTGGCATAGTATCGAACACTTTCAGATAGAACAATTAGTTTAAAATGGAACTAAGTTTCGCATCTGGAGTTTCCTCTCTCACAAGGTCGGCCACTTAGTATCGTCGAACACATACGGTTTCGAGTAGCATAGCCACAGATTTCAGAGAACAGGCGCTTCTCCTGGCACAGTATCGAACACTTAGTTTCAGATAGAACAATTAGTTTAAAATGGAACAATGTTTCGCATCTGGAGTTTCCTTTCGCACAAGGTCGACTACTTAATTTCGTCGAACACATACGGTTTCGAGTGGCATCGCCAGAGATTTCAGAGAAGAGGCGTTTCTCCTGGCACACTATCGGACACTTAGTTTCAGATAGAACAATAATTTTAATATGGAATTAAGTTTCGCATTTGGAGTTTCCTCTCTCACAAGGCCGACCACTTAGTTTCGCCGAACACATACGGTTTCGAGTGGTATCGCCACATATTTCGCCGAACGGGAGTTTCTCCTGGCACAGTATCGACCACTTAGTTTCGTCGAACACATACGGTTTCGAGTAGCATAGCCACAGATTTCAGAGAACAGGCGTTTCTCCTGGCACCGTATCGAACACTTAGTTTCAGATAGAACGATTAGTTTAAAATGGAACTAAGTTTCGCATCTGGAGATTTCTCTCTCACAAGGTCGGCCACTTAGTTTCGTCGAACACATACCGTTTCGAGTAGCTTCGCGACAGATTTCAGAGAACAGGCGCTTCTCCTGGCACAGTATCGAACACTTAGTTTCAGATAGAACAATTAGTTTAAAATGGAAATAAGATTCGCATCTGGAGTTTCCTCTCCCACAAAGTCGACCATTTAGATTCGTCGAACACATACGGTTTCGAGTAGCATAGCCACAGATTTCAGAGAACAGGCGCTTCTCCTGGCACAGTATCGAACACTTAGTTTCAGATAGAACAATTAGTTTAAAATGGAAATAAGATTCGCATCTGGAGTTTCCTCTCTCACAAAGTCGACCATTTAGATTCGTCGAACACATACGGTTTCGAGTAGCATAGCCACAGATTTCAGAGAACAGGCGCTTCTCCTGGCACAGTATCGAACACTTAGTTTCAGATAGAACAATTAGTTTAAAATGGAAATAAGCTTCGCATCTGGAGTTTCCTCTCTCAAGGTCGACCATTTAGATTCGTCGAACACTTACCGTTTCGAGTAGCTTCGCGACAGATTTCAGAGAACAGGCGCTTCTCCTGGCACAGTATCGAACACTTAGTTTCAGATAGAACAATTAGTTTAAAATGGAAATAAGATTCGCATCTGGAGTTTCCTCTCTCACAAGGTCGACCATTTAGATTCGTCGAACACATACGGTTTCGAGTAGCATAGCCACAGATTTCAGAGAACAGGCGTTTCTCCTGGCACCGTATCGAACACTTAGTTTCAGATAGAACGATTAGTTTAAAATGGAACTAAGTTTCGCATCTGGAGATTTCTCTCTCACAAGGTCGGCCACTTAGTTTCGTCGAACACATACGGTTTCGAGTGGCATCGCCAGAGATTTCAGAGAACAGGCGCTTCTCCTGGCATAGTATCGAACACTTTCAGATAGAACAATTTGGTTAAAATGGAACTAAGTTTGGCATCTGGAGTTTCCTCTCTCACAAGGTCGGCCACTTAGTATCGTCGGACACATACGGTTTCGAGTGGCATCGCCACAGATTTCAGGGAACAGGCGCTTCTCCTGGCACAGTATCAGACACATAGTTTCAGATAGAACAATCAATTTAAAATGGAACTAAGTTTCGCATCTGGAGTTTCCTCTCTCACAAGATCGACCACTTAGTTTCGTTGAACACATACGGTTTCGAGTAGCATCGCCACAGATTTCAGAGAACAGGCGCTTCTCCTGGCACAGTATCGAACACTTAGTTGCAGATAGAACAATTAGTTTAAAATGGAACTAAGTTTCGCTTCTGGAGTTCCCTCTCTCACAAGGTCGACCACTTAGATTCGTCGAGTACATACGGTTTCGAGTAGCATCGCCACAGATTTCAGAGAACAGGCGCTTCTCCTGGCACAGTATCGGACACTTAGTTTCAGATAGAACAATTAGTTTAAAATGGAACTATGTTTCGCATCTGGAGTTCCCTCTCACACAAGGTCGACCACTTAGTTTCGTCGAACACATACGGTTTCGAGTAGCATAGCCACAGAGTTCAGAGAACAGGCGCTTCTCCTGGCACAGTGTCGAACACTTAGTTTCAGATAGAACAATTAGTTTAAAATGGAAATAAGATTCGCATCTGGAGTTTCCTCTCTCACAAGGTCGACCACTCAGTTTCGTCGAACACATACCGTTTCGAGTAGCTTCGCGACAGATTTCAGAGAACATGCGCTTCTCCTGGCACAGTATCGAACACTTAGTTTCAGATAGAACAATTAGTTTAAAATGGAAATAAGATTCGCATCTGGAGTTTCCTCTCCCACAAAGTCGACCATTTAGATTCGTCGAACACATACGGTTTCGAGTAGCATAGCCACAGATTTCAGAGAACAGGCGCTTCTCCTGGCACAGTATCGAACACTTAGTTTCAGATAGAACAATTAGTTTAAAATGGAAATAAGATTCGCATCTGGAGTTTCCTCTCTCACAAAGTCGACCATTTAGATTCGTCGAACACATACGGTTTCGAGTAGCATAGCCACAGATTTCAGAGAACAGGCGCTTCTCCTGGCACAGTATCGAACACTTAGTTTCAGATAGAACAATTAGTTTAAAATGGAAATAAGCTTCGCATCTGGAGATTTCTCTCTCAGAAGGTCGGCCACTTAGTTTCGTCGAACACATACGGTTTCGAGTGGCATCGCCAGAGATTTCAGAGAACAGGCGCTTCTCCTGGCATAGTATCGAACACTTTCAGATAGAACAATTTGGTTAAAATGGAACTAAGTTTGGCATCTGGAGTTTCCTCTCTCACAAGGTCGGCCACTTAGTTTCGTCGAACACATATGGTTTCGAGTGGCATCGCCATAGATTTCAGAGAACAGGCTCTTCTCCTGGCTCATTATCGATCACTTAGTTTCAGATTGAACAATCAGTTTAAAATGGAACTAAGTTTCGCAATTTGGAGTTTCCTTACTCACAAAGTCGACCACTTAGTTTCGTCGAACTCATACGGTTTCGAGTGGCATCGCCACAGATTTCAGAGAACAGGCGTTTCTCCTGGCACAGTATCGAACACTTTCAGATAGAACAATTAGTTTAAAATGGAACTAAGTTTCGCATCTGGAGATTCTTCCCTCACAAGGCGACCACTTAGTTTCGTCGAACACATACGGTTTCGAGTGGTATCGCCTAAGATTTCAGAGAACAGGCGCGTCTCCTGGCACAGTATCGAACACTTTCAGATAGAACAATTAGTTTAAAATGGAACTAAGTTTCGCATCTGGAGCTTCGTCTCTCACAAGGTCGACCACTTAGTTTCGTCGAACACATACGGTTTCGAGTAGCATCGCCACAGATTTCAGAGAACAGGCGCTTCTCGTGGCACATTATCGAACACTTAGTTTCAGATAGAACAATTAGTTTAAAATGGACCTATGTTTCGCATTTGGAGTTTTCTCTCTCCCAAGTTGGTCCACTTAGTTTCGTCGAACAGATACGGTTTCTAGTGGCATCGCCACAGATTTCAGAGAACAGGCGCCTCTCCTGGCACAGTAACGAACACTTAGTTTCAGATAGAACAATTAGTTTAAAATGGAACTATATTTCGCATCTGGAGCTTCCTCTCTCACAAGGCGACCACTTAGTTTCGTCAAACACATACGGTTTCGAGTGACATCGCCACAGATATCGGTCCATATAAATTATAATCAAATATAATAATATAATATATTTATAAATATATTATATATAAATTATATATATATATATATTTAATATAATTAATATATATATATTATCGGTAATAAATTTATACTCTTATATTATTAATAATATATATATATTAATAAATATGATTTATATAATATTAATCTATATATAAATTATTAAATCATAAATATAAACTATACTATATATATATATATATAATATAATAATCCATATTAAAGTTTTTTACAATTTAATATAATAACATATATTAATATTATATATTTATAAATTTATTTTAATTATATATAAAAAAAATATTTATATATATAAATATTAATATATATATATATATAAATAATAATTAATTGATTTTTATTACTAGATATTTTTTAATTTATATAGGTATATAATGTAAAATTATTTTTGTTACTAGAGATTGTTTAATTTATATAGGTATATAATGTAAAATTATTTTTGTTACAAGAGATTTTTTCATTAATATATATTAGAGCAGCAACACAATCTGAATGTATGTAGTGAACAAATAGTCGACTGGTTTCTGTCCAGTCGTTTTGGTTACCGCGTTGTTGTTTCGTTATTAATAAAAAAAAGGTTTATACTCTGCAATAGGTTATGGGCCCAGCTCCCTTGGAATAGTATATTTTAGGTAGTTAATTAAAGTCAATATATCGCGAGTGAAGATAATAAGTGTATGTGCGCGAAAATGAGTACCAGCAGTTGTACACGAATAGGAATGTTAGAAAGGGATAATTATGAGACTTGGAAATTACAAGCAGAAGCCCTTTTGGTGAAGAATGATGCATGGGGATATGTGAGTGGTGAGATACCGAAACCGGATTTGGCAGAAGGAGCTATAATGTAACAAAGCAGTGGGAAATTCCTGACAAGAAAGCCAGGTCAGATCTAATACTATCTATCCACCCTCATGCATTAAAACAAATCAAGCATTGTACCACATCTCGAGATGTTTGGCTTAAATTAGAAAGTATCTATCAATCTAAGGGACCTGCTCGAAAAGCGAATCTTTTAAAACAACTCACTTTGCATAAAATGCGTGAAGGTGAAGACACACGAGACCACATTTCTAAATTCTTTGATGTGGTTGACAAGCTACAAGAAATGGATGTAGAAATCAATACAGATTTGTTAGCCATAATGATATTGTATAGTCTCCCAGATAACGGCTGGATAACGGCCACGCGTTCGACTTCGATAACGCTAGTATTCTTCACAAGGACAACGATTACTACCGCCGGAGTATCGCCGAATCCCTATATATACAGTTAGAAAATAGTGTTAAGAAGAAGTTTGAATCGGTCAATTTAGCTATCCATTACACGGACCTCATCGCCCACCTGCTGACGTAGCCGAATTACTTCATATTAGTTAAAAAAGAAAACTGCTTGTACATTGTCAGTAATTCTATTAATAGTTAAAGAGATAGATTACGCTTTTTACCTACCACCTTCAATTACAGACACGCACCGGATCACAGGGAAAAATTCCGATTTATAATAACGCATTTCCTCAGCACTCTTGAACGAACTGTGATGGCTGCTGGATAGTAAGTGATACGTAAATCCATTCACTTCCGCCGATCGATTCTATGGATCGATATTACCGACCCTAGGTCGCACAGAATCCAGACGGGATTGTGTCCTTACTGTCCAGCAGACCACGTTCAAATAAAGTGCGCAACTGATTGCGTGACGTCAATTAATGTAAATAAATAACCCTTGTCCTTCCTCTCCGCCTCAGTGGTTAGAGTTAATTCTAAGTTTAAAATTTGTACTTTAGTCTTCCTTTAACACCGAAGCCATAAGCACCTAGGGCAGATAATAAGTAGCCTAGGACTTCTTTTAGTGAGTACAATTTTTTCATTTTTTCCGTTAATAATTAGTTTTACATAGGAACAATAGGTATTTAAGAAACTTGTAAAATATTATTGTAATAGAGAAACTTTTTCTTTTCTTTCCATATAGAATTAATGTTCTGACTGAAGAGGGTGCAAAATTGTACCGAAACGTTTCTACGTTAAAAAATAAAGAAGTTTAAATCTTTACATTGGTCTATCAAAAGCCGAAACCCAAAATCACACATACTAGTTATTATTGGACCAAGAAATAAACTATTGATTACTATAGTCTCCCAGAGAAATTTGAAAATTTCCGATGTGCAATCGAATCCAGAGATGAATTACCATCACCGGAAATATTGAAGATAAAGATAGTTGAAGAAAGTGATGCACGCAATCAGAAATTAAAGGAAGAAGTTCCGAATGCAATGATGGTTGGAAGACAAGCATTCAAAAATCATAAATTCCGGAACAATAGGCCCAACGAGCATAGGGAAGAACATAAAGAAGAATTCAAATTCCGTTGCCATAAATGCAAAAAGGTGGGACACAAAGCTATAGACTGCAGACTAGAAGATGGGAAATACAAACCTTGGAAGTCGGGAAAGCAGAGTCCCAAGGAATCTAGCTTACTAGTCACAGATAGAAAAGACTATGCTTTAAAGTCCGGACGCGACATAAGTACAAGCGATTGGTGCTTAGATAGTGGTTGTACATCGCATATTACGAAGAAAGAAGAAAGCCTAAAGAATCTGGAGTCATATGAGTTCGAAGACTTGAATTTAGCGACTAACAATACATCAGCTAAAGTATTGGCGAAAGGGACAGCATCTATTATTACCTCAAACAAAGATGGCAGTCAGAAAATAAATTTATTAAATACCTTATATGTTCCAGGATTACGCACAAATTTAATGTCTGTTTCAAAGATTACAGACAAGGGATATAATGTAACCTTCGGTAGAAACGGTGCTCTAGTCAAGGATAGAGCAGGAAGCATTTTAATGCGCGCTGACAGAATCGATGGTTTATATTACATTAGGCAAAACACACAATATGCAGGAAGAATGTCGAGTGAATCAGAAGAAAATTTAAAAATATGGCATGAGAGATACGGACACTTGAACGGAAGAGATCTGAAGAAAATGGTTGCTTATAAAGTGGTATGTGGCATCAGAATCAGAACCCAAAAAGAACTACCTACGTGTGAAGTATGCTTAAAAGGCAAACTTACGCAGACACCTTTCCCAAAAGAGTCCAGTCGTAAATTGGAACTGCTAGAATTAGTACACACAGACTTATGTGGACCGATGAGGACAGAGTCATTGAATGGGTCAAAATATTTCTTAATCTTCATAGAAGACAGAACGAGGTGGTGCGAAGTAAGATTCTTGAAGAGGAAAAGCGAAGCCCTCACTGAATTCAAAAAGTACAAGAGCATGGTTGAAAACTTCACTGGTAGAAAAATCAAATACATTCAGTCCGACAACGGAAAAGAATATTGCAATAAAGAATTTGACGACTATTTACAAAAATCTGGAATCCAAAGAAGATTGACAATCCCGCACACACCGAACCAAAATGGCACCGCGGAACGCATGAATAGAACACTTGTGGAAATGGCAAGATGTCTACTAATTCAATCGAAACTATCCCCATCGTTTTGGGCAGAAGCACTGCATACAGCTAATTACATCCGCAATTGATGCCCCGCAAACCACTTAAATGGGCAAACACCTTATAAACTTTGGACCGGTAAAAGGCCAAATGTGAAATATTTCCGAACATTCGGATGTAAAGGATATGCATTGGACCGAGATACAAAAAAAGGAAAATTTTCTCCAAGATCCAGAGAGTGTATATTCGTAGGTTATTCCTTGGAATCTAAAGGTTACCGAGTTTGGGTACCTAGTGAAAGGAAAATAATTGTATCCAGAGATATAAAATTCTTCGAAGAAATTGGTGCCGGAACAAAATATGAAGAATTCGTTAATGAAAATAGGATGATTAATGGAAAGAAACTAAAGGAAAGAAAATATGCTGAAATAGAGACAAAAACGATCAGAGACCTCGGAGAACAAAACTCATTACAAGAAGAAGAAGAAGATGATGATGAAGAATACGAAGAAGCTATGGAGTGGACTCACGAAGAACCACAAAATAATGAAAACAGTGAAACCTGCGAACAAAGGGAAGAAAATGGGTTAAATAACCAACATCAAGAGCAAGAACAGGTAATACAAAATCCAGAAGTACAGTTGCGAAGAACCGTTGGGAGACCCAAAATAATAAGGACGGGAAATCCAGGAAGACCCAAGAAACAATATCACTATGAGGTAGCACAACAAGTCACTACAAAAGAAGAAGAGACAGAAGAACATGTGGATACAAGTGAAATTTCGGCTAAAAAGGCAATGGCCAGTAAAGATAGGGAAGAGTGGAAAGCAGCCATACGTAGTGAGATAATGTCTATGATCAAAAATAATACGTGGGAAATCGTAGATCGACCAAGGGACCGAAGCATCGTAAGCTGTCGTTTAATATTACGGAATAAATGTAAGGCTGACGGGACGCTGGATAGAAGGAAGGCGAGACTCGTAGCTCGAGGTTTTACACAAGTCCCGGGAATGGACTTTCATGAAACTTTTGCACCAGTAGCAAGATTGAGTTCCATAAGGACATTAATCGCTCTAGCAGTTGAGCGAGACCGCTTGATCGACCGCTTTTCTGAATGGAGATATAGATGAAGAGATATACATGGAAATACCAGAAATGCTGGAAGAAACATTACAGGACATAAGATCAGCAAAGGACAGTAAAATCAGTAAAGATCAGAAGATCAGAATTAACAAAATGTTGCAAGATATTAAAGGCGAGAATAAAGTCTGTTTACTAAAGAAGGCAATTTATGGTTTGAAACAATCAAGCAGACAATGGAATATTAGACTTGATGAGAAATTGCGTGAATTAGGATTGCAATCGATGAATCCTGACCCTTGTGTTTACTTCAAAATAATGAACGAAAATTTGGTTATCGTGGCGATTTATGTCGATGATATATTAATGATATCAAGAAATAGAGAACACATGGAAGAATTAAAACAAGGACTAAGTCAACGTTTGAAATGAAGGACTTAGGACACATTCAGCATTGCTTAGGAATTAAGTTCACGCGGAGTAAGGGGAAGATGGCGATGACTCAGAAGACCTATATTGAAGACACATTGAGAAAATTTGGCATGAGTGATGCGAAACCGATTTCTACTCCTTGTGAACTAAATAAACGGGATATAAAGGAAGAAACGAATGAAGATGTATCGGGAGCCGAAATTAAAGGGTTGCCATATAGGGAACTGATAGGATCGTTGATGTACATAGCCATTGCCACGAGACCAGACATAGCTCACGTGGTGAGCTGGCTCAGTCAATTCAGCTCCAATTTTGATCAAAACCATTGGAAAGCTGCGAAAAGAGTTCTGCGATACTTGAGGGGAAGCCTAAATTATGGATTAGTGTTCACCAAAGCCAAAGAAGATTTAATGGGATATGTCGACGCGGATTGGGGAGCCTGCCCGGATGATAGAAGGTCATATACTGGTTACATCTTCAAATATGGAAATGCAGCTATAAGCTGGGAATCACGGAAACAGCGAAGAGTAGCCCTGTCTAGTACGGAGGCAGAGTACATGGCTCTGACAGAAGCGACGAAAGAAGCAATCAACCTCCAAACTTTCCTGAAAGAATTAGGCGTTAGAGATGAGACACCATTGACACTGTGGAACGATAATCAAGGAGCACAAAAATTGGCCAAAAACTCCGTATTTCACAGGAGGACCAAGCATATCGATATAAGGCATCATTTCGTCCGCGATGCATTGAAAGAAAGATCTCTGGTATTAAAATATATGCCAACGCAGGAAATGATGGCCGATGTGCTGACGAAGGGACTACCACGTTCAAAACACGAACACTGTCGTGAATTACTGGGAGTCCAGTCAATCGAAGATTGAAGTTGAAGACTCGGTGGAGAGTAACAACATTTACGATTGAGGGGAAGTATTAGAGCAGCAACACAATCTGAATGTATGTAGTAAACAAATAGTCGACTGGTTTCTGTCCAGTCGTTTTGGTTACCGCGTTGTTGTTTCGTTATTAATAAAAGAAAGGTTCATACTCTGCAATATTTTCTATTAACTTAATATAAATAATAATTATGTAAAAAAATTACATAATTTAAAAAAACAAAAAACAAAATATATGGTAAAATAAATTTTCAACATATATATATTAAATCATCATACCGTAAACGAGGTATAATTGCTCGAATAAAAATAATAATAAAAATTATAAATAAATAAAATAATAAAAATTTTGAAGAAAATACTTTAAATTCTGTAAATAATACACCTGTTATTATTCTTATAAATATAATTATTGTATATTCAGATATAAAAATTAATGCAAACCCTCATCTGTAATATTCTGCATTAAAACCAGAAACTAATTCTGATTCTCCTTCAACTAAATCAAATGGGGATCGATTTAATTCTGCTAAAAGACAAATTAATCAAAATTCTAAAATAGGTAAGTAAATAAAAAAAAATTCAAATTCTTGAAAAAATTGAAAATCAAGAAAAGAAAAACTAAAGGATATAATAAAAAAATTAAACAAAATTAAAAATAAATTAATTTCATAAGAAATTGATTGAACAACAGCTCGTAAAGCCCCAATTATTGAATAATTTGAATTAGATGATCATCCTATTATATAATTATTGCAGGATAAACTCTTGCCCCAAAAAAACATATTATTACTAAAGAATTAAATTCTATTCTTCAAATATTATTAGAAAAGGGTATAACAATTCAAATTAATAAAGAAATTATTATTATTATTATAGGTATTAGATGAAAAAATAAAATTCTAGAATTTCTTAAAATAATAATTTCTTTAGAAAATAATTTAATTGCATCACCTAAGGGTTGAAATAATCCTATTACTCCTACTTTATTTGGACCTTTACGGTATTGAATATATCCTAAAATTTTTCGTTCTACAAGTACTAAAAATCCAACCCTTACTAATTGTTGGAAATAGTATATCGACATGTATGTATGTATATCTGATGACATTCTAGGAGGCCACGGATCTAGATGACTTTCGTTCTTGTATGTTCTTTTGTCTATTGATTTTCGGTCGTTGCGTTTTAGATTTGTTAGCGGTCGGTCGTACTATTTATTCTGTCTCCATTATGTATGTGTTTTAATGTTCCTAAATATAATATTGTTCATCCGTTTAAATCTTATATTATATTTCATTCCTGCGTTTTACCCAAAAACCAAACAGGTTATGGGCCCAGGACTATTCAACTGCGCGAGTGAAATATGTATTTAGAAAACGCGAGTAAAGTAAAAACGTAAAAAGTCGTGTCGTGAAATTGGTGCGTAAAAAAAAAATATGGCAACACCGAACATAAACCAGATTCAAAAATTAGGAGAGAAGAATTATGAAACATGGAAGGTTCAACTAAGAAGTGTATTAATTTACAATGAATTGTGGTCGTGTACGAATGGTACAGAATTAAAGAACGAAGAAAATGCTGTCGCTTGGACGAAAAAGGACGAAAAGGCATTGGCGTTAATTCTTCTCAGCGTAGAAGAAGGTCAATTAAATCACGTAAAAAGAGCGGAAACATCACAGGAAGCATGGGAAAATTTAAGAAAAGTACATCAATCCAGGGGTCCTGTACGAAGAGCCGCATTATATAGTCAATTATATGCCATGAAAAAACAAACACATCAGACGATGACGCAGTACATCAATGATTTTCAATTGAAAGTCGAACAATTGGAAATCGCCGATATGAAGATTCCGGACGATCTTGTGTCGGTAATGCTGCTCAAGTCGATGCCAGCAGTGTATGAAAATTTTAAGGTGGCAATAGAAACACGTGACGAGATACCTAACATCGAGAGTTTAAAAATCAAATTAATAGAAGAAGAAGCAAGAAGAGGAGATCACAACAACGAAGGAGACGAAAACCGAAGCCATGAAAACGCCTTAGTGAATAAAAGAAAATTTTATCCCAAGGACAAGATGAAATCAACAAAGTTTAATGGGAATTGCAACATATGCAACAAGTATGGTCATCGTGCAAGGGATTGTTATAGGAAGAATGAAAATATGTCTCAAAAACGGAAGGATGCGAAGACAGTCGATGCAATGACAGCCACAGCGTTAAATAATTATCAGAAGAGGACGGACATTTGGTGTTTAGATAGTGGTGCGACGACACATATCACGAATAAAAAAGAAAAATTTAAGAAAATTGGTCAGGATAATGCAACCATATACACAGCCACGGAACAAAGTGTAAAGTCAACCGGAAAAGGACAGATTGAAATAGAAGTAAACACCACGCCCAACAAAAAGAACAATATTAATTTGCAAGAGGCAATGCTTGTGCCAAGTTTTAAAACCAATTTGCTGTCAGTGTCACATATAACAAAACATGGTTACACAGTGACTTTCTATCAAGATGGTGCCAAAATTAGACGTTCAGACGGATCACTTGTAATGACAGCTAGAGAAGAAAACGGTCTGTATATAGTGAAAGAGAATAATAAAACTAATAGTGCTAGTGCGATGGTACAGACGGAACAGTGTAGTGGTTTAGTAAAATGGCATGAAAGACTAGGCCATTTGAATTTTGATGACGTCAGAAATTTAAAAAACAAAGAGATTGTGATGGGGATTAACGATAACATGGAAAATGTGAATCCCATATGTGAAATTTGTGAAAAAGCGAAGATTCACCAATTACCGTTTAAAACTTCAAAACGAAGAGAAAATGAATTATTGGGCTTGGTCCACAGTGACATTTGCGGGCCATTTAATACAAGTTCGCTAGGGGGAGCGAAATATTTTGTTACATTTACCGATGACAAAAGTCGTTTCGTTCAAGTAAAACCTTTGAAACGGCGTTCAGATGTATTAAGTGCGTTTAAAGACTACAAAGCATGTGTTGAAAAACAAACGGGAAGAAAAATAAAAAGACTAAGAACAGATAATGGGACCGAATATCTTTCTCATGAATTTAGTGAATTCCTTAAGAAAGAAGGAATATTGAGAGAACTAAGTGTGGCATATACTCCACAGCAAAACGGAGTTGCAGAACGCTTGAACCGCACTTTAGTAGAAATGGCGAGATGCATGCTCATGCACGCAAATCTACCAATTTCTCTATGGGCAGAGGCAGTCGTAGCTGCAACGTATACAAGAAATCGTTGTCCAACCAAAGCAAATGAAGGAGTAACACCGTACCAAGTTTGGACAGGGCAGAAACCATATGTGGGTTATTTCCGAAAATACGGAAGTAGAGTGATAGCTCTCGAAAAGGGACGAAGGAAGAATAAGTTTTTACCTAAAGGAAAGGAGTACGTTCTTGTGGGTTATTCTGAAGAAACGAAGGCATATCGTTTATGGAAAAGAGGCACTGGGACTGTGTTAACAAGAAAAGATGTCAAATTTATCAAAAATCAAATCACGGGATCATACATTAATGAGCCAAATCTCTTTGAAGTACCCATGAATCAAGAAATTGAGGAAATTACCCGGCATGAAAATCTTCAAAAAGAAGAGAAAGAAAATACCCGACGGGAAGATCATCGACTGGAAGAGGATGAAGATCATCGACATCAAATGGAACAGGATGCGATTGCAGGATGTTCTTCAAAAGCCGAAAATTGTGCAACCCTACATGAAAATGAAGAAGCTGACGAGGAAACCAGAAAATTTGTTGATACTCCAGTATTGAGTCACGCACGTGGTCGTCCAAAAGTAGAAAGAACGGGAAAGCGGGGAAGACCACGAAAACTTTATCAGGCGAAACCTACGCAAGAATCCCAACCTGATCCGAAGAATGTACAAGAAGCAATGAATGACCCGAAACGTACCGAATGACTAGATGCGATGAAGGCCGAATATGATGGACTAGTCGAGAATAATACTTGGACCTTGGTGAGTAAACCACAAAGTAAAAAAATTGTAAAATGTAAATGAGTTTTTAGGACTAAAAGAAACCAGGACGGCTTAATCGACAAATTTAAAGCAAGACTAGTTGCCAGAGGTGACCAACAGCGTGAGGGCATTGATTTTAACGAAGTATTTGCACCTGTAGCGAGATTAGAGACAATACGCATGTTACTGGCAGTAAGTGTCATAAAAGGAATGCATGTGCATCAAATAGACTTCGTGACTGCATACATTCAAGGGAATTTAACAGACGAGGTATATATGGAGCAGCCGATTATGTTCGAGAAAACTGGGGAGGAACAAAAAGTTTGTAAGTTAAACAAGCCTTTGTATGGTCTAAAACAAGCAGGTCGCGAATGGTATCATAAGTTGAACAATTATTTACTGAGCATAGGATTTAAAAACACGGCAGCGGATCCTTGCGTGTATACAGATTCCAAAGAGAGAAGCGAAGTAATTATAATTGTTTATGTGGATGACTTATTAATAGTGTTGGCGCTAACATATTTAAGTTGCGCGGGAGAAACAAGATCCTCGCGTTTCTGTATCGATCCAAGTATCGATGTATTCATACTGTAGATATTCTTCTGTTCTTCTAAAAGGCGACACGCCACGAGTTATGATAAATTATCTTTGTCTCACTAAACAATCCGTAAACATTCATTCTTTAAGAAATGTTAGGTAAAGATATCCCGCATTTCCCTCAATAGGTTATGGGCCCAGAGTGCTTGTGATATATATTTTTGTTGGTAAATATATTTGGTGGTGTCTGTGAGTCTACCGCGTGCAAATTTTTGAGGTTAAAAACTTGACCACGTGTGTGAATAAAATGACATCGAGTGCAATCCGTCTTGACCCTTTATCTAAGGATAATTATGAAACATGGAAAACGCACGTAGAAGCGCTGCTGATAAAGAATGATCTGTGGGAATTTGTAAGTGGAGAAAAGTTATTCCCTCCTGAGACCACGGGAACCGATCAGACAGAAAGAGATCGTGCAAGGATGGAATGGATCAAAGCAGATAGGAAAGCAAAATCTGACCTAATTTTATCGATACATCCAACAGAGTTACATAATGTACGAGGATGCACGACTTCTCGGGAAGTGTGGTTAAAACTTGATTCTGTTTATGCATCAAGGGGACCAGCTAAGAAAGCTACGTTGCTAACACAGCTAATGATCCAAAAATTAAGTGAAGGAGGTGATGTCCGAGACCACATGAACAAATTTCTTGATGCTGTAGACCTTTTGGCTGCGATGGGAGTGGAGATACATAAAGATTTCTTGTCTGCTCTGCTTCTGTATAGCCTGCCACCCAGCTATGGAAATTTTAGATGTGCCATTATGACCCGGGATGCACTACCAACAGTAGATGCGCTGAAGGTGAAGATTTTTGAAGAAAATGAAGTTAGAAAACAATTAAATGTTGTTGAGGGTGTCGGTGCTCTTACAGTTGGGAGCAATAGAAATAAACGACGACCAAATCAGGCGAAAAGCTATGAAAGGAGTCTGCCCGTGACTACTTTCAAAGGAAAGTGCTTTAAGTGTGGCAAACAAGGTCACAAGTCGCCAGATTGCCCGATCAAGAAGGATCTACCAGGAAAGCAGAAGCATAGTATTCAGACAAAAGATGATACGTTTGCAGCATACCATACAAGGAGTCATAGATCTACAGACATGACGTCCAAATCATGGATTTTGGACAGTGGGTGCACTACACACCTGTGTGGGGATAAGGAGGCATTTAGACACCTTGACATATCCACATATGGGAAGATAAATTTAGCTAGTGAAGCATCTAGTGAAATTAAAGGAAGGGGCACTGTTGATTTGACTGTGGAAAATGGAAAGGATCTTAGATCAATCGAGTTCGTTAATACCCTATATGTACCCGATTTGAGGTCAAATTTAGTTTCAGTATCTAAAATTACAAATAGAGATCACGAGGTATTGTTTAGGCGTGATTCAGCTATTGTTTTTGACAAGCAAGGACAAGTGAAGATGACTGCTGAACGTCGGGGAGATCTGTATTACGTTCACCAAAGTAAAGATATGGCTTGCACAGTGGAAACGAAGTATCAACTTGAGATGCAGAAATGGCATCAACGTCTAGGTCATTTAAATTCCAGAGACCTTATGAAGGTTGTTGGCATGTCAACCAAGAGGAAACCAACCTCAAGGGACATGGAGTTTTTATCACAATGTGATGTGTGTTTAAAAGGAAAGATGAATGCTCTACCTTTTCCCACAAGTGAGCGACAAAGTAACGAAGCATTGGAGTTAGTACACTCGGACGTCGTTGGACCGTTTAGAACACAAGCAGCAAATGGTGCCAAATATTTCATCACTTTTGTGGATGATTACTCTCGATGGTGCGAAATATATTTCTTAAAGCAGAAGAGTGGAGCCCTAGAAGCCTTCAAATGATACCAAGCCCATGTCGAAAGATTTACTGGAAAAAGGATTAAATGCATTCAGTCCGATAATGGCACAGAATACTCTAATGAAGAGTTTAATTCTTTCTTAAACTCACGAGGCATTGAGCGTCGTTTGACTGTCCCGAGGACGCCACAGCAAAATGGCATTGCGGAACGCCTCAACAGAACGCTTTTGGATATGGCTCGCTGTCTGTTGATTCAGTCTGGGTTGCCATTAATGTTTTGGGCTGGAGCCATTGCAACTGCAGCTCACATAAGAAACAGATGTCCATCAAGGAGTCTTAGTGGCGATCTTCCTCACAAGAAATGGACTGGTAACAAACAACGTGGGATTACTTCCGAATATTCGGATCAAATGTACATGTTCTGGATAAGGATCCTTCAAAGAGTAAGCTTGCAAATCGATCGATAACAGGTGTGTTTGTGGGATACCCACGAGAAACTAAAGGTTATCGAATATGGATACCAGAAAGCAAGAAATTCATTGTCGCGAGAGACGTAAAGTTCCAAGAAAACGATACTGCGAGATTAGAAGGAAATCAAAAGGACGCCGTGTATATCGACGATGACATTGAAAAACCCAGGGAAGGCAATGAGATCGAAATAATCGTGGACATTCCGACCTCTACTGAACCATTAGTGCCGCCAGAAACACCGCACACCCCACGAAGTTCAAGCCCCGAATTATTGCGTGAGACCAGAAGAGGACCAGGAAGACCGAGAATAGTACGAACGGGAGCAAGGGGGCGCCCTAGGAAACTATTCGCAACTGTTCGGACAAATCGAGGAAATCATGAAGAATTGCCGCAAACTTCCACCACTCAAGATTTCGAAGAGGATGAGAATAGATCGTTCGCGGGCATGGCCGAGGTAACGATAGAAGAGGCCATGATATCTCCTGAGAGAGAATTGTGGAAAGACGCTATTCAGTCCGAGATTGAAAGTTTAATTAAAAATGACACTTGGGAAATTGTCAAAAGGCCGAATGGAAGAAGCGTAGTCGGTAGTCGCATTGTTTTAACTAACAAGTGTAGTGCAGACGGAGCAACCCTAAGAAAGAAGGCGCGGATCGTAGCAAAAGGGTATAGTCAGAAGTACGGGATCGACTATCATGAGACCTTTGCGCCGGTAGCGAGGTTGGATTCCGTAAGACTCTTGTTAGCTCTGTCGGTGGAAATTGGAATGCCGATTCGACAATTCGATATCGTGACAGCCTATCTCAACGGTGATCTGGAAGAAGATGTTCTCATGGAGGTTCCAGAGATGTTACCCGAGATGCTTATACGAATAGGCGAAAATAAACAGGTTACTCAGGATGTAAGGGTTCGAGCACTAGATATGCTTAGAAAACTTGAAGATGGCGGAAACAGTTGTCGATTAAGGAAAGCTATATATGGTCTGCGACAGGCCGGTCGACAATGGCATGCACGTCTTTCTAAGAAGTTGTGTACCATGGGACTTACTCCTACGAAAGGTGAACCTTGCATGTATCATGCTAGACGCAACGGAAATTTACTATTGCTAGTCGTCTATGTAGACGATATCCTGATGGCATCTGCCGATCTGAAGTGGATAGATGAAGTCAAGTTGGGTTTACTTGAAGACTTTGAAGTCAAGGACCTTGGACTCGCACAACAATGCGTTGGTTTAGAGATCGATCAAGGGAATGACTCTATCATGGTGACTCAGACCAGATATATATTGGATATCCTCGAGAAGTACGGAATGAGCGACTGCAATCCCGTGAAAACTCCAGCGGAGATTCAAGCAAAGGAGGCTAGTGAATCTGAGGATAAGACCGAGAAGGAAAGATAGCCGTATAGAGAACTCATTGGGACCGTCATGTATCTTGCCGTAGGAACGAGACCGGACATAGCAAATACTGTGTCTAAACTCGCCCAATATACGACCAAGCCTACGAGCCAACATTGGGCAAGAGCAAAGAGAGTGTTGAGGTATTTAGCAGGGACCACAGGCCTTGGTTTAAGGTACACCAAAACGGGTGAACATTTACTCGGATACTCTGATGCGGACTGGGGAGGCTGCTTAACCGACCGGCATTCATTTACTGGCTATTCTTTCATTTTGGCTGGTGCGACAATAACATGGAAGTCGCAGAAGCAACGCACAGTCGCGTTTGTCTTCCACTGAGGCTGAGTATATCAGTCTATCGGAGGCCGTCAAGGAGGCTTTGCATTTGCGTAGTTTGTTGCAGGAATTGGAGTTGAGCAAGATGACTAGTGTGCTATTATATGTGGACAATCAGGGAGCACAGCATCTGGCCTCAAATTCTATTTTCCATGCCAGGACTAAGCACATTGATATTAGACACCATTTTGTCCGGGAATGTGTTGAGAATGGATTGGTAGAATTAAGGCACATTCCAACCGATCAAATGAGGGCTGATGTCTTGACAAAAGCTCTGCCAAGAGCGTCCCACTGGAGGTGCATTAGTGACCTAGGTCTCACCAATAACGACAAAAATTTGTGACTGCGAGCATCTTGAGGGGGCGTGTTGGCGCTAACATATTTAAGTTGCGCGGGAGAAACAAGATCCTCGCGTTTCTGTATCGATCCAAGTATCGATGTATTCATACTGTAGATATTCTTCTGTTCTTCTAAAAGGCGACACGCCACGAGTTATAATAAATTATCTTTGTCTCACTAAACAATCCGTAAACATTCATTCTTTAAGAAATGTTAGGTAAAGATATCCCGCATTTCCCTCAATAAATAGCGTCCGCGAAATTATCAGCAATAATAAGAACAAAGAATAAGTTGCGAGAGAAATTTATGATAAAAGACTTAGGCGAAGTAAAAGATATTTTAGGAATATGTGTCGAAAGGGAAGGTGATACGGGAGATATTAACATTAGACAGAAGAAGTATATTAATGATCTGTTAATTAAATTCGGAATGGAAAAATGTAACCCGTTGAGCACACCCTTAGAACAGAATTTAAATACAGCTGAACTAATGTCTCAAACAAAAAACGAAAAATGTGAGAATTTAAATGAACCGTATCGGGAACTTGTAGGCAGTTTGATTTACCTTGCAAACGCGACGCGCCCCGACATAGCTTTCGCAGCGAATTTGTTAAGCAGATTCAATAATAACCCAAATCAAACACACTGGAAAATGGCAAAACGTGTGCTAAGATATTTAAAGGGTACGATAGATTTTGGCATTAATTATAGTAAAGAAAACGATTGTGTAGTAGGGTATGTCGATTCAGATTGGGCTGCAGACACTACCGATAGAAGATCCTGTACAGGATATGCCATTTATATAGCGGGTGCGCCGGTAAGTTGGAGCAGCAAAAAGCAAAAATCTGTAGCGCTTTCAACCATGGAAGCGGAATACATGGCTCTTTCGGAAATTAGCAAAGAAATTATTCATATAAGAAATTTATTAAGTCATATTAATGTACTCAGTTTGTTAAAGGAGCCCGCTGAAGTTTATTGCGATAATCAAAGCGCAATTGAATTATGTAAAAATAGTGTTTTTCATCCACGAAGTAAACATATAGACATAAGATACCATTTTTCAAGAGAAGCACAGGAACGAGGCGAAATATTCATAAAATATCTATCAACAAAAATGATGACCGCAGATATTTTAACCAAGGCATTAACCCGAGAAAACCATTTTACTTGTATGCATTTAATGAAAATATCGTAAATCAGTTAAAAAACTAACATGTCGTCATAGGGGGAGTGTTGGAAATAGTATATCGACATGAATGTATGTATATCTGATGACATTCCAGGAGGCCACGGATCTAGATGACTTTCGTTCTTGTATGTTCTTTTGTCTATTGATTTTCGGTGGTTGCGTTTTAGATTTGTTAGCGGTCGGTCGTACTATTTATTCTGTCTCCATTATGTATGTGTTTTAATGTTCCTAAATATAATATTGTTCATCCGTTTAAATCTTATATTATATTTCATTCCTGCGTTTTACCCAAAAACCAAACACTAATATTATAATAATAAGTAAAATAAATGAAACTAAATTTAAAATTATATAATTAATTAAAATTATTGTTTAAATTAATATGAAATTAATTTATTTATAATTTCTAAAATTATTACACTTTTCTGCCAAAACAATATAATTATAATTATTCTTCTTTTAAAAAATATTTTTAATAAATGATCCTTTCGTACAAATTTATTATTTTTAATTATAGATAGAAACCGATCTGGTTCACACCGATCTGAACTCAAATCATGTAAGATTTTAAAAGTCGAACAGACTTAAATATTAAACTTATACTTCTAATTTTTATCTTAATTCAACATCGAGGTCGCAAACATTTTTATCAATAAGATCTATCTAAAAATATTACGCTGTTATCCCTAAGGTATTTTATTCTTTGAAATTTTTCTAAAAATTCATTTAATACAAAAATTATTGTAAGTAACAATTTAAAGTTCATCAAATTTAAAAATCCTCCCAATTAAATATTAAAATCAATTAAAAATTTTTATTTTAAATAAAATAAAAATTATTATTTTAAATAAAATAAAAATTTTAATATAAAAATCTATAGGGTCTTCTCGTCTTATAATAAAATTTTATCTTTTTTACTAAAAAATAAAATTCAATATTATTCAATTGAAACAGTTATTATTTCGTCAAATCTTTCATTCAAGCCTTCATTAAAAAGACAATTGATTATGCTACCTTTGTACAGTTAAAATACTGCAGCCATTACAAAATTTTCATTGGGCAGACCCGACCTTAAATTATAAACAAAAAGACATGTTTTTGATAAACAAGCGAATAATAAATTTGCCTAATTCTTTAACTAAATTTTAATATTAAAATTTAATTATATAAATATTTTTACTAATTTTATCATTATAATTATTAAAAAATAATTTTTTAATATTTTTCTATAATTAATTAAATTTTTTATAAATCATATTTTAATTTTAATAAATTATTAAATTTATTTTATAAAATTCAAATATTAAGAATACTAATTTAATAAAAAAAAATTTTTAATTTTAAATTATAGTTTATCCCATAATTTATTAATTTTAATATTAAAATTATAAAAAAATAAATAATTTTATTAATTAAAATCTAAATTAAATTTATCTCTAAAAAAACTAGATATCAATAAAAACGAATAACTTTTCATTACCAATTAAAAATTAAAAATTCTTATTCTACAAAAAAAATTATTTCTAATTAAATCTTTTAATTTCGAGAATATTTTATATAAATATTAAATTAATAAACCCTGATGCAAAACGTTCAATAACAAATCTTTTTAACTAAAATTTTATAACTCACTTTCATTTATTTTATAAAAAAAAAATTTTCTAATTTATTACTTAAACTTAAATTCTTAAAATTTTTTTTCAAATTAATAATTAAAATACAAAATAATTTATTTAAATGTTAAAAATTTTAAGAATAAACTAATTAATCTTTTAAAAGATTTAAATATTAAATTTGTTAGGGCAGGAGTCTTTACGCAGATAATACGAGTATCGGTTTGTTAATAGATGAGTTTATTATAATAGAATAAGTAAGTAACATAATGCAGTTGGAGAATGAACATAAGTAACGGTTACGACATCAAACAAAAGAGTAAACCTATAACGGTCACACGCATCGGGTTCGACTGTTTTGGCGGTACGAATCAAATCGCTCTAACAAAATTTTATCTAAAAACACTTTCCAGTATCTTTACTTTGTTACGACTTTTCTCATTTTATAGTGAGAATGACGGGCAATTTGTACACATTTAAAAATAAATTTCAATTTAAATAATTATTTAAATTTACTCTTAAATCCAATTTTATAATAATTTTAAACCTATTAATCCAAAAATTTAATTTATTGTAACTAATTAATTCTTAAATATTCTACACTTTGATCTGAATTTTCATTTATATATAATTTATTAAAATAAAATAATAATATAATTAATTAAAACGACAATACATAAAATATATTCAAGTATTTTTTATCGAGGACTATCAATTATTCTTGTTGAAATTTGTTTAAAATATCGGCCAACTCCAACCGATATTGGAGGAAGTGAAACTTCCTCCTCCGGTCCGGACGAGGGAGAGTGGGTAAAGGTAACTCCAAACCAATATGCCTTTGATTCCCTTTGACTGTCCTGAAAAGGACAGTCGTTTATTTCAGACCCTTTTCGCTCTGTATAATACAAAGTGTTTTGCCGATCACAAGAATTTGACTTCTTGGTAGCCTGGCTGTCGGCGGGCCTGGTTGTCCTAGGTTATAATCTCTGGAACAACAGAAAAAGAACGAACGGGTGTAATCACCTGAAATACGATAATCGTATTAACGTTCTGTCTCGGGAATGTTTTGACGCGCACACTTAAACAGCAACGGTAACCGTGCTGTGTGTGCTAATGCGTGTACTGGTGCGTGGCTTTTAAATACGGTAAGCCACGCGTCGACTGTTTTGGCCGATCTGTTCCGTCTTTTTCAGGAACACAATCGTGGCGGTCGGCTAGATTTAACGCAATGAAATCTTTAGTGCAACGACCGCACAGTCGTATTGCCTCGAACGGAAAACCAAGGCGGAGGTTGTAAATCTCCTGTATGGATTCCGTGAGCGGGGAGATCCACGGTTACTAGTAACTAGTCCCGGTGGCTGACAACGGAGGCTGATCTAACCGTTTCTTTCTCAACACGCCTTGACGTGGAGTAAGAGTGGACCAACGCTAATTCTAACCCGTCTTCCTCAACACGCCGCGTCGTGAAGGAAGCCTGGACGCAATAGTCCTGGAAGCCTGGAAGCGATATCGAAACTCTCCGGTCGCTCTTTGGTTACTCTAAACGTTCCAAGGCGATTCCCGGTAGAGAACGAGTAGCGGGTCTTAAGTTTAGAATAGCGCGCGAACTAACGTAGTGCTCCGCCGACCAGTGGTCATCCAAGGAGTGGACTCCTGACGCTCCCACGTCGAATAACAATGGTTGGCGAAAACCAGGTGAACCCACCGATTTTCGCCCCAGTACTAATTCAGGGTAAAGACCGCTAAATTACTAAAAGGCGCAGCTATTGTGCTGAAGAGTCAACACGAATCGTCGTGTGTTATTCTCGATTCAGTTTCACAATTTGCTGGTGTTAAGCTGAAAGCAGTGTTCGTTATAACGGGAGCACGATCGACAATCGATGCGCTCCGTGCGAACTGTTGCTGAGGACTCTCTAAGAAGAACTGACTGTCTGCGACGTTACACCGTCGTCGACAAGCGCGAACGAGTAATTACTCGTTACGCGGCGCTTTCGTCAAACTATTAGCTCTTTCTCACTCTCTCTCATATCCGTTTACTATTCGCGAATTCGAACGTCTTCAAACGGTAATATGTACCGGTCAGACGTGCCGATCTCTGGTTTCGCACGGTCTAGACGAAAACAATCATTGTCATGTTATTGGACCTCTATAGTTTTTGTATTTCCTTTTCGAATCACGCCGGTCAAATAAACTCGGTACACTCAAGAAAAAGAAATTAACTATGAGGCTCGTGATCGGGTGAAACAACTACTGGTCACTTATTTAAACAAAGTTCCTCTAATTTAAATTAAATACTGCCAAATTTTCTTTATTTAATGATTCAACATTTACTAAATTAATATTATCTTTTATTCTATAATAGGGTATCTAATCCTAGTTTTATAAAAAAAATTTTAAAAATAATTTATAATTAAATATTTAAAAATTTTACATTATTTATTTCACCAAAAAAATAAAAATTTTAAAACAATTAAATTTCAACTTATTCTAATTAATCCTAAATTAATTCATTTTATTAGTATAACCGCAGTTGCTGGCACTAAATTAACTAAAAATTTTTAAAATACTAAATCTAACTTTAATTATTTTTTAATATTCTATATTAATTATAATTTAATTATTTAAATAATACTAATTTTTATTTATTACATAAATAATTTATATTTTTTATGTAATAAAATTTTTTTATGTAATAAACCTTTATATCCCGTTTATTTAGTTCACAAGGAGTAGAAATCGGTTTCGCATCACTCATGCCAAATTTTCTCAATGTGTCTTCAATATAGGTCTTCTGAGTCATCGCCATCTTCCCCTTACTCCGCGTGAACTTAATTCCTAAGCAATGCTGAATGGGTCCTAAGTCCTTCATTTCAAACGTTGACATTAGTCCTTGTTTTAATTCTTCCATGTGTTCTCTATTTCTTGATATCATTAATATATCATCGACATAACTCGCCACGATAACCAAATTTTCGTTCATTATTTTGAAGTAAACACAAGGGTCAGGATTCATCGATTGCAATCCTAATTCACGCAATTTCTCATCAAGTCTAATATTCCATTGTCTGCTTGATTGTTTCAAACCATAAATTGCCTTCTTTAGTAAACAGACTTTATTCTCGCCTTTAATATCTTGCAACATTTTGTTAATTCTGATCTTCTGATCCTTACTGATTTTACTGTCCTTTGCTGATCTTATGTCTTGTAATGTTTCTTCCAGCATTTCTGGTATTTCCATGTATATCTCTTCATCTATATCTCCATTCAGAAAAGCGGTCGATACATCAAGATGATCAACCAGCATGTCTCGCTCAACTGCTAGAGCGATTAATGTCCTTATGGAACTCAATCTTGCTACTGGTGCAAAAGTTTCATGAAAGTCCATTCCCGGGACTTGTGTAAAACCTCGAGCTACGAGTCTCGCCTTCCTTCTATCCAGCGTCCCGTCAGCCTTACATTTATTCCGTAATATTAAACGACAGCTTACGATGCTTCGGTCCCTTGGTCGATCTACGATTTCCCACGTATTATTTTTGATCATAGACATTATCTCACTACGTATGGCTGCTTTCCACTCTTCCCTATCTTTACTGGCCATTGCCTTTTTAGCCGAAATTTCACTTGTATCCACATGTTCTTCTGTCTCTTCTTCTTTTGTAGTGACTTGTTGTGCTACCTCATAGTGATATTGTTTCTTGGGTCTTCCTGGATTTCCCGTCCTTATTATTTTGGGTCTCCCAACGGTTCTTCGCAACTGTACTTCTGGATTTTGTATTACCTGTTCTTGCTCTTGATGTTGGTTATTTAACCCATTTTCTTCCCTTTGTTCGCAGGTTTCACTGTTTTCATTATTTTGTGGTTCTTCGTGAGTCCACTCCATAGCTTCTTCGTATTCTTCATCATCATCTTCTTCTTCTTCTTGTAATGAGTTTTGTTCTCCGAGGTCTCTGATCGTTTTTGTCTCTATTTCAGCATATTTTCTTTCCTTTAGTTTCTTTCCATTAATCATCCTATTTTCATTAACGAATTCTTCATATTTTGTTCCGGCACCAATTTCTTCGAAGAATTTTATATCTCTGGATACAATTATTTTCCTTTCACTAGGTACCCAAACTCGGTAACCTTTAGATTCCAAAGAATAACCTACGAATATGCACTCTCTGGATCTTGGAGAAAATTTTCCTTTGTTTGTATCTCGGTCCAATGCATATCCTTTACATCCGAATGTTCGGAAATATTTCACATTTGGCCTTTTACTGGTCCAAAGTTGATAAGCTGTTTGCCCATTTAAGTGGTTTGCGGGGCATCTATTGCGGATGTAATTAGCTGTATGCAGTGCTTCTGCCCAAAACGATGGGGATAGTTTCGATTGAATTAGTAGACATCTTGCCATTTCCACAAGTGTTCTATTCATGCGTTCCGCGGTGCCATTTTGGTGCGGTGTGTGCGGGATTGTCAATCTTCTTTGGATTCCAGATTTTTGTAAATAGTCGTCAAATTCTTTATTGCAATATTCTTTTCCGTTGTCGGACTGAATGTATTTGATTTTTCTACCAGTGAAGTTTTCAACCATGCTCTTGTACTTTTTGAATTCAGTGAGGGCTTCGCTCTTCCTCTTCAAGAATCTTACTTCGCACCACCTCGTTCTGTCTTCTATGAAGATTAAGAAATATTTTGACCCATTCAATGACTCTGTCCTCATCGGTCCACATAAGTCTGTGTGTACTAATTCTAGCAGTTCCAATTTACGACTGGACTCTTTTGGGAAAGGTGTCTGCGTAAGTTTGCCTTTTAAGCATACTTCACACGTAGGTAGTTCTTTTTGTGTTGTGATTCTGATGCCACATACCACTTTATTAGCAACCATTTTCTTCAGATCTCTTCCGTTCAAGTGTCCGTATCTCTCATGCCATATTTTTAAATTTTCTTCTGATTCACTCGACATTCTTCCTGCATATTGTGTGTTTTGCCTAATGTAATATAAACCATCGATTCTGTCAGCGCGCATTAAAATGCTTCCTGCTCTATCCTTGACTAGAGCACCGTTTCTACCGAAGGTTACATTATATCCCTTGTCTGTAATCTTTGAAACAGACATTAAATTTGTGCGTAATCCTGGAACATATAAGGTATTTAATAAATTTATTTTCTGACTGCCATCTTTGTTTGAGGTAATAATAGATGCTGTCCCTTTCGCCAATACTTTAGCTGATGTATTGTTAGTCGCTAAATTCAAGTCTTCGAACTCATATGACTCCAGATTCTTTAGGCTTTCTTCTTTCTTCGTAATATGCGATGTACAACCACTATCTAAGCACCAATCGCTTGTACTTATGTCGCGTCCGGACTTTAAAGCATAGTCTTTTCTATCTGTGACTAGTAAGCTAGATTCCTTGGGACTCTGCTTTCCCGACTTCCAAGGTTTGTATTTCCCATCTTCTAGTCTGCAGTCTATAGCTTTGTGTCCCACCTTTTTGCATTTATGGCAACGGAATTTGAATTCTTCTTTATGTTCTTCCCTACGCTCGTTGGGCCTATTGTTCCGGAATTTATGATTTTTGAATGCTTGTCTTCCAACCATCATTGCATTCGGAACTTCTTCCTTTAATTTCTGATTACGTGCATCACTTTCTTCAACTATCTTTATCTTCAATATTTCCGGTGATGGTAATTCATCTCTGGATTCGATTGCACATCGGAAATTTTCAAATTTCTCTGGGAGACTATACAATAACATTATGGCTAACAAATCCTTATTGATGTCTACATCCATTTCTTGTAGCTTGTCAACCACATCAAAGAATTTAGAAATGTGGTCTCGTGTGTCTTCACCTTCACGCATTTTTTGCAAAGTGAGTTGTTTTAAAAGGTTCGCTTTTCGAGCAGGTCCCTTAGATTGATAGGTACTTTCTAATTTAAGCCAAACATCTCGAGATGTGGTACAATTCTTGATTTGTTTTAATGCATGAGGGTGGATAGATAGTATTAGATCTGACCTGGCTTTCTTGTCAGCAATTTCCCACTGCTTTGTGACTATAGCTCCTTCTGCCAAATCCGGTTTCGGTATCTCACCACTCACATATCCCCATGCATCATTCTTCACCAAAAGGGCTTCGGCTTGTAATTTCCAAGTCTCATAATTATCCCTTTCTAACATTTCTATTCGTGTATAACTGCTGGTACTCATTTTCGCGCACATACACTTATTATCTTCACTCGCGATATATTGACGTTAATTAACTACCTAAAATATACTATTCCAAGGGAGCTGGGCCCATAACCTATTGCAGAGTATGAACCTTTCTTTTATTAATAACGAAACAACAACGCGGTAACCAAAACGACTGGACAGAAACCAGTCGACTATTTGTTTACTACATACATTCAGATTGTGTTGCTGCTCTAATAGAAAATTTAAATTTCTATCATATATTTTCAAAATATATTCTTGTTTCAAGTTCATTAACTTATAGAATTAATTTTTTATAAAAATAATTTTATCTCATAATTTATTAATTATAGGAGAAATAATAAAAAATGAAAAATAAATAATTGCACTAATTTGAGCAATAAATATGTAAGGATACTCAATTGGTTTAGCACCTGTTCATGTTAAAATAATACATGTTGATATAAATATTCAAAAATAAAATTGATTAATTGGATAAAATTTAGTAGTTTTAAATTTTGTTAATCCGTTAAAAGGTAGAATTATTAAAATTAGAATTGAAAATATTAATCCAATTACTCCCCCTAATTTATTAGGAATTGAACGTAAAATTGTATAGGCAAATAGAAAATATCATTCAGGTTGAATATGTTTAGGGGTATTTATTTGGGAAGCTGGGGTGAAATTATCAGGGTCACAGAAAATATATGGATTATATAATACAATAATAAAAAAAATTATTAAAATTCATTTAAATCCTACTAAATCTATTCAAGTGAAGTAAGGATGAAATCTAATTTTTCCTGGATTTCTAGAAATTCCGTTAGGATTATTAGATCCATATATATGGAGGTATGTTAAATGAATAATTACTATAGATGTAACAATAATAGGAAATAAATAATGTATAGAAAAAAATCGTCCAAGGGTTGGTGTTCTAATTGAATAATCTCCTCAAATTCAGTGAATTATAAATTTTCCAAAGGATGGGATAGCTGTTAATAGATTTGTGATAACTGTTGCTCCTCAATATGACATTTGTCCTCAGGGTAAAACATATCCTATAAATGCAGTTGTTATAGATAATATTAAAATTATTACACCTAATAATCAAACATGTTTAAAGTTATAAGAATGATAATATAATCCTCATCAAATATGTAAATATATACAAATGAAAAATAAAGATGCTCCATTTATATGGGCTGTTCGGATATATCATCCTCCTTCAATATTTTGAATAATATGAATGATTCTATCAAATGCTATTGATGTTTGAGGGATATAATGTATTGATAAAAGGATTCCTGAGATAATTTGAATAATTAGAATTAAGGCAAGAATTGAACCAAAATTTCATCATCTAGAAATATTTATAGGAGTAGGTAAAACAATAAATGTATTTTTAAATATATTAATTATTGGGTCATTATTAGATTTAGAATATTTAAACATTATTATTTTGTTCGACGAATAAATTTATATTTTTGTTTACAGATTTTAATAATAGTAATTATTGGAAAGAATAAATAAAAAATTCTTAATAAATAATATGTTATGTTAGAATATTGATAAGTTAAATTATTTGTTTTTTTTAAATTCAATTATATTTATTTTTAAAATAATTAATATTATAAAAATTATTATTAGTGAAATTATAATAATTTTTGTTAAGATATTCGAGGCGCCCGCGTACCAGAGGGGCACGCTTGTCGGCTGTCTCGTGCCCTACCGCCGCGCTTGCGCTCTTCCGCTCTTCCGCTCTCGTGTTGGGTCTTATGGTGCTCCGCCTTTAACTACAGATATGTTATATTCTAATGTAATATCCTAAGCTAAATAAACCATCCTTATGTATTGTGTTCGGTACATTGGTACATATTGCTTCACCTGATCTCCTGAGGTAAAAACTCCAACAGGTTATGGGCCCAGGAGCGAAATAATTGAAACTAAAGCAATTAAAGATAAAGTGAGGTTAGGTGTAACGCCGTGCCACGTGTCGAATCAAAAGAGGAGTCAAGAATCATGGGTGTTGCAAGTGCACAACAAATTGAGAAATTAGGAGACGGTAATTACGAGTCATGGAAAATTCAAATGAAAAGCATATTACGCTTTAACGAGCTGTGGGGTTATGTAAATGGCACAATCATCAAAACGGAAGAAAACGTTGCTCAGTGGACACTTCGAGATGAAAAAGCTCTTGACCTAATAATATTAAGTTTGCATAAGACACAGTATAATCATGTTAAGCGGGCCGAGACTTCATTAGAAGCATGGGAAGCATTAAAGAATGTCTATGAGTTGAAACTACCTGAAACAGTGATACCGATTATGCTGTTGACGTCATTGCCCACTCAGTATGAAACGTTTTGCATAGCTATTGAATCAAGGGAGACGATGCCTACCCTAGACGAACTCAAGGTAAAATTACTGGAAGAGGAAATTCGAAAAACGGACAACGACCTATCAAAAGATATGGACAAAGAGATAGCTTTATTGTCAAATAAAAGGACATTTCAAGATAAAAGACAAAAGCAGGAACTCTTTCAGAAGCAGAAGCCAGAGAAAATCTACAATAGAAGATACAACGAGAAATGCTACATATGCGGTAAAGCTGGACATATAGCCAGATTTTGCAAGAATAAACAGAGGAATGCCACACCAAGAAACAACACAGAAGAGGCAATGCTAACAAGTGCATTCAATACTAGTCTTAATACGTCGAATGACTGGTATTTGGACAGTGGAGCAACTGCACATATGTGCAAGGATAGAAGAATATTCGAGACCCTCAACAAAGAACACAAGGAAAAGATATGCACTGCCACAGACAGTAGCACTCTTTCTCAAGGGAAAGGAGAAGTTAAGATGAACCTAAGTTCAAGGAACAAACAGGCTAGTAATATTAAATTACAAGATGTAATGTGGGTACCAGAATTTCGGGCCAATCTAATGTCAGTTCCTAGCATTACCAAAAAGGGATATAGTGTAACCTTTAACCAAGACTCAGCTGTCATAAAGCGTCGAAATGGTACTGTTGTACTAACAGCACCAAAAAGGAATGACTTATATATTGTCAAGCCCCTGGGTGAACAGCAAAGCATGTTTACCAGAAGTCAGTATGACAGACTGATGAGATGGCATCAGAGATTAGGCCATCTAAACTTAAACGATGTAAGAAAAATGTATAATAAAAACATGGTAAATGGAATGCAGGTGCTTCAACATGCCACACAGAATGTATCAAGATGTGAGGTGTGTGATCTCAGTAAAATACATCAACTACCATTCACAAACTCAAAAATCGTAGAGAAAGATACATTAGCACTAATACACACGGACATATGTGGCCCGATGCGAACACCATCCTGGGGGGGGGGGGGGGCAAGATATTTTGCCACATTCATCGACGACAAAACGAGGTACACGGAAATAGCAATTTTGAAAGAAAAATCGGAAATCTTCAACGCGTTTAAAACATATAAAGCCCGTGTTGAAAAACAAAGCGGCAAGTCGATAAAGAAAATACGAAGCGACAATGCGAGGGAGTACCTTTCAAGGGACAGCTATCAACCCCGTACACCCCTCAGCAGAACGGGATCGCCGAGCGAGCTAATAGAACGATAGTGGAAATGGCGCGCACAATGTTAACTCAGTCAGGGCTACCCATGAGCCTATGGGCAGAAGCCGTAAGCACAGCTGTTTACATAAGAAACAGGTGCCCAACCGGAAAATTGGAAAATTCGACGCCATATGAAGAATGGACTGGCAGCAGACCATACATTGGATTCCTAAGAATCTTTGGAAGCAAAGTAATCGCGTTAGAAAAGGGGACTGGAATTAACAAATTTATGCCAAAAGGCAAGAAATACGTATTAGTCGGATATTCTCAAGTATCTAAAGCGTATAGGTTGTGGGACCGTGGAACAAGACACGTTGTACTGAGAAGAGACGTACGATTCCACGAAGATATAGAAAACCATGCAGTAGAAGACGAAAATATATTCGTAGTACCGACTAAACAATTCCACGAAGATAAAGAAAACCATACGGCAGAAGACGAAGATATACCCGTAGCCTCTACTGAAAATGAACCTAATGCCGCGACAGCTGACGAAGAGGAAGAAGCGGACGGATACCGTGAAGAAGATATCTCGCAAGAGCGTACCTCAGAAGATGAAACGGAACTAGACGATGGCATGAAAGAGAATGAAACACCGATCGGGAGAAGAAAGAGAGGCCGTCCAAAGTTGATACGAACCGGAAAAAGGGGAAGACCCAAAAAGTTATTCCATACAGCAAATGTCAGCCAACTACAGTATGAAGAACCAAGAACAGTTGCCCAGGCCATGAAGAGCAGCCAAAGTCAGCAATGACTAACCGCCATGGAAACGGAGTATGACTCCCTCATGCAAAACAGAACGTGGGAGCTAGTAGACAGGCCAAAAAGCTCCAAAGTACTCACCAATAGGTGAGTTTTCAAAATAAAAGAGAATCAAGATGGCACGATAAATAAGTTCAAAGCGAGGCTTGTAGCTCGTGGAAATGAACAGAAAAAGGGTATCGACTTCGACGAAGTCTATGCACCTGTCGCTCGATATGAGATGGTACGTACTTTATTAGCAGGAGCGGTCGAAAATAAGATGCACGTTCACCACATCGATGTGGCTTCAGCGTACGTACAGGGGGATCTGACAGATACCATTTACATGCACCAACCAGAAATGTTTGAAAAACCCGGAAAAGAAAACAAGGTGTGCATATTGAACAAACCACTATACGGATTAAAGCAAGCGGGAAGAAACTGGTATCATACATTGGATAACTATTTAACGACCATCGGTCTAGAGAAATCGCTAATCAATCCCTGTGTATATGTGAGCAAAGCCAATAATACAAGTCTCATAGTGTTAGTTTACGTTGACGATATGCTAGTAGCAGCAAAGGACTTAGAAGAGCTGGAAAAAGTCAAGAAACTAATACGGAAGAAATTTAAAATCAACGACCTAGGCAATGTTACAAACATCCTTGGCATACATGTCGACAGAGATGGCAACACAGGAAATATCAGATTGAATCATCGAAAGTATATAGAAGAAACCCTGGAGAGGTATGGGATGGAGGACTGTAAGCCAGCAAATACACGATTGGTGCCGAGCGAGGAATTCGATCAGGAAACTGTGAACGAGCAAGAATTAACGGAGACACCATACAGGGAACTCATAGGAGCCCTTGTATATATATCAAACGCTACGAGGCCAGACATAGCGTTTGCTGCGAATTCTCTCAGCCAATTCAATGGGAAGGCAACAAGTTATCACTGGAAGGCAGCGAAACATGTTTTACGCTACTTAAAGAGCACAATTAATTACGGAATTAAGTATTCTGTTGCAGGTATGCCAGTGACAATATATGTTGACTCAGATTGGGGAGCTGATAGAGAAGGAAGAAGGTCACGATCAGGCTACGTATCCATACTAGCGAATGGTCCTATCAGCTGGCAATCTCAAAAACAGAGATCGGTCGGTTATATCCTAATGTAATATCCTAAGCTAAATAAACCATCCTTATGTATTGTGTTCGGTACATTGGTACATATTGCTTCACCTGATCTCCTGAGGTAAAAACTCCAACAATTATAATAGTTATTGACATTAAAATAATTAAGTAAATCTTTTATATTAAATTAATTAAATTTTTTAATTGGAAATTAAATGTAATTTTTATACTATATAAAAATAATATGAATGGTCATCAATAGATGCAAATATATAAAAATAGTCATACTACATCAACAAAATGTCAGTATCAAGCAGCAGCTTCAAATCCAAAGTGATGATTAGATGAAAAATGTTTATTTATTAATCGATAGAAACAAATAATTAAAAATGTTGTTCCAATAATTACACGAATACCATGAAATCCAGTTATTACATAAAATGTTGATCCGAAAACATTGTCATTAATAGAAAATGATGCATTTTTATATTCAAATAATTGAAGGAAAGAGAAATATATTCCCAGTAAAATGGTTATTATTAATCTTAATTTTCTTCCTTTAAATATATTATTAATAATTGAATGATGACATCAAGTAATAGATAATCCTGAAGATACTAATACAATTGTATTTAGTAGAGGAATATTATAAGGATTAAATATTTTAATTCCTTTGGGAGGTCAAATTATACCAATTTCTATTCTAGGATTAAGGGATATATGAAAAAATGCTCAAAAAAAGGAAATAAAAAAAAATAATTCAGAAATAATAAATAGAATTATTCCAAATCGTAGATTATTATAAACAAGATAAGTGTGTATTCCTTGATAAAGTCTTTCTCGGATTACATCTCGTCATCATTGAGATATACATAAAATAATAATTATAAAATTAATAATTAAATTTAAGTAATTATTATTATGTATTCTGTTACGTGCCAAGCACATATAAAAAAATTAAATATAAAAAGAAAGAGGAAGTTAAAATTCCTGAGTAGGCATCACGCGTGCCCGATCTTACGACACGGTATCGATGAACCATTAGTCTGCAAAAACCGAATTTAAGCAACCGCGAATATTCTCCGAACAGCGGCCACGTTTCGCTAATAAGCAAAATTGCAATAGCGAGAGGCTGTGGATGAGGGCGGGTTGATGAACTTTGGCGGAATTCTTTGAACAGGAAACGGGTGATTTCCTAAGTGGGAAGAATGAGCACAGCTCTTGGAATTCCCCCCCCTTAGCGGTTCCAAAATCAACAAAAAGGAGCAGGAAATCACCGCAAGTTGCAATCGTTAGTCAAATCGCGAGGTGCGTGGCGTTTTGCCCTTGTTGCTATTTTGAGCCAGAGTTCGGGTTAAAATTAGTGAAGTTACTTCCATAATTACCGAAGGACTCAGCAAACAAGAATTATTCAAATCCAAAATCAATCTCTATCCTCATATATTAAATTTTTCTTTATAGTATTTATAGTAGTTTATCGTATTTATAGTATAGTGTAAACAGAAGTGAAAAGTTCATCAGCCATTCCTTCATCTACGGCTCCCTCAGCAAACAATTGCTTCCAAGATAATATTCATTGGTGAGTTTCCATACTTATGTTAGCATCGCGATACGAGGACCCAAACATATGTTTATATGCTTGTCGGAATTTCCCTTGGGCCCATTCGTAAACTTAGCACGTTAGGAATTTACCAATCTAAGACTCCAACTAAAACAAGTATTGTAAAATTGTCATCCATTCTGGACTCCGATATTTCTGAACTATTCCGTGTAATTGTTTTTGTATAATGTGAAGAACCAATAGAACAGGCCAATAAGGTATTCATCCTCTATTCTGCGTTAACACCTATTTCATTCCTGACCTATGCGCGGATTCCGTATGGAATCTTAGATGATACAACCCATCCTAAATTAAATTTATTCAAGCGTTACGCGCGGAACGGCTAACCGCTCGGCCCACGAAATAATTCCTTACGCACGTAACAGGCTGAATTGGTGTCAGAAGTGGGATACGTATTGTCAATTAGCGCATGTGTTAGTGCAGAATAATTAAAGGATCGTATAGATTTCGAGATTCGCACACTGTTGCATAGATGGTTCAAATAATCAACATCAATTATAATTACACGATAGCGATTGCTGAATTTTCCTTCACTTAATTTATCAAAATGGCCACAAATTCCTCTCGTAATGCAGCAGCACAAGTTTCTGCAAATGTTTCATTGGACGAATTACACGTTACTAATTTGATGATGGCTTCTATGGCTGAATGCTTCACAATTCAACACAGTACACTAAACATTCCTTTCTTTGACGGGAAAAACATTCCCCTTAAAAATTTCTTAGGTGACGTTCAAAATGGTGCAGTCTATGTGCCACCAGCACTGGAAACTTCATATGTAAGGGCAATATTAGGAAAATTGCAGGGAACAGCGAGAGATAGTATTTGGGGTAAAAATTTCCAAAAACTAGATGATCTCGTAAAACATTTAAAGGAAAGATTTGCGCCGGGTAAAACATATCCATACTACCATCACGAAATAGAAAATATCCGAATGAGACGCGGAGAAGCGGTCAGTGACTTTGCAGATCGATTAAATATCCTAATCAGCGGTGCTCGAGTCGCTTTAGAAGATAAATATGGAGAACGCGCTAATCAAATGATGGCTCCCGTAGAAGAATGTGCTTTAGAGGCTTTTATTCGAGGATTACCCGACG
The DNA here is from genome assembly GCA_910591585.2 of Nysson spinosus. Lineage (NCBI taxonomy): Eukaryota > Metazoa > Arthropoda > Insecta > Hymenoptera > Crabronidae > Nysson > Nysson spinosus. The sequence continues at coordinate 3,046,763 of CAJUYC020000086.1, forward strand.
AAATTGCTATCGCGGTTGATTCGCGTGAACCAAAGAAGATACAGGACGCTGTAAAAATTGCTGCACGAATAGAAACCCGAATGAAATCAGGAATAATCCCCGGTGGTGAACCTTCGCGGTTAATGTTATCACAACATTCAGTTCCGAATCCAGATTCTCGTGACTTACCTACCACCTACACAAACCGCTCCCAAACCTTGCGAGAGCAAGATTCGAGGAGTCCCAGTCCCATGAGAAATCCGAACTATAATCGCGCAAATTCACCGATTACAATTCTAAAATCTGCACGTCCTACATCACCTGTTCCTTACAAGCATCACCATTATCCGTTGCCACCGCATCCTTATCCATACTATCCACCGTATTTTTATCCACCAACGCCATATCCGCCTTACAGTCCAATATACGATCACCCTCAATCTTTCAATATGAATCCAAACTTGACTAATCATACTCTAACCAGAGCAAATTCTCCAACCCCAGTTCCTTCGCGAAGCATTGAACCCTCAAGATCCAACACACCCACTAACCAAAATTCCAGATCTTCATCCCCTATCCCAACATTTGATCATTTTAACTCGAATTCGCCGAGAAGGAACAGTGAAAATTTAAACTCCCGCACAACTCGTCGTGCCGGCGCGACGGCGAGTTACTCGAATCAGGAGCGTCGAACAGTAAAATTTTTGGAAGCAGAGGAATCGTCTATTCCTATAAACGACAGCTAGAATCACCATTAATTAAAATGTCTGCGAAAGAATTACGCAATAAATCTGGTTTATTTTTGGTTGATACAGGCGCAGATATAAATCTGATAAAATTAAATGCTTTGCACGAAGACGTCGAAGTAGACATTCAGGAATCAGTCTCTATAACTGGAATTACCCCGGAAAAATTGAGAACTTTAGGAACAACTACCGTTACACTTTTGGAACAACCAGTTAAATTTCACGTCGTCCGATCATCGTTTCCCTTGAATAATGATGGAATTTTAGGCAAAGATTACTTACGTCAAGAGCAGGCGGAAATCTCGTTCGCTCATAATACCTTGGTCACAAAAACTGAACCCATCAGACCTTTTAGGTTCATTGGGGAAGAACCAAATCAGAAATCTAAACGTAGTCCTCGTTCGCAAATTCTTACGATTAAAGCTCGCACTCGTCAACCGATAGCTATAGACGTGGTTAATTCAGAAATAAAGGAAGGATACTTGCCAAAGTTAGAATCAGTAGAGGGCTTATACATAGGCGAAGCAGCTGTTAGTGTACGCGATGGTGTCTGCCACGTATTAGCAATTAATACGTTGGAAGAAGACATACAAGTCGAGGTTACTCCACAAGAAGTAATTCCCTTTGAATACTATGATTTTCCAGAAGAAGAATATTTCGATTCAGACTCAGAAGTTCAAAATTTGCCCATAGTTCACGATAGGTTTTTCGAAATTCTAAAACGTTTGCGTTTAGATCACCTAAATGACGAGGAACGAGACCATATAATCGAAATTATAGAAGAATACCCAAATCGCTTTTATTTGCCAGGAGACCAATTACCTTTCACCCCGTTAATAAAACATACAATTCCGACATCAGATGATTTACCGATTAATACTAGACAGTATCGCTTTCCACCGGTTCACAAGGAAGAAATACATCGTCAAATTTTGACAAAATTAAACAATAGGATAATTAAACCATCAAATTCGCCTTATAATTCACCTCTCTGGATCGTCCCTAAGAAACCTGATTCTCAAGGAAGACCCAGGTGGAGAATGGTAATTGATTTTCGCAAACTTAACGAAAAAACGATAGGAGATGCATATCCGTTACCAAATATAACCGATATTCTGGATCAATTAGGCCAAGCTAGATATTTCTCGATCATCGATCTCGCGAGTGGATTCCAACAAATAGAGATGGATCCAAAGGATAGGGCTAAAACAGCCTTTACAACTCCTAATGGGCACTACGAGTATATCCGTATGCCCGAAGGTTTGAAAAATGCACCTGCCACCTTTCAACGGCTTATGGATCAAACGTTACGTGGTTTGCAGGGAACGGAAGTTTTCGTTTATCTCGATGACATTGTAGTGTACGCAAAAACTCTTGAAGAACACGGAAAGAAAATTCGTAGATTATTTAATCGGTTAGAAAAAGCTAAATTAACATTACAACCCGATAAATGTGAATTTTTGAAAACTGAAGTAGCATACCTAGGACATATAATTAGTCAAAAGGGTGTAAGACCAGATCCAAAAAAGATTATAGCAGTAAAAAACTTTCCTCGACCAAAAACAGCCAAGAATGTCAGATAATTTTTAGGTTTAGCAGGTTATTATCGCAGATTTATTAAAGATTTTGCAGCAAAATCCAAACCATTAACAGAATTGTTAAAAAAGAACGCGACCTTCGTTTGGGGAAAGGAACAAAAACGTAGCTTCCAGGAATTACGAAAAGCGCTCTGTAAAGGTCCAATTCTTCAATATCCAAATTTTGATAAGCCTTTCACTTTAACAACAGACGCCTCAGATTTTGCGATAGGAGCAATACTTAGTCAGGAGGTTGATGGAAACGATTTACCAATAGCTTATCTTTCTAGAACTTTAACAAACCCTGAGAAAAATTATTTCACAACCGAAAAAGAATGTTTGGCAGTATTATACGCAATTTTACATTTTAGGCCGTATCTTTACGGTAGGAAATTTACGTTAGTTAGTGATCATGAGCCCTTGAAATGGATAGACTCCATAAAGGATCCAGGACAACGTCTAATTCGATGGAGATTGAAATTGCGTGACTATGACTATAATTTCGTTCATAAAGCCGGAAAATTAAACACAAGTGCAGACGCGTTATCCAGAAATCCTGTCGTTAAATTTAATCTCTCAGATACTAGCAGTACCGACTCTGACAGTGAACTTGAATCATCAAAAAATTTTACCGATTCAAGAACTACCAGCAAAATCTAAACTTAGCTCAGCAGCAACCACATCTAGACCAATATCCAAATCAGTTTCGGAAGTACCCAGAAAACCAGGAAGGCCCATTGGATCGAAAAATAAACCAAAAATTTCAAACCCTTTAAATGTCAGTGCAATAGCAACTAGGACCCGAAATCAATTAAAACCCAACGCTTACATTCCACCACGACCTACAGTTCCATCGTCAGCAGATACGCCAGACGTAGATTCCGATAATTCACATGACGAGTCATCAGAACCACCCATATTACGGAAAAGGAAAAGTGTAATGCCAAGCCTGGATCTACACAAGAAATTTACTTCTAAACATACGAAAGGGAAAACATTGGAACCAATTGCCGAGGACGTTCACACTGAAACAGTAGACGAGACAACAATAAACGCTGACACCATACTACTAGAATTACAACCACCAGCAGAGGACAGTGACGATGACGTTTTCCTAGATGACGAACGAAGACTGTCTATAAACAAACAGGAATTACATGACTCTTTCAAACGTTTTGACGAATCTCTTAAAGAACACAGCGAAATTATGGAAGAATCATCAGGTAATACTTCGGATACTGACGAACTAGACGACGTAGAGTTAAATAGTAGAATAGAAAAATTACTTAAACAGTATGGAACAGAAGGACACGATAAATCAAAACCTGACTGTACATTGGAAACATCCGAGCAGACCAAAATTCATTGGCAACCCCATAGATCCACATTACCTACTCCTATTCCACATTCTAAACCATTGGCATTGTCAACTCCTTTTCCAGCTTCACCAAACAATACGAGACAGAATGCACTTCTACCAGGACACTTCAGTGAAACTAAATCAAAATCTCTTGGTATACCAAGGCGAATAATTCCAAGGACGGTATCAGGTAACGAGACGTACTGCACTGGCATCCAGCTGACTCAGGGAATTCCCCCGGATATCACACCTAGCTCTCCCCTAAATCTTTCTCGGAAACCACAGCGCTCTTCAAAGAAATTAATTAATATTAGCCGAGAAAATTTGACCTACTCACATGATAATTATGTTCACTTTATTTCTGCTGATTGCGAATTGACAACATCCGTAGGAAAATTGCTAACAGATATAGGCGCTATCAGCGTTGAAAATTTCAGAGAAATTAAACCAAAGGAAGGTCAAGTACTAATCACTAGACAGGGAAAGTACAAAATATTTAGCATCGTTGTGCAGAAACATCATTTTGACGAGACTTCCGTCGCGAAAATAAAAACCGGGCTTAGGAACTTAAAATTAATTCTTCCAAATTCCGATATTAATTCCTTTCGAATTTCAAAATCCGGTGATTATACCGATTCACTTACTCTCGAATCGCTAAAGGAAATCCTAACAGAAATCTTCGAGGAAATCGACATCGAAATTACAATTTGCCTTGGGAAAATTCAAATTCCTCCCGAAGAACTTCGTCATAATATAATTTCAGAATTACATGAAGGCATAATCGGCGGTCACAAAGGAGTAACTAAAACGTATCGTAGGATTCGCGAAAGATTCTATTGGCCAGGAATGAGGAATGATATTCAAAATTTCATTAGAACTTGCCATAGCTGTCAAGAAAATAAATTAGTCAGAACAAAAACGCGTGAACCAATGATAATCACAGATACCCCTATAGAACCGTTTGCTAAAGTATCATTAGATACTGTGGGACCCCTACCTACAACCCCTGATGGCAATCGGCACATATTGACTATGCAAGATAATTTGACAAAATATTGTATTGCCGTACCCGTACAGGATATAAAAGCTGAAACAATTGCTCACGCGATAGTAACACATTTAATCTTACAATTTGGAGCTCCGCGTATTATATTAACAGACAGAGGAACAAGTTTTATAAACAAGATTCTAAAGGAATTAACAAAAATCTTCAAAATTCATCACGTAACGACGTCTGGTTACAGACCACAGACAAACGGTGCTTTAGAAAGGAGCCATATAGTATTAACGGACTATATAAAACATTATATCAATGATTTCGATGATTGGGATAAGTTAGTTCCGTTTGCCATGTTCTCATATAACACCTCAGTACACGAAGCCACTAACTTCACTCCATATGAATTAGTTTTTGGAAAATTAGCTCGTTACCCTAGTTCATTTCCCGAAGATGATGATATGCTAACGTATAATTCATATCTTCGTGAATTGATAATTCGACTTTCCGAATCACAAATATTAGCCGGACAAAATTTAATTTCTGCTAAACATAAGTCTAAAGGATATTATGATGAAAAGGCACGACCATTCCCAGGAAAAGTAGGAGATATGGCTCGCGTTCTAGTAGAACCCAGGAAAGGAAAGTTCAGTACTCGATATCATGGTCCCTATAAAATAGTTGGAGTTTTGGAGAAAAATAATATTGTTTTGGAAGATGGTAATGGTAAAAGATTCATCAAACACGCAGATAAAGTAGAATTGGCTGCACAGTAATTTCCAAGTTCATAAAATACTAATCATTGATGCCTGATATTTGATAAGGAATGGCAATGGACTCGGCGATGCTCATCCTATTACTGGGGCTAGTAGCAGCGGATAAGAATAATTGCAATAGTTTTGTTTAGATAATACTAAATTTAAAAGATCAGGATGAGTTATATCGAATCACTTAAATCGATACTTACTCGGAAATTTACTTTAAGGAATCACAAACGACTCAAAACAAGTGCACCAGCACATAAATTCTGTTTTTATTAATCACAAATCATATATCAAAAGGAAATCCAAATAATTTGGGAGACACATTAATAGTATCTCCACTGAATTCAATCCACTATATGAATTCGATTGCAAATTGGACCAATTGGCAAAACAATCATCACAACGGAGAAGTTACATCACAACCAATTTCTTCAACTGGAGAAATACTACTCTGCAACCGAAGTATCATCATGCACATAATATTTTGGCCACTAATTAAGAAGAAGAGGAACAAGGAAGACAACCATCCAAACAACAGCACTAGAGGAAGACTCACAATCAACAACATCAAGAAATCGGGATTGTCGATTACCAAACTCAGAATGTTACACTTAATTATTTTATATTAATTTTCTTCTATTGTTTTGGTTGAAAACTTGTTGCATGCATTTATTTATTGTTTATTATCTTTTATTATTTTACTCTTGTTTGATTAATATTTACATGACCGAGAAAATGGACTCTGTCGAAAATACCATGAATAGATCCAGGAGGAGCGGAAGGAACGTAGCGTACGTTACCTTCAGCACCACCGAGGAGGCCGGAGCACTATCATTCTGTGTGATGTCATTCGTACGCAAAAAGCGAAAGACAAAGGAGACACTGAGCAAGTGAGCAGAGCTTGGCGTTCCCGGAGTGTCAACAACCTTCTCCAGGGAAACTCAACTGACATTGTCGGTTAACCAATAGCCTTATGGAAGTACAACATCCAACCTATACTACTAACTATCAGAACCGAAGTTCTTCGTGGACTCGGAAATCTTTCGACTCTGCGGCACCCTTCGACAAGAAGATGTTAAGAAGCCAGGGTGACGAACTGGAGAGCATCCACTACATGACGTACGTGTCTCTGCCTTGCTGAAGCCTCTGTTATTACAACAACGGTCATCCTCGGAGGGATGCTGAATGGTTAGCGTATTCTCACGATTCTTTCGTTTAAACGCGATAAATTAAATATTTTATATTAGATCATCTGTACATTTTTCTAATAGTACTTTGCGAAATCCATATTTTTCTCATAATTTAGTTAAGCGAATCATGCACGAGCAATCAATCATAAGCAATAATTTATATTTCATATAAGTTCAACCATTTTATGTAGAACCACCTGTTCAATAATTGCGAAAAATTGTATACATACGAACATCTCTCGAACTTAACCTACGGTTAAACATCATCGGGGACGATGATGATTCTAAGGGGGGAGGGGTGTTACGTGCCAAGCACATATAAAAAAATTAAATATAAAAAGAAAGAGGAAGTTAAAATTCCTGAGTAGGCATCACGCGTGCCCGATCTTACGACACGGTATCGATGAACCATTAGTCTGCAAAAACCGAATTTAAGCAACCGCGAATATTCTCCGAACAGCGGCCACGTTTCGCTAATAAGCAAAATTGCAATAGCGAGAGGCTGTGGATGAGGGCGGGTTGATGAACTTTGGCGGAATTCTTTGAACAGGAAACGGGTGATTTCCTAAGTGGGAAGAATGAGCACAGCTCTTGGAATTCCCCCCCCTTAGCGGTTCCAAAATCAACAAAAAGGAGCAGGAAATCACCGCAAGTTGCAATCGTTAGTCAAATCGCGAGGTGCGTGGCGTTTTGCCCTTGTTGCTATTTTGAGCCAGAGTTCGGGTTAAAATTAGTGAAGTTACTTCCATAATTACCGAAGGACTCAGCAAACAAGAATTATTCAAATCCAAAATCAATCTCTATCCTCATATATTAAATTTTTCTTTATAGTATTTATAGTAGTTTATCGTATTTATAGTATAGTGTAAACAGAAGTGAAAAGTTCATCAGCCATTCCTTCATCTACGGCTCCCTCAGCAAACAATTGCTTCCAAGATAATATTCATTGGTGAGTTTCCATACTTATGTTAGCATCGCGATACGAGGACCCAAACATATGTTTATATGCTTGTCGGAATTTCCCTTGGGCCCATTCGTAAACTTAGCACGTTAGGAATTTACCAATCTAAGACTCCAACTAAAACAAGTATTGTAAAATTGTCATCCATTCTGGACTCCGATATTTCTGAACTATTCCGTGTAATTGTTTTTGTATAATGTGAAGAACCAATAGAACAGGCCAATAAGGTATTCATCCTCTATTCTGCGTTAACACCTATTTCATTCCTGACCTATGCGCGGATTCCGTATGGAATCTTAGATGATACAACCCATCCTAAATTAAATTTATTCAAGCGTTACGCGCGGAACGGCTAACCGCTCGGCCCACGAAATAATTCCTTACGCACGTAACAATTCATTGAATTATTCTTGTTAATAAATTGAAAATTGAAAATGATGTTAATAGTGGTCATGGTCTTGCAGTAACTAAATGAAATGGATGATTATGTATTGACATTTAAGAAACTTCATTAGAATATAAAGTTCTAAGAATTGAGTATACATAAGCTTGAATTATAGCTACTGAAATTTCAAGAATTATTAATAAAGTTTGAGTTGAAAATGTTAGAGGAAAAATAAGAATATTAAAATTTGTTGAACCAATTAAATTTAAGAATAAATGACCTGCAATTATATTAGCTGACAATCGAATACCTAATGTTCTTGATCGAATAATATTTCTAATTGGTTCAATAATTACTGTTAAGAATATAATCATCGCTGCGTATCGCCCGGCACCATGAGCTGATGGCGCTTCTGTTTTATAAGCGTGTGTCTTTTGTTTCTGGGTGCGGTCGTTCTGGTTTCGTCTCTTTGGTGTGCCATGTGAAGTTTGTTCTGTCCGCACTCTTATCTTTTCAATACTGTTATTACTTATTACTACCTAATCCACCAATAAAGATTCCAACAATTACTATAAAAGGTATTAGAATATAAGGAGTTCCTGTAGGAATGAGGTGTATAAATATATTTTTATAATTTATTAACCCCTTGCACTATTCGGAACCTCGGGAAAAGTCAGGCCAAACGCGGCTGCCTCGATTGTCGCTAGCGGCGAAGCGAGCGGTGGAGCGCGCGTGCCGAAACTTGAGATATATTCTTACGACCGAGCGCAAGGTAGTCGTGCCCGTATTTACTTCACGCGATGGAACTCTTGTGAAATTCAAATGAATTTGAATCAAAAACTTTTAAAATATACTTTAATTATTACATAAGATGAAAACAAATTCTGATTAATTATAATAATATAATTAATTACTAATCCCATTCGAGATGTTCATACTTGGTCCAAAACTAAGACCGCGAGTCCGACTCGTGATATTCATGTTCGACCTGAAATGTCGAGTACGAGTCAAGCTCGTGATATTCATGTTTGGTCTGGAACTGAACAACGAGCCCGACTCGTGACATCCATGTTTGGCCTAAAATTTTCATCACGAGTCAGACTCGTCAAAAAAGTGCAAGGGGTTAATCAACCAAAAATTATAAAAGATAATCATATAGAAAATGAAAAAGATAATGAAAAAGATATTTGTCTTGATGGAGTAAAAATATAAGGGAATAATCCTAAAATATTAATTAGTATAATAAAATTAAATATTGAAATAAATATTAATAAATTTTTATTTGAAATTTTATTTAATAGAATTTTAAATTCATTAATAAGATATATATATATATATATATATATATATATATATATATATATATATATATATTTGTTACGTGCGGGAGGGTTTTTCTTTTGATTTACATGGCCGAGAGGTTTTGACCGTCCCGCGCGTAACGCTTGAATAAAATTTAATTTAGGATGGGTTGTATCATCTAAAATTCCATACGGAATCCGCGCATAGGTCAGGAATGAAATAGGTGTTAACGCAGAATAGAGGATAAATGCCTTATTGGCCTGTTCTATTGATTCTTCACATTATACAATAACAATTACACGGAATGATTCAGAAGTATCGGAGTCCAGAATGGATGACAATTTTACAATACGTATTTTAGTTGGAGTCTTAGACTGGTAAATTCCTAACGTGTTAAGTTTACGAATGGGCCCAAGGGAAATTCCCACAAGCATATAAACATATGTTTGGGTCCTCGTATCGCTAACATAAGTATGGAAAACTCACCAATGAATACTATCTTGGAAGCAATGTTTTTCGCTAGCTCTGATATGAATTGTCCTAGATGCTGAGGGAGCCCGAAGATGAAGGAATGGCTGATGAACTTTTCACTTATATGAGTTAACACAATTCTATTTTCACTATACTATAAATACTATAAATACCATAAATACTATAAATACTATAAATACTATAAATACTATAAATACTATAAATACTATAAATACTATAAATACTATAAATACTATAAATACTATAAATACTATAAATACTATAAATACTATAAATACTATAAATACTATAAATACTATAAATACTATAAATACTATAAATACTATAAATACTATAAATACTATAAATACTATAAATACTATAAATACTATAAATACTATAAATACTATAAATACTATAAATACTATAAATACTATAAATACTATAAATACTATAAATACTATAAAAAAGAATTTAATATATTAGAATGGAATTAGAACTGATTTTAGATTTGAAGAATTTCTTGTTAGCTGAGTCCTTCGGTAATTATGGAAGTAACTTCACTAATTTAACTCGAACTCTGGCTCAAAATAGCAACAAGGGCAAAACGCCACGCACCTCGCGATTTGACTAACGATTGCAACTCGCGGCGGTTTCTCTGCCTCTTTTGTAGATTTTGGGGACCGCTAAGGGGAAGTTCCACGAGCTATGCTCGTTCCTCCCACTCAGGAAATCGCCCGTTCCTGTTCTAAGAATTCCGCCCGCAGTTCATCAGCTATTTCCCATCCATGGCCTCCCGCTATTGCAATTTCGCTTATTAGCAAAACGTGACCACCGTTCGAAGAATATTCGCGGTCGAGGAATTTGCTTCGATATGATTTTTCGGCTCGCATAGCATGATCGATGTTCGACGCCACGGCACGTGCCGTGTTTAGGTATGCAAATTTTCATTTAACATCCGGTACGTAACACTATAAATAAAAGAATAATTATTGGAATAATTGTTCATAATATTTCAATTATATGACCTTGTAATAAGTATCGATTAATATTTTTATTTAAAATAATTGTTAAAAATATGTAAATAATTAAAATTGTAATTATTTTTAAAATAATTATAGCTGTATCATGAACAAAAATTAAAGGTTCTATTATAGGTGAGGTTGCATCTTGGAAAGTTAAAGGGTCTAGCCGGGTAAGGTAGTCAAAAATGCCCCTAAACCAAATTGGACTTGCGACAGGTCATTCGATAGCTTATAAAAAAAAAACAATCTGTGCCAAGTTTCAACTTTGTATCTCGACTAGGGGGGGAGTAAAGGGCAAAAATCGAAAATCACGTTTTTGCCCAATTTCTTCGAACTCAGTATATGAAAAATTTTGAAAAAAATCAGGAACACTTCAGTGAGTAAGGTACATATTATGGAATTTTTTCAGATTTTAATGTTGCAAATCCCAGCTGTGAAAAATAAAAAACGCAACAAAAAGCCGAAAAATGCCGATTTTGTATTGAAGGAGTCCCGGATCAGCGTTTATATTTTTTGAGTAAATGTGTATTATTAATACTATTGCTCTCCATTTTTTTTAGATTTTTTGTTAAGGTGCGCCGTAGTTAAAAAAAATAAAAACCGGTTTTTTCGGCGTTTTTGCGTGTTAGATTGACTTATAGGGCGAACTTTCGTATTATTCTCTATTAAATAAGTGTTTGTGCAGTAATCAATGTTCTTGCATCCGGCAAAGGAATATGGGAATTAAGGAAACTAAATAAATAGAGAAAATTGGAATTACTGTGGTATTAGAGCCTAGAGCGTAAAGACTATTTTCAAGTGGTTCGGTGGTCCCGTGGTCCAAGCGTCAGGCTGTTGTAACGCTGCGGACTTTTTTTGTAGGTTCGCATCCCACTTGGGTTAATTTTTTTTTGCATTTCATTTTCTTAACTTTTAACTACATAACAACCGAACTATATCAATATCTGTTTACAAGTAGTTTAACAATATTTTTTAATTATTCTAATCTGTACTATACGTAAATATGACTTTGGAGCGCATGATTATCTTTAAATATAAGATATTTAAAACATATGCTTAAACTATGTTTAAACTAGTTCGGTTGTTATATAGTTAAAAGTTAAGAAAATGAAAAAAAAATTAACCTAAGTGGGATGCGAACCTACAAAAAAAGTCCGCAGCGTTACAACAGCCTGACGCTTGGACCACGGGACCACCGAACCACTTGAAAATAGTCTTTACGCTCTAGGCTCTAATACCACAGTAATTCCAATTTTCTCTATTTATTTAGTTTCCTTAATTCCCATATTCCTTTGCCGGATGCAAGAACATTGATTACTGCACAAACACTTATTTAATAGAGAATAATACGAAAGTTCGCCCTATAAGTCAATCTAACACGCAAAAACGCCGAAAAAACCGGTTTTTATTTTTTTTAACTACGGCGCACCTTAACAAAAAATCTAAAAAAAATTGAGAGCAATAGTATTAATAATACACATTTACTCAAAAAATATAAACGCTGATCCGGGACTCCTTCAATACAAAATCGGCATTTTTCGGCTTTTTTTTGCGTTTTTTATTTTTCACAGCTGGGATTTGCAACATTAAAATCTGAAAAAATTCCATAATATGTACCTTACTCACCGAAGTGTTCCTGATTTTTTTCAGAATTTTTCATTTACTGAGTTCGAAGAAATTGGGCAAAAACGTGATTTTCGATTTTTGCCCTTTACTCCCCCCCCAGTCGAGATACAAAGTTGAAACTTGGCACAGATTGTTTTTTTTTTATAAGCTATCGAATGACCTGTCGCAAGTCCAATTTGGTTTAGGGGCATTTTTGACTACCTTACCCGGCTAGACCCTTTATTCAAATATTAGTTTTTAACAATAAAGGATATCTTTATATATACGGTGTTTAAAACTGTTGCACTATTCTGCCATGTTAAATATTTTTCTGAAATTGAAGGAATTTCTGTGTAAGGATGATTATAAGGTGGAAAATTTTGTATTCATTCTAAAGATGATAAATAAAATTTAAATAAAATTTTTCGTTTTGTTATTAAAGTTTCTAAAATAATAAAGATTAGAAAAATTAATCTATTAATTGAAATTAATGATCCAATTGATGAAATAATATTTCAAGATAAGTATCTACCCGGACAGGTGCTCGGCGAGGCGGAAAGCTATGATCCTCTCGAGGATCTTTCCCGCCCCGTCGAGCAGGCATATAGGCCGATAGGCGGAAAGGCTGTCGGCCGCCCTCCCTGGTTTAGGGAGCAGCACCAGTTGCCCCCTTTTCCTGGCCCCCGGGAAGACCCCTTCTGTGAGGCAGTCCTCCAGGAGGCGTCGAAACCTACCCCCCAGGACCACGAGCACGCGGCCGTGGATGCCGTCGGGTCCCGGGGCGGTGCTTTGGGCTGCAAGGCGGCGCACCGCCCTGTCCAGCTCCTCGCTGCCGATCCCAGGCACAGGGACGCGATCATGTCGCGCCCCCTGCTCCTGGGTCCGCCGTCGAGCCTCCTCCTCATCCTGAGGCAAGAGGTTATCGACGACGGAGTCCAGGAACTCCGATTCCATCGACTCGGTCACCGGGAGGGGGGGTACGGGCGGATCTTATTCAGAACCACCCGGTATGGCCGACCCCACGGATCGCGATCGATGGTGGCGAGGATCTGGCTCCAGGCCTCCGCCTTGGCCCTTAGGACAGCCCCCTGGAGGGCCCCCCGGGCGTCCCTGTACGCGTTGTAGGGACTCCTCCTCCTCCGCGGTGGAGCTTGCGCGCCTGCGGTCCCTGAGGTACGCCCTCCGCGCACGCGTACTGGTGTCCCTCAGGTCGGAAATTTCCGACGACCACCAGTACGCGGCGCGGGGCGAGGAGGCCTTGGCCCGGGGCATGGCGGTGTCAGAGACAGCTGCCATGGCCGCACGGAATCAGGCCTCCTCCTCCTCAGGTGTCTCGCCCCTGCGCTCAGCCCAGGCTACCGCCTACATTGCCGCGCGCAGGGCCACCTCGTCCAGTCTTTTAAGGGCCCATCGGGGTGGGGGGGGCGATCCCCTAGCCGATGAGCCAGACTGGTTGGGAGGGTTGGGGTTCGAGACGCTCATGACCACGTAAGCGTGGTCAGACATCGTCTCAACACCCAATACCCTACACCCACTCACCCTGCGCACGGCGGAGGGCGACGCCCATGTCAGGTCGACTATGGACGCCCCCCGCCGCCGCACGAAGGTGGGGGTGGACCCCTCATTGAGGAGCCTTAACTCCAGACCGGCCGCCCAATGGAGCAGCTCCCGTCCCCTCATGTCCGTACTGGGGGAACCCCACGCAGTAGCGTGGGAGTTGAAATCCCCCAGGACGAGCAAGGGACGCGGCAGGATGCGGGCGACGCACCCCCCAACCCGGTCCAGGAACGCTACAAAAGCGTCCCGGTCGCAATTGGGGGAGACGTAAACCCCCACCACCGCCACGCTGCCCCACTGGACGGCTACGTAGCCATCCCCCCGCTCTATGAGAGCCGGGGGGGGGAGGCATCCCCGGAGCGCCATTCCATAGAATGGCTACCGAGCCCAAGGCGTCTCCGGACCACGAAGGGTGATCCGGAACCCTGTAGGGCTCGGCCGCAACGACCAGCCCGACTTTCCACTCGCGCGCGGCCTGGACTACTAAGTCCTGTGCCACGCGCGTGTGGTTCAGTTTGGTCTGGAGGAGGTTGATCCCCAGTCATTGGGGATCAGCCTCCTCCCGGACCTCCTCCTGGGAGGACTCCACGTCCATGCCCCCCTCCCCCGACGGGGGGGGGCGCCCTCGCACGGGCGGGCATGGACGCGGCCTCCTTTGCCGGGCGAGGCGGCGCCTCTTGCCTCTCTGGAGGCGCCACCGCCTCGGCGGGCTCCACCTCCATAGCCTCCCCGGCTGGAGAGGCGGATTCCGAACTCCCCAACTTGGGTGGCCCTATGGCTAGGGCGGCCGCAGCGGGGGTCGAGGGCGCCGCTATGGCAGGCCTCTTCCGCTGCGCTCCCCCCGTGCCCTTGGAGGAGGGCCTTTGTGGGGGTGCGCACCCTTTCGTACCGAGACGGTGTGCCGCCGGTCGCCCAAGGTCCGTGCACAGCGGACATTTGGGCGGGGCCGAACACACCCCCGCGGTGTGGGTCACATCCCCGCAATTGTAGCACCGACCGCTACGGTCGGTACTACTCTTGCATTGGTGCCTGGAGTGCCCCAGCGTCAGGCACCGGTAGCACTGGAGGGCACGGGCTTCCAAAGCCTGCACCCTCACAGCGCTCCAGCCCACCCTCAGACGGCCAGCTGGGACAATTTTGCGCGCCGCTGAGAGTGGGCATTGAACCCATGCCGTGCCGAGCCGCGAAGGGGCGCGCCGGATCTCTCCGACGCGCACCTCGCCTCGTCACAGGCGCCCGTGGTGGCACAGTATCGAACCCTCAGTTTCAGATAGAATGATTAGTTTATAATGGTACTAAATTTCGCATCTGGAGTTTCCTCTCTCACAAGTTCGACCACTTAGTTTCGTCGAACACATACGGTTTCGAGTAGCATCGCCACAGATTTCAGAGAACAGGCGCTTCTCCTGGCACAGTATCGAACACTTAGTTTCAGATAGAACATTTAATTTAAAATGGAACTAACTTTCGAATCTCAAGTTTCCTCTCCCACAAGGTGGGCCACTTAGTTTCGTCGAACACATACGGATTCGAGTGGCTTCGCGACAGATTTCAGAGAACAGGCGCTTCTCCTGGCACAGTATCGAACACTTAGTTTCAGATAGAACAATTAGTTTAAAATGGCACTAAGTTTCGCGTCTGCAGTTTCCTCTCTCACAAGGTCGACCACTCAGTTTCGTCGAACACGTACGGTTTCGAGTAGCATCGCCACAGATTTCAGAGAACAGGCGCTTCTCCTGGCACAGTATCGAACACTTAGTTTCAGATAGAACAATTAATTTGAAATGGAACTAAGTTTCGCATCTGGTGAATCCTCTCTCACAAGGTCGACCACTTAGTTTCGTCGAACACATACGGTTTCGAGTGAAATCGCTCCACATTTCAGAGAACAGGCGGTTCTCCTGGCACAGTGTCGAACACATAGTTTCAGATCGAACAATTAGTTTAAATGGAACTAAATTCCGCATCTGGAGTTTCCTGTCCCACAAGGTCGACCACTTAGTTTCCTCGAACACATACGGTTTCGAGTAGCATCGCCACAGATTTCAGAGAACAGGCGCTTCTCCTGGCACAGTATCGAACACTTAGTTTCAGATAGAACAATGAGTTTAAAATGGAACTAAATTTCGCGTCTGGTGTTTCCTCTCTCACAAGGTCGGCAACTTAGTTTCGTCGAACATATACGTTTTCGAGTGGCATCGCCACAGATTTCAGAGAACAGGCGCTTCTCCTGGCAGAGTATCGAATACTTAGTTTCAGACAGAACATTTAGTTTAAAACATATGTTTTAAGAACATATGTTTCGCATCCGGAGTTTCCTCTCTTGGTCGTGGTCGACCACTTAGTTTCGTCGAACACATATGGTTTCGAGTAGCAACGCCACAGGTTTCAGGGAACAGGCGCTTCTACTCGCAGAGTATCGAATACTTAGTTTCAGATAGAACATTTAGTTTGAAATGGAAATATGTTTCGCATTTGGACGTTCCTCCCTCACAAGGTCGACCACTTAGTTTCGTCGAACACTTACGGTTTCGAGGGGCATCGCCCCAGATTTCAGAGAACAGGCGCTTCTGCTGGCACAGTATCTAACACTTAGTTTCAGATAGAACAATTAATTTAAAATGGAACTAAGTTTCGCATCTGAAGTTTCCTCTCTCCCAAGGTCAGCCACTTAGTTTCGTCGAACACATACGGTTTCGAGTGGCATCGGCACAGATTTCAGAGAACAGGCGCTTCTCCTGGCACAGTATCGAACACTTAGTTTCAGATAGAACAATTAGTTTAAAATGGAACTAAGTTGCGCATCTGGAGTTTCCTCTCTCACAAGGTCGACCACTTAGTTTCGTCGAACACATACGGATTCGAGTGGCTTCGCGACAGATTTCAGAGAACAGGCGCTTCTCCTGGCACAGTATCGAACACTTAGTTTCAGATGGAACATTTAGTTTAAAATTGAACTATGTTTCGCATCTGGAGTTTCCTCTCTCACAAGGTCGACCATCTAGTTTAGTCGAACACATACGGTTTCGAGGGGCATCGCCACAGATTTCACTGAACAGGCGTTTCTCCGGCACATTATCGAACACTTAGCTTCAGATAGAACAATTAGTTTAAAATGGAACTATGTGTCGCATCTGGAGTTTCCTCTCTCACAAGATCGACGACTTAGTTTCGTTGAACGCATTCGGTTTCGAGTGGCATCGCCACAGATTTCAGAGAACAGGCGCTTCCCCTGGCACAGTATCGAACACTTAGTTTCAAAGAGAACAATTTGTTTAAAATGGAAGTAAGTTTCGCATCTGGAAATTCCTCTCCCACAAGGGCGACCAATTAGATTCGTCGAACACATACGGTTTCGAGTGGCATCGCCACAGATTTCAGACAACAGGCGCTTCGCCTGGCACAGTATCGAACACTTATTGCAGACAGAACAATTAGTTTAAAATGGACCTATATTTCGCATCTGGAGTCTCCTCTCTCACAAGGTCGACCGCTTAGTTTCGACGAACACATACGGTTTCGAGTAGCATCGCCACAGATTTCAGAGAACAGGCGCTTCTCCTGGCACAGTAACGAACACTTAGTTTCAGAAAGAACAATTTGTTTAAAATGGAACTAAGTTTCGCATCTGGAGTTTCCTCTCCCACCAGGTCGACCATTTAGTTTCGTCGAACACATACGGTTTCGAGTGGCATCGCCACAGATTTCAGAGAACAGTCGCTTCTCCTGGCACAGTGTCGAACGCTTAGTTTCAGATAGAACAATTAGTTAATATGTGAAATATAGTTTTAAGCGGCTATTAATAAGGCCAAAGTTTAGACTAATACTTCTTTATTTCAATTTTCGACGAAACGTTTCGATAAGGTAGTTCTTATCCTCTTCAGTCTTATAAATTGTCTGTTGAACGGATGGATGAAATAAGTATACGGAATATAAAAATTATAACATATAAATATAAATTAGGAATTAAGTGTAAATATAAAATATAGAAATAAATAAGTTAAATGTATACAGATAAATAAGTATGTGAATAAAGTCATTACATCGATAGGAAAAACGTTTTATGACTCACACCAAGAAGTCCTAGGATGTGGATTTTACAGTAATTAGTCCTAGGTGCTATCGTCTCCGGTGTTGGTTGAGACTGAATAGCGTTAAACAATTTAAATTTGGGGTGAGTCAAGCAAGTGGGGGAGATGGACGTTAGGTCATTGTTCTGATCTTTATTTTAAAAACATTGCGGTGTCAATTGTTATGTATTGTGCACTAGTTGGCATTGATAAATGTAGGTGTCTCTGTCACTACCACCTGTGAGAGATCTGAAGTCGATAATTTAAGTCGATCCGGAACCGGAAGCGCGTCGCACAACGGTGAGTAAAGGAGTGGATGGTGGTTCCATTCACAACGTGCGCTCATTGAATCGAAGGTAGTATATACATCTACCTTCCAGACACAGAACAACCAAATTATAAAACAGTGGCTTAACAAAAACTATATAACCGATGCCACTTACAAAGTTATTTGTACTAACAATGCTGTGACACCCAGAGCATATGGCTTACCTAAAGTTCATAAAGAGGGCATCCCATGGAGGATAATCGTATCATCCATAGGAGGTCCTTGTTACAAACTCTCAAATTATCTCTCAAATATCTTAAGTAAAAACATAGGTGACAATCCTTACTATATTAAGGACAGTTGGTGTTTTGTCGACAAAATTAATGGTATGACCATCCCTTATGATTACTCGTTGGTATTTCTGGATGTCACAGCATTATTCAATAACATTCCTATCGATGTGGTCTCTCAAGTGCTGAGTGAGGGATGGACAAATATATCGTCTCATACAAAAATAGACAAAACTAGTTTCATAAAAGCTGTAGAATTCTGTTTAACTTCTAATGTGTTCAAATTTAATAACAAATCTTACAAACAGATTTTCGGTGCAGCCATGGGCTCACCCCTTTCACCAATAGCTGCAGAAATAGTCATGCAATAATTGCAAATTGTTAGTATTAATCAATTAACTTTCCATATTCCTTTCTTCTATAGGTACGTAGACGATATAATTACATGCCTTCCCTCACACAGCATAGATCACACTATTGACATTTTCGAGACATTTCACAATCGTATAAAGTTCACGTTTGAATTGGAACAAAATAATAAGATCAGTTTCCTAGATACGGAGGTCGTCGGAGACGAAGGTCGAATTATCACTAATTGGTATCGAAAAAAGACGTGGTCTGGAAGATATATAAATTACATATCTGCACATCCTTTCAGGCAAAAAATCAGCTTGATCATAGGACTGATTGATCGCGGTATTAAGCTTGCACACCCTAGGTTCAGGAGAGACAATATTCGTATCATTATTGACACATTAAGAAAGAATGGTTACCCGCTAGACCTTATAAAACACCTAATCAAAAAACGAGTGGATGAGCTATACCACCCAATTAGGGTATATAACGAAAAACTCCAGCGTGCGGGCGATTCGTCTTCTAACAGCTTTGTGTTGCTCCCACATATCCCCGGAATTAACCTCAGCCACATTCTGCGAACATTTAACATTCGTTGCATACATACCAACAAATGCAATGCCCTTTCCTTTTTTAACAAAGCGAAAGACAAAATTAATGTTAAAAAATTGACAGATGTGGTATATAAAATACCGTGTGGTGATTGCTCGGAGAGTTACGTGGGCCAAACGTATAATTTGTTGTCGACTAGGATATACCAACACAAGTATAGCCTTGTACACAATATGTAAAAGACCGCCTTGACGGAACACGTGCTCGAGTTCGGTCACACTTTCAATTTCGAGGATACGGAGGTGTTACACAGGGACACGAACAACTGGCGTCGTACGATAGCCGAGTCCCTATACATCATGAAAGAAAATAGTGTCAATAAGAAATTCGAATCTATTAACATCTCGTCGTACTACACTGACCTAGTTTCGATTCTTACTTAATTCCGCAGAGTGTGCCCACGCCAAGTCTTTAGTGCAGTTATTTTGTATCTGGTATTACTTTGTATGTCTTTCTATCCGCCATGTGTCTTCCACTACTACCTTCGATTCAATGAGCGCACGTTGTGAATGGAACCACCATCTTCACTCACCGTTGTGCGACGCGCTTCCGGTTCCGGATCGACTTAAATTATCGACTTCAGATCTCTCACAGGTGGTAGTGGCAGAGACACCTACATTTATCAATGCCAACTAGTGCACAATATATAACAATTGACACCGCAATGTTTTTAAAATAAAGATCAGAACAATGACCTAACGTCCATCTCCCCCACTTGCTTGACTCACCCCAGATTTAAATTGTTTAACGCTATTCAGTCTCAACCAACACCGGAGACGATAGCACCTAGGACTAATTACTGTAAAATCCACATCCTAGGACTTCTTGGTGTGAGTCATAAAACGTTTTTCCTATCGATGTAATGACTTTATTCACATACTTATTTATCTGTATACATATAACTTATTTATTTCTATATTTTATATTTACACTTAATTCCTAATTTATATTTATATGTTATAATTTTTATATTCTGTATACTTATTTCATCCATCCGTTCAACAGACAATTTATACGACTGAAGAGGATAAGAACTACCTTATCGAAACGTTTCGTCGAAAATTGAAATAAAGAAGTATTAGCCTAAACTTTGGCCTTATTAATAGCCGCTTAAAACAATATTTCACATATTAACTAATTGTTCTATCTGAAACTAAGCGTTCGACACTGTGCCAGGAGAAGCGACTGTTCTCCGAAATCTGTGGCGATGCCACTCGAAACTGTATGTGTTCGACGAAACTAAGTGGTCGACCTGGTGGGAGAGGAAACTTCAGATGAGAAACTTAGTTCCATTTTAAACAAATTGTTCTTTCTGAAACTAAGTATTCGTTACTGTGATAGGAGAAGCGCCTGTTCTCTGAAATATGTGGCGATGCCACACGAAACCGTATGTGTTCGACGCAACTAAGTGGTCGAACTTTTGAGGGACGAAACTCCAAATGCGAAACATATTTCCATTTTAAACTAAATATTCTATCTGAAACTATGTATTCGATAATCTGCCAGTAGACGCGCCTCTTCTCGGAAAACTGTGGCGTTGCTACCCGAAACCGTATGTGTTCGACGATACTAAGTGGTCGACCTGGCGAGAGAGGAAACTCCAGATGCGAAAATTAGTTCCATTTTAAACTAATTGTTCTATTTGAAACTAAGTGTTCGATACTGTGGCAGGAGAAACGCCGTTCTGCGAAATCTGTGGCGATACCACTCGAAACCGTATGTGTTCGACGAATCTAAATGGTCGACCTTGTGAGAGAGGAAACTCCAGAAGCGAAACTAAGTTCCATTTAAAACTAAGTGTTCCATCTGAAACTAAGTGTTCGATACAGTGCCAGGAGACGCGCCTGTTCTCTGAAATCTGTCGCGATGCTACTCGAAACCGTATGTTTTCGACGAAACTAAGAGGTCGACCTTGTGAGAGAGGATACTCCAGATACGAAACATAGTTCCATTTTAAACTAAGTGTTCTATATATAACTAAGTGTTCGATACTGTGCCAGGAGAAACGCCTGTTCTCTGAAATCGGTGGCGATGCTACTCGAAACTATATGTGTGCGACGAAACTAAGTGGACGAACTTGTGAGAGAGGAAACTCCAAATGCGAAACTTAGTTCCATTTTAAACTAATTTTTCTATCTGAAACTAAGTGTTGGATACTGTGCCAGGAGAAACGCCTGTTCTCTGAAATCGGTGGCGATGCTACTCTAAACCGTATGTGTTCGACGGAACTAAGTGGTCGGACTTGCGACAGAGGAAACTCCAAATGCGAAACTTAGGTCCATTTTAAACTAATTATTCTATCTGAAACTAAGTGCTCGATACTGTGCCAGGAGAAGCGCCTTATCTCTGAAATCAGTGGCGATGCTACTCGAAACCGTATATGTTCGATGAAACTAAGTGGTCCACCTTGTGAGGGAGGAAACTCCAGATGCGAAGCTTAGTTCCATTTTAAAGTAATTGTTCTATCTGATACTAAGCGTTCGATACTGTGCCAGGAGAAGCGACTGTCCTCTGAAATCTGTGGCGATGCTACTCGAAAATGTATATGTTCGACGAAACTATGTGGTCGACCTTGTGAGAGAGGAAACTCGAGATGCGAAACTTAGTTCCATTTTAAACTAATTGTTCTATCTGAAACTAAGTGTTCGATACTGTGCCAGGAGAAGCGCCTGTTCTCTGAAATCTGTCGCGATGCTACTCGAAACCGTATGTGTTCGACGAAACTAAGTGGTCCACCTTCTGAGAGAGGAAACTCCAGATGCGAAACATAGTTCCATTTTAAACTGATTGTTCTGTCTAAAATAAGTGTTCGACACAGTGCCAGGAGAAGCGCCTGTTCTCTGAAATCTGTGGCGATGCTACTCGAAACCGTATGTGTTCGACGAAACTAAGTGGTCGACCTTGTGAGGGAGGAAACTCCAGAAGCGAAACTAAGTTCCATTTAAAACTAATTGTTCTATCTGAAACTAAGTGTTCGATACAGTGCCAGGAGAAGCGCCAGTTCTCTGAAATCTGTGGCGATGCTACTCGAAACCGTATGTGTTCGGCGAAACTAAGTGGTCGACCTTGTGAGAGAGGAACTCCAGATGCGAAACTTAGTTCCATTTTATACTAATCGTTCTAGCTGAAACTAAGTGTTCGATACTGTGCCAGGAGAAACGCCTGTTCTCTGAAATCTGTGGCGATACCACTCGAAACCGTATGTGTTCGACGAAACTAAGTGGTCGACCTTGTGAGAGGAAACTCCAGATGCGAAACTTAGTTCCATTTTAAACTAATTGTTCTATCTGAAACTAAGTATTCGATACTGTGCCAGGAGTAGCGCCTGTTCTCTGAGATCAGTGGAGATGCTACTTGAAACCGTATGTGTTCGACGAAACTAAGTGGTCGACCTTGTGAGAGAGGAAACTCCAGATGCAAACTTTGTTCCATTTTAAACTAAATGTTCTGTCTGAAACTAAGTGTTCGATACTGTGCCAGGAGAAACGCCTGTTCTCTGAAATCTGTGGCGATGCCACTCGAAACCGTATGTGTTCGACGAAACTAAGTGGTCGACCTTGTGTGAGAGGAAACTCCAGATGCGAAACTTAGTTCCATTTTAAACTAATTGTTCTATTGGAAACTAAGTGTTCGATACTGTGCCAGGAGAAGCGCCTGTTCTCTGAAATGTGTGGCGATGCCACTCGAAACCGTATGTGTTCGACGAAACTAAGTGGTCGACCTTGTGAGAGAGGAAACTCCAGATGCAAAACTTTGTTCCATTTTAAACTAAATGTTCTGTCTGAAACTAAGTGTTCGATACAGTGCCAGGAGAAGCGCCTGTTCTCTGAAATCTGTGGCGATGCTACTCGAAACCGTATGTGTTCGGCGAAACTAAGTGGTCGACCTTGTGAGAGAGGAAACTCCAGATGCGAAACATAGTTCCATTTTAAACTAATCGTTCTAGCTGAAACTAAGTGTTCGATACTGTGCCAGGAGAAACGCCTGTTCTCTGAAATCTGTGGCGATACCACTCGAAACCGTATGTGTTCGACGAAACTAAGTGGTCGACCTTGTGAGAGGAAACTCCAGATGCGAAACTTAGTTCCATTTTAAACTAATTGTTCTATCTGAAACTAAGTGTTCGATACTGTGCCAGGAGAAACGCCTGTTCTCTGAAATCTGTGGCGATGCCACTCGAAACCGTATGTGTTCGACGAAACTAAGTGGTCGACCTTGTGTGAGAGGAAACTCCAGATGCGAAACTTAGTTCCATTTTATACTAATTGTTCCATTGGAAACTAAGTGTTCGATACTGTGCCAGGAGACGCGCCTGTTCTCTGAAATGTGTGGCGATGCCACTCGAAACCGTATGTGTTCGACGAAACTAAGTGGTTGATCTTGTGAGAGAGTATACTCCAGATGCGAAACATAGTTCCATTTTAAACTAATTGTTCTGTCTGAAATAAGTGTTCGATACTGTGCCAGGCGAAGCGCCTGTTCTCTGAAATCTGTGGCGATGCCACTCGAAACCGTATGTGTTCGACGAAACTAAGTGGTCGACCTTGTGAGAGAGGAAACTCCAGATGCGAAACTTAGTTCCATTTTAAACTTATTGTTCTATCTGAAACTAAGTGTTCGATACTGTGCCAGGAGTAGCGCCTGTTCTCTGAGATCAGTGGCGATGCTACTCGAAACTATATGTGTGCGACGAAACTAAGTGGACGAACTTGTGAGAGAGGAAACTCCAAATGCGAAACTTAGTTCCATTTTAAACTAATTTTTCTATCTGAAACTAAGTGTTGGATACTGTGCCAGGAGAAACGCCTGTTCTCTGAAATCGGTGGCGATGCTACTCTAAACCGTATGTGTTCGACGGAACTAAGTGGTCGGACTTGCGACAGAGGAAACTCCAAATGCGAAACTTAGGTCCATTTTAAACTAATTATTCTATCTGAAACTAAGTGCTCGATACTGTGCCAGGAGAAGCGCCTTATCTCTGAAATCAGTGGCGATGCTACTCGAAACCGTATATGTTCGATGAAACTAAGTGGTCCACCTTGTGAGGGAGGAAACTCCAGATGCGAAGCTTAGGTGCATTTTAAAGTAATTGTTCTATCTGATACTAAGCGTTCGATACTGTGCCAGGAGAAGCGACTGTCCTCTGAAATCTGTGGCGATGCTACTCGAAAATGTATGTGTTCGACGAAACTATGTGGTCGACCTTGTGAGAGAGGAAACTCGAGATGCGAAACTTAGTTCCATTTTAAACTAATTGTTCTATCTGAAACTAAGTGTTCGATACTGTGCCAGGAGAAGCGCCTGTTCTCTGAAATCTGTCGCGATGCTACTCGAAACCGTATGTGTTCGACGAAACTAAGTGGTCCACCTTCTGAGAGAGGAAACTCCAGATGCGAAACATAGTTCCATTTTAAACTGATTGTTCTGTCTAAAATAAGTGTTCGACACAGTGCCAGGAGAAGCGCCTGTTCTCTGAAATCTGTGGCGATGCTACTCGAAACCGTATGTGTTCGACGAAACTAAGTGGTCGACCTTGTG
Organism: Nysson spinosus; assembly: GCA_910591585.2. Taxonomy (NCBI): domain Eukaryota; kingdom Metazoa; phylum Arthropoda; class Insecta; order Hymenoptera; family Crabronidae; genus Nysson; species Nysson spinosus. The sequence continues at coordinate 3,071,814 of CAJUYC020000086.1, forward strand.
AGGGAGGAAACTCCAGAAGCGAAACTAAGTTCCATTTAAAACTAATTGTTCTATCTGAAACTAAGTGTTCGATACAGTGCCAGGAGAAGCGCCAGTTCTCTGAAATCTGTGGCGATGCTACTCGAAACCGTATGTGTTCGGCGAAACTAAGTGGTCGACCTTGTGAGAGAGGAACTCCAGATGCGAAACTTAGTTCCATTTTATACTAATCGTTCTAGCTGAAACTAAGTGTTCGATACTGTGCCAGGAGAAACGCCTGTTCTCTGAAATCTGTGGCGATACCACTCGAAACCGTATGTGTTCGACGAAACTAAGTGGTCGACCTTGTGAGAGGAAACTCCAGATGCGAAACTTAGTTCCATTTTAAACAAATTGTTCTATCTGAAACTAAGTATTCGATACTGTGCCAGGAGTAGCGCCTGTTCTCTGAGATCAGTGGAGATGCTACTTGAAACCGTATGTGTTCGACGAAACTAAGTGGTCGACCTTGTGAGAGAGGAAACTCCAGATGCAAACTTTGTTCCATTTTAAACTAAATGTTCTGTCTGAAACTAAGTGTTCGATACTGTGCCAGGAGAAACGCCTGTTCTCTGAAATCTGTGGCGATGCCACTCGAAACCGTATGTGTTCGACGAAACTAAGTGGTCGACCTTGTGTGAGAGGAAACTCCAGATGCGAAACTTAGTTCCATTTTAAACTAATTGTTCTATTGGAAACTAAGTGTTCGATACTGTGCCAGGAGAAGCGCCTGTTCTCTGAAATGTGTGGCGATGCCACTCGAAACCGTATGTGTTCGACGAAACTAAGTGGTCGACCTTGTGAGAGAGGAAACTCCAGATGCGAAACTTTGTTCCATTTTAAACTAAATGTTCTGTCTGAAACTAAGTGTTCGATACAGTGCCAGGAGAAGCGCCTGTTCTCTGGAATCTGTGGCGATGCTACTCGAAACCGTATGTGTTCGGCGAAACTAAGTGGTCGACCTTGTGAGAGAGGAAACTCCAGATGCGAAACATAGTTCCATTTTAAACTAATCGTTCTAGCTGAAACTAAGTGTTCGATACTGTGCCAGGATAAACGCCTGTTCTCTGAAATCTGTGGCGATACCACTCGAAACCGTATGTGTTCGACGAAACTAAGTGGTCGACCTTGTGAGAGGAAACTCCAGATGCGAAACTTAGTTCCATTTTAAACTAATTGTTCTATCTGAAACTAAGTGTTCGATACTGTGCCAGGAGAAACGCCTGTTCTCTGAAATCTGTGGCGATGCCACTCGAAACCGTATGTGTTCGACGAAACTAAGTGGTCGACCTTGTGTGAGAGGAAACTCCAGATGCGAAACTTAGTTCCATTTTATACTAATTGTTCCATTGGAAACTAAGTGTTCGATACTGTGCCAGGAGACGCGCCTGTTCTCTGAAATGTGTGGCGATGCCACTCGAAACCGTATGTGTTCGACGAAACTAAGTGGTTGATCTTGTGAGAGAGTATACTCCAGATGCGAAACATAGTTCCATTTTAAACTAATTGTTCTGTCTGAAATAAGTGTTCGATACTGTGCCAGGCGAAGCGCCTGTTCTCTGAAATCTGTGGCGATGCCACTCGAAACCGTATGTGTTCGACGAAACTAAGTGGTCGACCTTGTGAGAGAGGAAACTCCAGATGCGAAACTTAGTTCCATTTTAAACTTATTGTTCTATCTGAAACTAAGTGTTCGATACTGTGCCAGGAGTAGCGCCTGTTCTCTGAGATCAGTGGCGATGCTACTCGAAACCGTATGTGTTCGACGAAACTAAGTGGTCGACCTTGTGAGAGAGGAAACTCCGGATGCGAAACTTAGTTCCATTTTAAACTAATCGTTCTAGCTGAAACTAAGTGTTCGATACTGTGCCAGGAGTAGCGCCTGTTCTCTGAGATCAGTGGCGATGCTACTCGAAACTATATGTGTGCGACGAAACTAAGTGGACGAACTTGTGAGAGAGGAAACTCCAAATGCGAAACTTAGTTCCATTTTAAACTAATTTTTCTATCTGAAACTAAGTGTTGGATACTGTGCCAGGAGAAACGCCTGTTCTCTGAAATCGGTGGCGATGCTACTCTAAACCGTATGTGTTCGACGGAACTAAGTGGTCGGACTTGCGACAGAGGAAACTCCAAATGCGAAACTTAGGTCCATTTTAAACTAATTATTCTATCTGAAACTAAGTGCTCGATACTGTGCCAGGAGAAGCGCCTTATCTCTGAAATCAGTGGCGATGCTACTCGAAACCGTATATGTTCGATGAAACTAAGTGGTCCACCTTGTGAGGGAGGAAACTCCAGATGCGAAGCTTAGTTGCATTTTAAAGTAATTGTTCTATCTGATACTAAGCGTTCGATACTGTGCCAGGAGAAGCGACTGTCCTCTGAAATCTGTGGCGATGCTACTCGAAAATGTATGTGTTCGACGAAACTATGTGGTCGACCTTGTGAGAGAGGAAACTCGAGATGCGAAACTTAGTTCCATTTTAAACTAATTGTTCTATCTGAAACTAAGTGTTCGATACTGTGCCAGGAGAAGCGCCTGTTCTCTGAAATCTGTCGCGATGCTACTCGAAACCGTATGTGTTCGACGAAACTAAGTGGTCCACCTTCTGAGAGAGGAAACTCCAGATGCGAAACATAGTTCCATTTTAAACTGATTGTTCTGTCTAAAATAAGTGTTCGACACAGTGCCAGGAGAAGCGCCTGTTCTCTGAAATCTGTGGCGATGCTACTCGAAACCGTATGTGTTCGACGAAACTAAGTGGTCGACCTTGTGAGGGAGGAAACTCCAGAAGCGAAACTAAGTTCCATTTAAAACTAATTGTTCTATCTGAAACTAAGTGTTCGATACAGTGCCAGGAGAAGCGCCAGTTCTCTGAAATCTGTGGCGATGCTACTCGAAACCGTATGTGTTCGGCGAAACTAAGTGGTCGACATTGTGAGAGAGGAACTCCAGATGCGAAACTTAGTTCCATTTTATACTAATCGTTCTAGCTGAAACTAAGTGTTCGATACTGTGCCAGGAGAAACGCCTGTTCTCTGAAATCTGTGGCGATACCACTCGAAACCGTATGTGTTCGACGAAACTAAGTGGTCGACCTTGTGAGAGGAAACTCCAGATGCGAAACTTAGTTCCATTTTAAACAAATTGTTCTATCTGAAACTAAGTATTCGATACTGTGCCAGGAGTAGCGCCTGTTCTCTGAGATCAGTGGAGATGCTACTTGAAACCGTATGTGTTCGACGAAACTAAGTGGTCGACCTTGTGAGAGAGGAAACTACAGATGCAAACTTTGTTCCATTTTAAACTAAATGTTCTGTCTGAAACTAAGTGTTCGATACTGTGCCAGGAGAAACGCCTGTTCTCTGAAATCTGTGGCGATGCCACTCGAAACCGTATGTGTTCGACGAAACTAAGTGGTCGACCTTGTGTGAGAGGAAACTCCAGATGCGAAACTTAGTTCCATTTTAAACTAATTGTTCTATTGGAAACTAAGTGTTCGATACTGTGCCAGGAGAAGCGCCTGTTCTCTGAAATGTGTGGCGATGCCACTCGAAACCGTATGTGTTCGACGAAACTAAGTGGTCGACCTTGTGAGAGAGGAAACTCCAGATGCGAAACTTTGTTCCATTTTAAACTAAATGTTCTGTCTGAAACTAAGTGTTCGATACAGTGCCAGGAGAAGCGCCTGTTCTCTGGAATCTGTGGCGATGCTACTCGAAACCGTATGTGTTCGGCGAAACTAAGTGGTCGACCTTGTGAGAGAGGAAACTCCAGATGCGAAACATAGTTCCATTTTAAACTAATCGTTCTAGCTGAAACTAAGTGTTCGATACTGTGCCAGGATAAACGCCTGTTCTCTGAAATCTGTGGCGATACCACTCGAAACCGTATGTGTTCGACGAAACTAAGTGGTCGACCTTGTGAGAGGAAACTCCAGATGCGAAACTTAGTTCCATTTTAAACTAATTGTTCTATCTGAAACTAAGTGTTCGATACTGTGCCAGGAGAAACGCCTGTTCTCTGAAATCTGTGGCGATGCCACTCGAAACCGTATGTGTTCGACGAAACTAAGTGGTTGATCTTGTGAGAGAGTATACTCCAGATGCGAAACATAGTTCCATTTTAAACTAATTGTTCTGTCTGAAATAAGTGTTCGATACTGTGCCAGGCGAAGCGCCTGTTCTCTGAAATCTGTGGCGATGCCACTCGAAACCGTATGTGTTCGACGAAACTAAGTGGTCGACCTTGTGAGAGAGGAAACTCCAGATGCGAAACTTAGTTCCATTTTAAACTTATTGATCTATCTGAAACTAAGTGCTCGATACTGTGCCAGGAGAAACGCCTGTTCTCTGAAATCTGTGGCGATGCCACTCGAAACCGTATGTGTTCGACGAAACTAAGTGGTCGACCTTGTGTGAGAGGAAACTCCAGATGCGAAACTTAGTTCCATTTTAAACTAATTGTTCTATTGGAAACTAAGTGTTCGATACTGTGACAGGAGAAGCGCCTGTTCTCTGAAATGTGTGGCGATGCCACTCGAAACCGTATGTGTTCGACGAAACTAAGTGGTCGACCTTGTGAGAGAGGAAACTCCAGATGCGAAACTTTGTTCCATTTTAAACTAAATGTTCTGTCTGAAACTAAGTGTTCGATACAGTGCCAGGAGAAGCGCCTGTTCCCTGAAATCTGTGGCGATGCTACTCGAAACCGTATGTGTTCGGCGAAACTCAGTGGTCGACCTTGTGAGAGAGGAAACTCCAGATGCGAAACTTAGTTCCATTTTAAACTAATCGTTCTAGCTGAAACTAAGTGTTCGATACTGTGCCAGGCGAAGCGCCTGTTCTCTGAAATCTGTGGCGATGCCACTCGAAACCGTATGTGTTCGACGAAACTAAGTGGTCGACCTTGTGAGAGAGGAAACTCCAGATGCGAAACTTAGTTCCATTTTAAACTTATTGTTCTATCTGAAACTAAGTGCTCGATACTGTGCCAGGCGAAGCGCCTGTTCTCTGAAATCTGTGGCGATGCCACTCGAAACCGTATGTTTTCGGCGAAACTAAGTGGTCGACCTTGTGAGAGAGGAAACTCCAGATGCGAAACTTAGTTCCATTTTAAACTAATCGTTCTAGCTGAAACTAAGTGTTCGATACTGTGCCAGGAGAAACGCCTGTTCTCTGAAATCTGTAGCGATACCACTCGAAACAGTATGTGTCGACGAAACTAAGTGGTCGACATTCTGAGAGGAAACTCCAGATGCGAAACTTAGTTCCATTTTAAACTAATTGTTCTATCTGAAACTAAGTGTTCGATACTGTGCCAGGAGAAACGCCTGTTCTCTGAAATCTGTGGCGATGCCACTCGAAACCGTATGTGTTCGACGAAACTAAGTGGTCGACCTTGTGTGAGAGGAAACTCCAGATGCGAAACTTAGTTCCATTTTAAACTAATTGTTCCATTGGAAACTAAGTGTTCGATACTGTGCCAGGAGACGCGCCTGTTCTCTGAAATGTGTGGCGATGCCACTCGAAACCGTATGTGTTCGACGAAACTAAGTGGTTGATCTTGTGAGAGAGTATACTCCAGATGCGAAACATAGTTCCATTTTAAACTAATTGTTCTGTCTGAAATAAGTGTTCGATACTGTGCCAGGCGAAGCGCCTGTTCTCTGAAATCTGTGGCGATGCCACTCGAAACCGTATGTGTTCGACGAAACTAAGTGGTCGACCTTGTGAGGGAGGAAACTCCAGATGCGAAACAGAGTTCCATTTTAAACTAATTGTTCTATCTGAACCTGAGTGTTCGATACTGTGCCAGGAGAAGCGCCTGTTCTCTGAAATCTGTGGCGATGCCACTCGAAACCGTATGTGTTCGACGAAACTAAGTGATTGACCTTCTGAGAGAGGAAACTCCAGATGCGAAACTTAGTTGCAATTTAAACTAATTGTTGTATCTGGAACTAAGTGGTCGTTACTGTTCCAGGATAAGCGCCTGTTCTCTGAAATCTGTGGCGATGCTACTCAAAACCGTATGTGTGCGACGAAACTAAGTGGTCGCCTTGTGAGGGAAGAAACTCCAGATGCGAAATTTAGTACAATTTTAGACTAATTGTTCTATCTGAAACTATGTGTTCGATACTGTGCCACGAGTAGGGCCTCTTCTCTGAAATGTTTGGCGATGCCACTCGAAACCGTATGTCTTCGACGAAACTAAGTGGTCGACTTTGGGAGAGAGGAAACTCCAGATGCGAAACATAGTTCCATTTTAAACTAATTGTTCTATCTGAACCTGAGTGTTCGATACTGCGCCAGGAGAAGCGGCTGTTTTCTGAAATCTCTGGCGATGCCACTCGAAACCGTATGTGTTCGACGAAACTAAGTGGTCAACCATGTGAGAGAGGAAACTCCAGATGCGAAACATAGTTCCCTTTTAAACTAATTGTTCTATCTGACCCTGAGTGTTCGATACTGCGCCAGGAGAAGCGCCTGTTCTCTGAAATCTGTGGCGATGCCACTCGAAACCGTATGTGTTCGACGAAACTAAGTGATTGACCTTGTGAGGGAGGATTCACCAGATGCGGAACATAGTTCCATTTTAAACTAATTGTTCTATCTGAAACTAAGTTTTCGATACTGTGCCAGGAGAAGCGCCTGTTCTCTGAAATCTGTGGCGTTGCCACTCGAAACCGTGTGAGTTCGACGAAAATAAGTGGCCGACCTTGTGAGAGAGGAATCTTCAGATGCGAAACTTAGTTCCATTTCAAATTAATTGTTCTATCTGAACCTGAGTGTTCGATACTGTGCCAGGAGAAGCGCCTGTTCTCTGAAATGTTTGGCGATGCCACTCGAAACCGTATGTCTTCGACGAAACTAAGTGGTCGACTTTGGGAGAGAGGAAACTCCAGATGCGAAACATAGTTCCATTTTAAACTAATTGTTCTATCTGAACCTGAGTGTTCGATACTGCGCCAGGAGAAGCGGCTGTTTTCTGAAATCTCTGGCGATGCCACTCGAAACCGTATGTGTTCGACGAAACTAAGTGGTCAACCATGTGAGAGAGGAAACTCCAGATGCGAAACATAGTTCCCTTTTAAACTAATTGTTCTATCTGACCCTGAGTGTTCGATACTGCGCCAGGAGAAGCGCCTGTTCTCTGAAATCTGTGGCGATGCCACTCGAAACCGTATGTGTTCGACGAAACTAAGTGATTGACCTTGTGAGGGAGGATTCACCAGATGCGGAACATAGTTCCATTTTAAACTAATTGTTCTATCTGAAACTAAGTTTTCGATACTGTGCCAGGAGAAGCGCCTGTTCTCTGAAATCTGTGGCGTTGCCACTCGAAACCGTGTGAGTTCGACGAAAATAAGTGGCCGACCTTGTGAGAGAGGAATCTTCAGATGCGAAACTTAGTTCCATTTCAAATTAATTGTTCTATCTGAACCTGAGTGTTCGATACTGTGCCAGGAGAAGCGCCTGTTCTCTGAAATGTTTGGCGATGCCACTCGAAACCGTATGTCTTCGACGAAACTAAGTGGTCGACTTTGGGAGAGAGGAAACTCCAGATGCGAAACATAGTTCCATTTTAAACTAATTGTTCTATCTGAACCTGAGTGTTCGATACTGCGCCTGGAGAAGCGGCTGTTTTCTGAAATCTCTGGCGATGCCACTCGATCCGTATGTGTTCGACGAAACTAAGTGGTCAACCATGTGAGAGAGGAAACTCCAGATGCGAAACATAGTTCCCTTTTAAACTAATTGTTCTATCTGACCCTGAGTGTTCGATACTGCGCCAGGAGAAGCGCCTGTTCTCTGAAATCTGTGGCGATGCCACTCGACACCGTATGTGTTTGACGAAACTAAGTGGTCGAACTGGTGAGAGAGGAAACTCCAAATGCGAAACATAGGTCCATTTTAAACTAATTGTTCTATCTGAAACTAAGTGTTCGATACTGTGCCAGGAGAAGCGCCTGTTCTCTGAAATCAGTGGCGATGCTACTCAAAACCGTATGTGTTCGACGAAACTAAGTGGTCGACCTTGTGAGGGAGGAAATTCCAGATGCGAAACATATTTCCATTCTAAACTAATTGTTCTATCTGAAACTAAGTGTTCGATACTGTGCCAGGAGAAGCGCCTGTTCTCTGAGAACTGTGGCGATGCTACTCGAAACCGTATGTGTTCGACCAAACTAAGTGGTCGACCTTGTGAGAGAGGAAACTCCAGATGCGAAGCTTAGTTCCATTTTAAACTAATTGTTCCATCTGATACTAAGTGTTCGATAATGTGCCAGGAGAAGCGCCTGTTCTCTGAAATCTGTGGCGATGCTACTCGAAACCGTATGTGTTCGAGGAAACTAAGTGGTCGACCTTGTGAGAGAGGAATCTCCAGATGCGAAATATTTCCATTTTAAAATAATTGTTCTATCTGAAACTAAGTGTTCGATACTGTGCCAGAAGAAACGCCTGTTCTCTGAAATCTGTGGCGATGCCACCCGAAACCGTATGAGTTCGACGAAACTAAGTGGGCTACCTTGTGAGAGAGGAAACTCCAAATTGCGAAACTTAGTTCATTTTAAACTAATAATCGTAACTGACACTAAGTGTTCGATACTGTGCCAGGAGAAGCGACTGTTCTCTGAAATCTGTGGCGATGCCACTCGAATCCGTAAGTGTTCGATGAAACTAAGTGGTCGACCTTGTGATGGAGGAAACTCCAGATGCGGACATAGTTCCATTCTAAACTAATTGTTCTATCTGAAACTAAGTGTTCGATACTGTGCCAGGAGAATCGCCTGTTCTCTGAAATCTGTGGCGATGCCACTCGAAACCGTGTGTGTTCCACGAAACTAAGTGGTCGACCTTGTAAGAGAGGAAACTCCAAATGCGAAACTTAGTTCCATTTTAACCTAGTTGTTCTATCTGAAACTATGTGTTCGACACTGTGCCATGAGAAGCATCTGTTCCCTGAAATCTGTGGCGATGCCACTCGAAACCGTATGTGTTCGAGGAAACTAAGTGGTCGACCTTCTGAGAGAGGAAACTCCAGATGCGAAACTTAGTTGCAAATTAAACTAATTGTTGTATCTGGAACTAAGTGGTCGTTACTGTTCCAGGATAAGCGCCTGTTCTCTGAAATCTGTGGCGATGCTACTCAAAACCGTATGTGTTCGACGAAACTAAGTGGTCGAACTTGTGAGAGAGGAAACTCCAAATGCGAAACATAGGTCCATTTTAAACTAATTGTTCTATCTGAACCTGAGTGTTCGATACTGTGCCAGGAGAAGCGCCTGTTCTCTGAAATCTGTGGCGATGCCACTCGAAACCGTATGTGTTTTGACGAAACTAAGTGCTCCACCTTGCGAGAGAGGAAACTCCAAATACGAAACACAGTTCCATTTTAAACTAATTGTTCTCTCCGAAACTAAGGGTTCGATACTGTGCCAGGAGAAGCGCCTGTTCTCTGAAATCTGTGGCGATGCCACTCGACACCGTATGTGTTTGACGAAACTAAGTGGTCGAACTTGTGAGAGAGGAAACTCCAAATGCGAAACATAGGTCCATTTTAAACTAATTGTTCTATCTGAAACTAAGTGTTCGATACTGTGCCAGGAGAAGCGCCTGTTCTCTGAAATCAGTGGCGATGCTACTCAAAACCGTATGTGTTCGACGAAACTAAGTCGTCGACCTTGTGAGGGAGGAAATTCCAGATGCGAAACATAGTTCCATTCTAAACTAATTGTTCTATCTGAAACTAAGTGTTCGATACTGTGCCAGGAGAAGCGCCTGTTCTCTGAAATCTGTGGCGATGCCACTCGAATCCGTATGTGTTCGATGAAACTAAGTCATTGACCTTGTGAGGGAGGATTCACCAGATGCGGAACATAGTTCCATTCTAAACTAATTGTTCTATCTGAAACTAAGTGTTCGATACTGTGCCAGGAGAATCGCCTGTTCTCTGAAATCTGTGGCGATGCCACTCGAAACCGTATGTGTTCGACGAAACTAAGTGATTGACCTTGTGAGGGAGGATTCACCAGATGCGAAACTTAGTACCATTTTATAGTAATTGTTCTATCTGAAACTAAGTGTTCGCTACTGTGCCAGGAGAAGCGCCTGTTCTCTGAAATCTGTGGCGATGCCACTCCAAACCGTATGTGTTCGACGAAACTAAGTAGTCGACCTTGTGAGAGAGGAATCTCCAGATGCGAAATATTTCCATTTTAAAATAATTGTTCTATCTGAAACTAAGTGTTCGATACTGTGCCAGAAGAAACGCCTGTTCTCTGAAATCTGTGGCGATGCCACCCGAAACCGTATGAGTTCGACGAAACTAAGTGGGCTACCTTGTGAGAGAGGAAACTCCAAATTGCGAAACTTAGTTCATTTTAAACTAATAATCGTAACTGACACTAAGTGTTCGATACTGTGCCAGGAGAAGCGACTGTTCTCTGAAATCTGTGGCGATGATACTCCAAACCGTATGTGTTCGACGAAACTAAGTGGTCGAACTTGTGAGAGAGGAAACTCCAAATGCGAAACATAGGTCCATTTTAAACTGATTGTTCTATCTGAACCTGAGTGTTCGATACTGTGCCAGGAGAAGCGCCTGTTCTCTGAAATCTGTGGCGATACCACTCGAAACCGTATGTGTTTTGACGAAACTAAGTGCTCCACCTTGCGAGAGAGGAAACTCCAAATACGAAACACAGTTCCATTTTAAACTAATTGTTCTCTCCGAAACTAAGGGTTCGATACTGTGCCAGGAGAAGCGCCTGTTCTCTGAAATCTGTGGCGATGCCACTCGACACCGTATGTGTTTGACGAAACTAAGTGGTCGAACTTGTGAGAGAGGAAACTCCAAATGCGAAACATAGGTCCATTTTAAACTAATTGTTCTATCTGAAACTAAGTGTTCGATACTGTGCCAGGAGAAGCGCCTGTTCTCTGAAATCAGTGGCGATGCTACTCAAAACCGTATGTGTTCGACGAAACTAAGTGGTCGACCTTGTGAGGGAGGAAATTCAAGATGCGAAACATAGTTCCATTCTAAACTAATTGTTCTATCTGAAACTAAGTGTTCGATACTGTGCCAGGAGAAGCGCCTGTTCTCTGAAATCTGTGGCGATGCCACTCGAATCCGTATGTGTTCGATGAAACTAAGTCATTGACCTTGTGAGGGAGGATTCACCAGATGCGGAACATAGTTCCATTCTAAACTAATTGTTCTATCTGAAACTAAGTGTTCGATACTGTGCCAGGAGAATCGCCTGTTCTCTGAAATCTGTGGCGATGCCACTCGAAACCGTATGTGTTCGACGAAACTAAGTGATTGACCTTGTGAGGGAGGATTCACCAGATGCGAAACTTAGTACCATTTTATAGTAATTGTTCTATCTGAAACTAAGTGTTCGCTACTGTGCCAGGAGAAGCGCCTGTTCTCTGAAATCTGTGGCGATGCCACTCCAAACCGTATGTGTTCGACGAAACTAAGTAGTCGACCTTGTGAGAGAGGAATCTCCAGATGCGAAATATTTCCATTTTAAAATAATTGTTCTATCTGAAACTAAGTGTTCGATACTGTGCCAGAAGAAACGCCTGTTCTCTGAAATCTGTGGCGATGCCACCCGAAACCGTATGAGTTCGACGAAACTAAGTGGGCTACCTTGTGAGAGAGGAAACTCCAAATTGCGAAACTTAGTTCATTTTAAACTAATAATCGTAACTGACACTAAGTGTTCGATACTGTGCCAGGAGAAGCGACTGTTCTCTGAAATCTGTGGCGATGCTACTCCAAACCGTATGTGTTCGACGAAACTAAGTGACGACCTTGTGAGACAGGAAACTCCAGATGCGAAACCTAGTTCCATTTTAAACTAAGTGTTCTATCTGAAACTAAGTGTTCGATACTGTGCCAGGAGAAGCGCCTGTTATCTGAAATCTGTGGCGATGCCACTCGAAACCGTATGTGTTCGACGAAACTAAGTGGCCGACCTTGTGAGAGAGGAAACTTCAGATGCGAAACTTAGCTCCATTTTAAACTAATTGTTCCATCTGAAATTAGGTGTTCGATACTGTGCCAGGAGAAGCGGCTGTTCTCTGAAATCTGAGGCGATGCCACTCGAAAACGTATGTGTTCGACGAAACTAAGTGGTCGACGTAGTGGGAGAGGAAACTCGAGATGCGAAACTCAGATCCATTCAAAAATAATTGTTCTATCTCAAACTAAGTGTTCGAGACTGTGCCAGGAGAAGCGACTGTTCTCTGAAATCTGTGGCGATGCTACTCGAAACCGTATGTGTTCGACGAAACTAAGTGGTCGACCTTGTGAGAGAGGAAACTCCAGATGCGAAACTTAGTTGCATTTTAAACTAATTGTTCTATCTGAAACTAAGTGTTCGATACTGTGCCAGGAGAAGCGCCTGTTCTCTGAGAACTGTGGCGATGCTACTCGAAACCGTATGTGTTCCACGAAACTAAGTGGCCGCCTTGTGAGAGAGGAAATTCCCTATCCGAAATTTAGTACCATTTTAAACTAATTGTTCTATCTGAAACTATGTGTCCGATACTGTGCCAGGAGAAGCGCCTGTTCTCTGAAATCTGTGGCGATGCCACTCGAAACCGTATGAGCTCGACGAAACTAAGTGGTCGACCTTGTGGGAGACGAAACTCCAGATGCGAAATTTAGTTCCATTTTAAACTAATTGTTCTCTCTGAAACTAAGTGTTCGATACTGTGCCAGGAGAAGCGCCTGTTCTCTGAAATCTGTGGCGATGCTACTCGAAACCGTATGTGTTCGACGAAACTAAGTGGTCGACCTTGTGAGAGAGGAAACTCCAGATGCGAAACTTAGTTGCATTTTAAACTAATTGTTCTATCTGAAACTAAGTGTTCGATACTGTGCCAGGAGAAGCGGCTGTTCTCTGAAATCTGTGACGATGCCACTCAAAACCGAATGTGTTCGAAGAAACTAAGTTTCCGACCTTGTGAGAGAGGAAACTCCAGATGCGAAACTTAGTTCCATTTTAAACTAATTGTTCTATCTGAAACTAAGTGTTCGATACTGTGCCAGGAGAAGCGCCTGTTCTCTGAAATCTGTCGCGATGCTACTCGAAACCGTATGTGTTCGACGAAACTAAGGGGCCGACCTTGTGAGAGAGGAAACTTCAGATGCGAAACTTAGTTCCATTTTAAACTAATTGTTCCATCTGAAATTAAGTGTTCGATACTGTGCCAGGAGAAGCGGCTGTTCTCTGAAATCTGTGGCGATGCCACTCGAAACCGTATGTGTTCGACGAAACTAAGTGGTCGACCTTGTGAGAGAGGAAACTCCAGATGCGAAACTTAGTTCCATTTTAAACCAAATGTTCCATCTGAAAATAAGTGTTCGATACTGTGCCAGGAGAAGCGGCTGTTTTCTGAAATCTGTGGCGATGCCACTCGAAAACGTATATGTTCGACGAAACTAAGTGGCCGACGTTGTGAGAGAGGAAACTCCAGATGCGAGACTTAGTTCCATTTTAAGCTAATTGTTCTGTCTGAAAGTGTTCGATACTGTGCCAGGAGAAGCGCCTGTTCTCTGAAATCGGTGGCGATGCCACTCGAAATCGTATGTGTTCGTCGAAACTAAGTGGCCCACCTTGTGAAGGAGGAAACTCCAAATGCGAAACATAGTTCCTTTTTAAACAAATAGTTCTCTCTAAAACTAAGTGCTCGATACTGTGCCAGGAGAAGCGCCTGTTTTCTGAAATCTGTGGCGATGCTACTCGAAACCGAATGTGTTCCACGAAACTAAGTGGCCGCCTTGTGAGAGAGGAAATTCCCTATCCGAAATTTAGTACCATTTTAAACTAATTGTTCTATCTGAAACTATGTGTCCGATACTGTGCCAGGAGAAGCGCCTGTTCTCTGAAATCTGTGGCGATGCCACTCGAAACCGTATGAGCTCGACGAAACTAAGTGGTCGACCTTGTGGGAGACGAAACTCCAGATGCGAAATTTAGTTCCATTTTAAACTATTTGTTCTCTCTGAAACTAAGTGTTCGATACTGTGCCAGGAGAAGCGCCTGTTCTCTGAAATCTGTGGCGATGCTACTCGAAACCGTATGTGTTCGACGAAACTAAGTGGTCGACCTTGTGAGAGAGGAAACTCCAGATGCGAAACTTAGTTCCATTTTAAACTAATTGTTCTATCTGAAACTGAGTGTTCGGTACTGTGCCAGGAGAAGCGACTGTTCTCTGAAATCTGTGGCGATGCCGCTCGTAACCGTATGTGTTCGACGAAACTAAATGGTCGACCTTGTGAGAGAGGAAACTCCAGATGCGAAACTTAGTTGCATTTTAAACTAATTGTTCTATCTGAAACTAAGTGTTCGATACTGTGCCAGGAGAAGCGACTGTTCTCTGAAATCTGTGGCGATGCTACTGGAAACCGTATGTGTTCGACGAAACTAAGTGATCGACCTTGTGAGAGAGGAAACTCCAGATGCGAAACTTAGTTGCATTTTAAACTAATTGTTCTATCAGAAACTAAGTGTTCGATACTGTACCAGGAGAAGCGCCTGTTCTCTGAGAACTGTGGCGATGCTACTCGACACCGTATGTGTTCGACCAAACTAAGTGGTCGACCTTGTGAGAGAGGAAACTCCAGATGCGAAGCTTAGTTCCATTTTAAACTAATTGTTACATCTGATACTAAGTGTTCGACAATGTGCCAGGAGAAGCGCCTGTTCTCTGAAATCTGTGGCGATGCTACTCGAAACCGTATGTGTTCGAGGAAACTAAGTGGTTGACCTTGTGAGAGAGGAGACTCCAGATGCGAAACTTAGTTCCATTTTAAACTAATTGTCCTATCTGAAACTAAGTGTTCGATACTGTGCCAGAAGAAGCGCCTCTTCTCTGAAATCTGTGGCGATGCTACTCGAAACCGTATGTGTTCGTCGAAACTAAGTGGTCGACCTTGTGAGACAGGAAACTCCAGATGCGAAACTTAGTTTCATTTTAAACTAATTGTTCTATCTGAAAGTGTTCGATACTGTGCCAGGAGAAGCGCCTGTTCTCTGAAATCTGTGGCGATGCTACTCGAAACCGTATGTGTTCGTCGAAACTAAACGGTCGACGTTTTGAGAGAGGAAACTCCAGATGCGAAACTTAGTTCCATTTTAAACTAATTGTTCTATCTGAAACTAAGTGTTCGATACTGTGCCAGGAGAAGCGCCTGTTCTCTGAAATCTGTGGCGATGCCACTCGAAACCGTATGTGTTCGACGAAACTAAGTGGTTGACCTTGTGAGAGAGGATACTCCAGATGCGAAACATAGTTCCATTTAAACTAATTGTTCGGTCTGAAATAAGTGTTCGATACTGTGCCAGGAGAAACTCCCGTTCCGCGCAATCTGTGGCGTTACCACTCGAAACCGTATGTGTTGGTTGAAACTATCTGTTCGATACTGTGCCAGGAGAAACTCCCGTTCCGTTTCTCACAACATCAAATTCTCTAAGACTTGATTCGCCTTTTGGTGTCATCGCGCTGATGTCCATGATAACGACTGTGCCGTGTCGATTCTATATCCATTAGGCGATATGCGTCAATACTGGTCGGAGGCGCAGATCTTTGCATATTTCTAACACGTGAATTCATTCTGAACCCATGACGTCTGACTACATCCGTTGTGGGCCTCCCAATGTAGTCCGACCGAATCCGCTCCGCCTTCTTCCTGAGGTATCTCCTTACCCTTTGCCTGAGTTTCACATCGGCCCGGCAAACCGATAGCCACTTCCGGGAAACAAGCGCTGCGCTCAGTAAAGATGCAGAATCCAATTGCCGCAGAATCAACTGCGATATTTCCAGAGGTAACTCATGGACGAAGTCCACATTTGCCGAGCGTGGCGTCCCGATTGCATGTAGCAAGAAACTGAAGGACTCCATGCTAACACGACCGATGTACATGTGTATATGATCCCCGTGTGCGTATCTGCACGTATTTTATAGGTGGCAAATATCTTGCGGTCCATGTTCCGGATGATTAGGTTCACCAATGAGCGACAACTCTCTGACTACTTTTTAAGAAATCAGCCCGAAAATCGGAATTCCATGAATCAGGGTTTGCTTCAATTTTGCATACAGCGGATCATGATGCACGGTGCGGAATGTGACGATTCCACCACCCACTGTTGGAAAACAGTCACATGTCTTCTACGGGTCCTCTGGGGCTCAACTAGGTTCTTCTATTAGGTGGTCCAAAAACTTCGTTCCGTTTTCGGCGCGGCGACTTATTACCTTCTTACCTGAGTAATACACCACAGTACATACTCAGGTAAAAATGTACATATTCCAGTACACTTCTAGTTTTGCTTTCGTGCAAATTAGACGTATGTTTTTAAGTTTTTCTGTAATATCTAAACTAAAATCATGACGGACAACAAAATTTATTTTCGACACATCATGTTATAAGAGTTTCGTAAAGGGTATAACGGTTCAGAAACTTCGAGAAATATTTGTGTTGTTTATGGGGAAGGTGCTGTAACAGATCGTACGTGCAGAAAATGGTTTGATCATTTTCGTTAAGGAAATTTTTCATTAGAAGATGACCATCGCGCTGGACGACCACATACTGCTGACAACAGTGCTGTACGTGCAATAGTGGAGCAAAATCTTTGCATTCAAGTGCGTGAAATTCCATCGTAACTTCAAATGAAAAAATCCACCGTGCATGATTGTTTACGGAAGATGGGATTAATATCAAAGTTGTGTGTGCATGGCTCTGTTGAATCGGCATCGAAATGAATCGATTTTAAAAGGAATGTTACTGGTACTGAGTACCTCCGTACTCTCCTGACATAGCCCCATCAGATTATTATTTATTTCGGTGCATTCAAAATTCGGTTACCGGAAACAAATTTGAAAACTTTGAGGTCCTCCAAAAGCACGTGGCGGAGTTTTTTAATAAAAAAAAGGAAAGACTTTTATGCAAAAGGAATTATGAAGCTACCTGAGAAGTGGCAAGAAGTAATTGAAAAGAATGGTGACTATGTATGTAAATAAAATAAATTGTATTTCAAAAAAACGGCGTTTTACTGTAACGGCTGAAACCGGAACGAACTCATTGGACCACCTAATACATTGGTGTTTTTTGCATTTCGTTGGAACGTAAATTATGAAGTTTCACACCGCCCACGACCGAAATATTGTTTTAGGCATCAGGGCGTAGAGTACTTGGTTGGACAGCCGATAGTGCTACTTAACGGGTGTTTGACTCAGTCATTCTTATACTATATTTTAACACTACATTCTCTACGCTTCTCGTGGTACAGTATCGAACACATAGTTTCAGATGGAACAATTAGTTTAAAATGGAACTAAGTTTCGCATCTGGAGTTTCCTCTCTCACAAGGTCGACCACTTAGTTTCGTCGAACATATGCGGTTTCGAGTGGTATCGCGACAGATTTCAGAGAACAGGCGCTTCGACTTAGTTTCGTCGAACACATACGGTTTCGAGTGGCATCGCCACAGATTTCGTAGAACGGCGTTTCTCCTGGCACAGTATCGAACACTTAGTATCAGATAGAACAATTAGTTTAAAATGAAACAAAGCTTCGCATCTGGAGTTTCCTCTCTCACAAGGTGGACCACTTAATTTCGTCGAACACATACGGTTCCGAGTAGCATCGCCACAGATTTCAGAGAACAGGCGCTTCTCCTGGCACAGTATCGAACATGTTGGGTTTTATATTTTAGCAGAGGAACAATATTTATAGAGAACAATGTATTTATTAATAGATATAGATAACGAACGAAATAAAACAAAGGAACATGTGCCAACAAATCTAAATTATTCATGAAACTACAGGATTAACGTATGGATTATATATTTATGCAGACTTAATGGATACTAATATATAAACAAAGATCTTAATGGTAGCTATTATCATTTTATATTATTTTATATTATTTTAATATTTCTGGGTGAGCTTACCATACGCGCGTCTTCCTTACAAGAACGAAGAGAGAGAGACCGGAAGAGAGCGTGCCCTCTGACGGTACTACCTACGAATGCTTGAATTAATTTCAGCTTTCAACACTCCCCCTTAATTCTAGCATTGCCTTTATTTAACTAGCTCTCTTTTGCAGTTCTCAAATTTAATTGCACTCAAGGCTTTCGTGAATATGTCTGCTATCTGATAATTGGTCGGACAATACTTGAGTTCAATTACATTTGTTTTTACTAATTCATGAACAAATCTGTATTTTACATCTATGTGCTTCGAACGCTTATTTACTACACCGTTTTTAATTAAGGCTATTGCACTTTGATTGTTCACATTAAGTTCTATATTTATCTTATTATTTAGCAGTTCTTCCAGAAATGTTTTTATATAGACTAGTTCTTTGCAGTATTCGGCTGCAGCGATATATTCTGCTCCTGTACTCGATAGAGCTATCACTGGCTGCTTGCGTGAGCGCCAACTTATTGCTCCTTCTGCGTAGTAGATTATGTACCCTGTTGTGCTCTTTCTTGCCTTAGGATCTCCAGCATAGTCTCCGTCACAGTATGCTTTCAGAAGATTTGTTTCTCTAGATCTCCTATATTCGATTCCATATTCGACAGTTCCTTTTAGGTATTTCATAATATGTTTCACATCGGTGATTCTTTCTTTTGTAGGTTCTTCTACATATCTGCTGCAGAAATTTACCCCATAGGCTATGTCTGGTCTTGTTCTTGTTGTTAAATATAATAAACTTCCGATTGCTTCTCTATACGGATAATTTTCGCTGCCTGTTTTAGTTTCATTGTCATCTCCCTTTTGTATTGGAACTTTCACCGTTTTTGCTTGTTCCATTCCGTATTGTTTTAGCGTTCTTTTTATGTAATCCGCATGTTTCAGTTTTATCCCATTTTGTGTTTTATTTATTTCAAGGCCCACGAAAGTTTCCGGGTTGTTAAAAACAGTCGTTTTAAATTCCGAGTTTAGCTTATCTATTAGGTCATTTATTTCTTTTGTGTTCGTCCCAATTATTATGCCATCGTCCACATAGACACCGAGTATTAGTTCATTATGTAGGCTTTTGAACAAACACTGTTCACTTTCAAGTGGCTTTAACCCTTCTTTGCACAGAAAATTTGTGAACCTCTTGTTCCAGCTCAACGGAGCTTGTTTTAGCCCATACATTGCTTTCTTTAGCTTGAAAACTTTGTTTTTACAGTTGTAGCCTTCAGGAGGATGTATATATATTTGTTCAGTTAACTTGCCATACAAAAAAGCCGTTTTGATGTCAAATGTTCTGATCTCGTAGTTTTTCATTACTGCGATTGCAAACAAGATTCTTATTGCACTCAACCCTATCACTGGACTGAAAGTTTCTTTATAATTTACCCGTATTTTTGTTCACATCCTTTCACAACTAATCTCGCCTTGTAGCGTCCATCTTGTTTGATTTTAAATACCCACTTGCTGTTGAGTGGTTTTTGGTTGTTCAACCCCTTTATGTAAACTATTTCCCATGTATTGTTTTCTTCTAGTGAGTGCTTTTCTTCATTTATGGCATCCAGCCACTTATGCTTTTCTGGACCGTCTGTTGCTTCTTTATATGTTAAAAACGCAGAATTATCGTACCTTTCTGGGGGTTTTGTTTTCCTTTCTGATCTTCTTAGTTGCGGGTGTGGGTGACTCTGCTGTTCCTCTTCATCTTGTGCATCTTCATAGTTGTCTCCGTCACTTTCTTCTTGTTCTTCTTGTAGATCACATCTTTCTATTCCATCTTGTTCTTCCAGGTTTTCTGTTTGAGCGTCTTCATCCCTTTCTATAATTATTATTTTCCTGTTTCCATTTTCCTCGGTTTTATTTTCTTTGTTTCTATTTTTGTTTGTAACTCTATCTGTAAATTTGACGTCTCTTTCTATCACTATTCTTCTTCTTTCTGGATCCCACAATCTATATCCTGTTGGAGCATACCCTACGAATATAAGTTGCCTGCTCCTTTTGTCTAGTTTTTTTAGTGGTTTTAGGATTTTTGCGTATGATTCTCCACCAAACAATTGTATTTTATTTATGTTGGGCTTTTTATTTTCCCACATTTCATATGGAGTGGATTCTAAGGTATTAGTTGGTGTTCTATTTAACAGATAAACTGATGTGTAGAGAGCCTCTCCCCACATTTCCTTGCCTAAACCAGAGTCAAATAACAGTGCTCTGGTTTTGTCCATCAAGGTTCTGTTCAGCCTTTCTGCTCTTCCATTTAGTTGTGGTGTATACGGTATTGTATTGTCCATTTCTATTCCTTGTTCCTTACACCAACTTTTCACTTCACTATTCATATACTCCTTACCATTATCACATCTTATTTTAGACACATCTGTATTCAACTTGGTTTCGACCCTTTTTGTATATTCTTTTATTTTACTCGGCACTTCATGCTTGTTTTTTTATCATGTACACCATTGTATAGTGGGTATAATCGTCTAGGAATGTGATAAAGTATCTATTTCCATCCCATGTGGTAGGGTTTATGGAACCGCAAAGATCCGTATGAATTATTTGGAGTGGCCGTGTTGCTCTCGTTCTTGAGGCACTGAATTTCGTTCTTGTTTGTTTTGCTTCTTCACAGATTTCACACACCGTTTTCATTTCTTTCAGATCCATTGATTTTAGGTTCAAACCTTCACTCATTGTTAACAGCTTTTTGAAATTCTCATTTCCAATATTACCTAGCTTCCTGTGCCATAATGCTATGTGGTTCATTTGCTCTTCTGCAATGAAAGATTTGGTTTTATTTTCCTTT
The DNA here is from genome assembly GCA_910591585.2 of Nysson spinosus. Classification (NCBI taxonomy): domain Eukaryota; kingdom Metazoa; phylum Arthropoda; class Insecta; order Hymenoptera; family Crabronidae; genus Nysson; species Nysson spinosus. The sequence continues at coordinate 3,092,612 of CAJUYC020000086.1, forward strand.
TTTAGTTTTACCTGGAACAGTCCATTTTTATGTTTGTAGCCTTTCACTACGACTTCATTTTTATGTTTTATTATTACTTCATTTTCCACAAATTGAACTTCATTTCCATTTCTTGTTATTGCGTTAACCGACAATAGATTAGTACTTAGCTCGGGTACATACAGCACTTCAGTTAACTTGCATTCCTTGTACTTTATATTTCCAACTCCTTTGGCTGTCATTGTCTCATTTGATTTGGCTACTGCAATTGTCGAGTCGGAACTAAGTTTCGCATCTGGAGTTTCCTCTCTCAAAAGGTCGACCACTTAGTTTCGTCGAACACATACGGTTTCGCGTGGCATCGCCACAGATTTCAAAGAACAGGCGTTTATCGTGGCACACTATCGAACACTTTGTTCCAGATAGAACAATTAGTTTTAAATGGAACTATGTTTCGCATCTGGTGAATCCTCCCTCACAAGGTCAGGTACTTAGTTTCGTCGAACACATGCGGTTTCGAGTAGCATCGCGACAGATTTCAGAGAACAGGCGCTTCTCCTGGCACAGTATCGAACACTTAGTTTCAGATAGAACAATTAGTTTAAAATGGAACTAAGTTTCGCATCTGGAGTTTCCTCTCTCACAAGGTCGGCCACTTAGTTTCGAGGAACACATACGGTTTCGAGTGGCATCGCCACAGATTTCAGAGAACAGGCGCTTCTCGTGGCACAGTATCGAACACTTAGTATCAGATAGAACAATTACTTTAAAATGGAACTAAGTTTCGCATCTGGAGTTTCCTCTCTCACAAGGTCGGCCACTTAGTTTCGAGGAACACATACGGTTTCGAGTGGCATCGCCACAGATTTCAGAGAACAGGCGCTTCTCGTGGCACAGTATCGAACACTTAGTATCAGATAGAACAATTACTTTAAAATGGAACTAAGTTTCGCATCTGGAGTTTCCTCTCTCACAAGGTCGGCCACTTAGTTTCGAGGAACACATACGGTTTCGAGTGGCATCGCCACAGATTTCAGAGAACAGGCGCTTCTCGTGGCACAGTATCGAACACTTAGTATCAGATAGAACAATTACTTTAAAATGGAACTAAGCTTCGCATCTGGAGTTTCCTCTCTCACAAGGTCGGCCACTTAGTATCGTCGAACACATACGGTTTCGAGTGGCATCGCCACAGATTTCAGAGAACAGGCGCTTCTCCTGGCACAGTATCGAACACTTAGTTTCAGATAGAACAATTACTTTAAAATGGAACTAAGCTTCGCATCTGGAGTTTCCTCTCTCAAAAGGTCGACCACTTAGTTTCGTCGAACACATACGGTTTCGAGCGGCATCGCCACACAGTTCAGACAACAGGCGCTTCTCCTGGCACAGTGTCGAACACATTCTTTCAAATAGAACAATTAGTTTAAAATGGAAATAAGTTTCGCATCTGGAGTTTCTTCCATCACAAGGCGACCACTTAGTTTCGTCGAACACATACGGTTTCGAGTAGCATCGCCACAGATTTCAGAGAACAGGCGCCTCTCCTGGCACAGTATTGAACACTTAGTTTCAGATAGAACAATTAGTTTAAAATGGAAGTAAGTTTCGCATCTAGTGAATCCTCTCTCACAAGGTCAGCCACTCAGTTTCGTCGAACACATACGGTTTCGAGAAGCATCGCCACACATTTCAGAGAACAGGCGCTTCTCCTGGCACAGTATCGAACACTTAGATTCAGATAGAACAATTAGTTTAAAATGGAACTAAGTTTCGCATCTGGATTTTCCTCTCTCACAAGGTCGACCACTTAGTTTCTTCGAACACATACGGTTTCGAGAAGCATCACCACAGATTTCACAGAACAGGCGCTTCTCCGCGCACAGTATCGAACACTTAGTTTCAGATAGAACAATTCGTTTAAAATGGAACTAAGTTTCGCATCTGGATTTTCCTCTCTCACAGGGTCGACCACTTAGTTTCGTCGAACACATACGGTTTCGAGTAGCATCGCCACCGATTTCAGAGACCAGGCGCTTCTTCTGGCACAGTATCGAACACTTAGATTCAGAAGGAACAATTAGTTTAAGATGGAACTAAGTTTCGCATCTGGAGTTTCCTCTCTCAAAAGGTCGACCACTTAGTTTCGTCGAACACATACGGTTTCGAGTAGCATCGCGACAGATTTCAGAGAACAGGCGCGTCTCCTGGCACTGTATCGAACACTTAGTTTTAAATGGAACTAAGTCTCGCTTCTGGAGTTTCCTCTCTCACAAGGTCGACCATTTAGATTCGTCGAACACATACACTTTCGAGTGGTATCACCACAGATTTCGCAGAACGGCGTTCCTCCTGGCACAGTGCCGAACACATTCTTTCAAATAGAACAATTAGTTTAAAATGGAAATAAGTTTCGCATCTGGAGTTTCCTCTCTCAAAAGGTCGACCACTTAGTTTCGTCGAACACATACGGTTTCGAGCGGCATCGCCACACAGTTCAGACAACAGGCGCTTCTCCTGGCACAGTGTCGAACACATTCTTTCAAATAGAACAATTAGTTTAAAATGGAAATAAGTTTCGCATCTGGAGTTTCTTCCATCACAAGGCGACCACTTAGTTTCGTCGAACACATACGGTTTCGAGTAGCATCGCCACAGATTTCAGAGAACAGGCGCCTCTCCTGGCACAGTATTGGACACTTAGTTTCAGATAGAACAATTAGTTTAAAATGGAAGTAAGTTTCGCATCTAGTGAATCCTCTCTCACAAGGTCAGCCACTCAGTTTCGTCGAACACATACGGTTTCGAGAAGCATCGCCACACATTTCAGAGAACAGGCGCTTCTCCTGGCACAGTATCGAACACTTAGATTCAGATAGAACAATTAGTTTAAAATGGAACTAAGTTTCGCATCTGGATTTTCCTCTCTCACAAGGTCGACCACTTAGTTTCGTCGAACACATACGGTTTCGAGAAGCATCACCACAGATTTCACAGAACAGGCGCTTCTCCGCGCACAGTATCGAACACTTAGTTTCAGATAGAACAATTCGTTTAAAATGGAACTAAGTTTCGCATCTGGATTTTCCTCTGTCACAGGGTCGACCACTTAGTTTCGTCGAACACATACGGTTTCGAGTAGCATCGCCACCGATTTCAGAGACCAGGCGCTTCTTCTGGCACAGTATCGAACACTTAGATTCAGAAGGAACAATTAGTTTAAGATGGAACTAAGTTTCGCATCTGGAGTTTCCTCTCTCAAAAGGTCGACCACTTAGTTTCGTCGAACACATACGGTTTCGAGTAGCATCGCGACAGATTTCAGAGAACAGGCGCGTCTCCTGGCACTGTATCGAACACTTAGTTTTAAATGGAACTAAGTCTCGCTTCTGGAGTTTCCTCTCTCACAAGGTCGACCATTTAGATTCGTCGAACACATACACTTTCGAGTGGTATCACCACAGATTTCGCAGAACGGCGTTCCTCCTGGCACAGTGCCGAACACATTCTTTCAAATAGAACAATTAGTTTAAAATGGAAATAAGTTTCGCATCTGGAGTTTCTTCCATCACAAGGCGACCACTTAGTTTCGTCGAACACATACGGTTTCGAGTAGCATCGCCACAGATTTCAGAGAACAGGCGCCTCTCCTGGCACAGTATTGAACACTTAGTTTCAGATAGAACAATTAGTTTAAAATGGAACTAAGTTTCGCGTCTGGAGTTTTCTCTCTCAGAAGGTCGACCACTTAGTTTCGTCGAACACATGCGGTTTTGAGTAGCATCGCGACAGATTTCAGAGAACAGGCGCTTCTCCTGGCACAGTATCGAACACTTAGTTTCAGATAGAACAATTAGTTTAAAATGGAACTAAGTTTCGCATCTGGAGTTTCCTCTCTCACAAGGTCGGCCACTTAGTTTCGACGAACACATACGGTTTCGAGTGGCATCGCCACAGATTTCAGAGAACAGGCGCTTCTCGTGGCACAGTATCGAACACTTAGTATCAGATAGAACAATTACTTTAAAATGGAACTAAGCTTCGCATCTGGAGTTTCCTCTCTCACAAGGTCGGCCACTTAGTATCGTCGAACACATACGGTTTCGAGTGGCATCGCCACAGATTTCAGAGAACAGGCGCTTCTACTGGCAGATTATCGAACACTTAGTTTCAGATGGAACATTTGGTTTAAAATTGAACTAAGTTTCGCAACTGGAGTTTCCTCCTTCACAAGGTCGACCACTTAGTTTCGTCGAACACATACGGTTTCGCGTGGCATCGCCACAGATTTCAAAGAACAGGCGTTTATCGTGGCACACTATCGAACACTTTGTTCCAGATAGAACAATTAGTTTTAAATGGAACTATGTTTCGCATCTGGTGAATCCTCCCTCACAAGGTCAGGTACTTAGTTTCGTCGAACACATACGGTTTCGAGTGGCATCGCCACAGATTTCAGAGAACAGGCGCTTCTCCTGGCACAGTATCGAACACTTAGTTTCAGATAGAACAATTAGTTTAAAATGGAACTAAGTTTCGCATCTGGAGTTTCCTCTCTCACAAGGTCGGCCACTTAGTTTCGAGGAACACATACGGTTTCGAGTGGCATCGCCACAGATTTCAGAGAACAGGCGCTTCTACTGGCAGATTATCGAACACTTAGTTTCAGATGGAACATTTGGTTTAAAATTGAACTAAGTTTCGCAACTGGAGTTTCCTCTCTCACAAGGTCGGCCACTTAGTTTCGAGGAACACATACGGTTTCGAGTGGCATCGCCACAGATTTCAGAGAACAGGCCCTTCTCCTGGCACAGTATCGAACACTTAGTTTCAGATGGAACATTTGGTTTAAAATGGAACTAAGTTTCGCATCTGGAGTTTCCTCTCTCACAAGGACGACCACTTACTTTCGTCGAACACATTCGGTTTCGAGTAGCAACGCCACAGGTTTCAGAGAACAGGCGCTTCTACTGGCAGATTATCGAACACTTAGTTTCAGATGGAACATTTGGTTTAAAATTGACTATGTTTCGCATCTGGAGTTTCCTCTCTCACAAGGTCGGCCACTTAGTTTCGTCGAACACATACGGTTTCGAGTGGCATCATCACAGATTTCAGAGAACAGGCGCTACTCCTGGCACATTATCGAACACTTAGTTTCAAATAGAACAATTAGTTTAAAATGGAACTAAGTGTCGCGTCTGGAGTTTTCTCTCTCAGAAGGTCGACCACTTAGTTTCGTCGAACACATGCGGTTTCGAGTAGCATCGCGACAGATTTCAGAGAACAGGGGCTTCTCCTGGCACAGTATCGAACACTTAGTTTCAGATAGAACAATTAGTTTAAAATGGAACTAAGTTTCGCATCTGGAGTTTCCTCTCTCACAAGGTCGGCCACTTAGTTTCGAGGAACACATACGGTTTCGAGTGGCATCGCCACAGATTTCAGAGAACAGGCGCTTCTCGTGGCACAGTATCGAACACTTAGTATCAGATAGAACAATTACTTTAAAATGGAACTAAGCTTCGCATCTGGAGTTTTCTCTCTCAGAAGGTCGACCACTTAGTTTCGTCGAACACATGCGGTTTCGAGTAGCATCGCGACAGATTTCAGAGAACAGGCGCTTCTCCTGGCACAGTATCGAACACTTAGTTTCAGATAGAACAATTAGTTTAAAATGGAACTAAGTTTCGCATCTGGAGTTTCCTCTCTCACAAGGTCGGCCACTTAGTTTCGAGGAACACATAAGGTTTCGAGTGGCATCGCCACAGATTTCAGAGAACAGGCGCTTCTCGTGGCACAGTATCGAACACTTAGTATCAGATAGAACAATTACTTTAAAATGGAACTAAGCTTCGCATCTGGAGTTTCCTCTCTCACAAGGTCGGCCACTTAGTATCGTCGAACACATACGGTTTCGAGTGGCATCGCCACAGATTTCAGAGAACAGGCGCTTCTACTGGCAGATTATCGAACACTTAGTTTCAGATGGAACATTTGGTTTAAAATTGAACTAAGTTTCGCAACTGGAGTTTCCTCCTTCACAAGGTCGACCACTTAGTTTCGTCGAACACATACGGTTTCGTGTGGCATCGCCACAGATTTCAAAGAACAGGCGTTTATCGTGGCACACTATCGAACACTTTGTTCCAGATAGAACAATTAGTTTTAAATGGAACTATGTTTCGCATCTGGTGAATCCTCCCTCACAAGGTCAGGCACTTAGTTTCGTCGAACACATACGGTTTCGAGTGGCATCGCCACAGATTTCAGAGAACAGGCGCTTCTCCTGGCACAGTATCGAACACTTAGTTTCATATGGAACATTTAGTTTGAAATTGAACTATGTTTCGCATCTGGAGTTTCCTCTTTCACAAGGCGACCACTTAGTTTCGTGGAACACATACGGTTTCGAGTAGCATCGTCACAGATTTCAGAGAACAGGCCCTTCTCCTGGCACAGTATCGAACACTTAGATTCAGATAGAACAATTAGTTTAAAATGGAACTAAGTTTCGCATCTGGATTTTCCTCTCTCACAAGGTCGACCACTTAGTTTCGTCGAACACATACGGTTTCGAGAAGCATCACCACAGATTTCACAGAACAGGCGCTTCTCCGCGCACAGTATCGAACACTTAGTTTCAGATAGAACAATTCGTTTAAAATGGAACTAAGTTTCGCATCTGGATTTTCCTCTCTCACAAGGTCGACCACTTAGTTTCGTCGAACACATACGGTTTCGAGTAGCATCGCCACCGATTTCAGAGACCAGGCGCTTCTTCTGGCACAGTATCGAACACTTAGATTCAGAAGGAACAATTAGTTTAAGATGGAACTAAGTTTCGCATCTGGAGTTTCCTCTCTCAAAAGGTCGACCACTTAGTTTCGTCGAACACATAAGGTTTCGAGTAGCATCGCGACAGATTTCAGAGAACAGGCGCGTCTCCTGGCACTGTATCGAACACTTAGTTTTAAATGGAACTAAGTCTCGCTTCTGGAGTTTCCTCTCTCACAAGGTCGACCATTTAGATTCGTCGAACACATACACTTTCGAGTGGTATCACCACAGATTTCGCAGAACGGCGTTCCTCCTGGCACAGTATGGAACACTTAGTTTCAGATAGAACAACTAGTTTAAAATGGAACTAAGTTTCGCATCTGGAGTTTCCTCTCTCACAAGGTCGACCACTTAGTTTCGTCGAACACATACGGTTTCGAGTAGCATCGCCACAGATTTCAGACAACAGGCGCTTCTCCTGGCACAGTGCCGAACACATTCTTTCAAATAGAACAATTAGTTTAAAATGGAAATAAGTTTCGCATCTGGAGTTTCTTCCATCACAAGGCGACCACTTAGTTTCGTCGAACACATACGGTTTCGAGTAGCATCGCCACAGATTTCAGAGAACAGGCGCCTCTCCTGGCACAGTATTGAACACTTAGTTTCAGATAGAACAATTAGTTTAAAATGGAACTAAGTTTCGCGTCTGGAGTTTTCTCTCTCAGAAGGTCGACCACTTAGTTTCGTCGAACACATGCGGTTTTGAGTAGCATCGCGACAGATTTCAGAGAACAGGCGCTTCTCCTGGCACAGTATCGAACACTTAGTTTCAGTTAGAACAATTAGTTTAAAATGGAACTAAGTTTCGCATCTGGAGTTTCCTCTCTCACAAGGTCGGCCACTTAGTTTCGACGAACACATACGGTTTCGAGTGGCATCGCCACAGATTTCAGAGAACAGGCGCTTCTCGTGGCACAGTATCGAACACTTAGTATCAGATAGAACAATTACTTTAAAATGGAGCTAAGCTTCGCATCTGGAGTTTCCTCTCTCACAAGGTCGGCCACTTAGTATCGTCGAACACATACGGTTTCGAGTGGCATCGCCACAGATTTCAGACAACAGGCGCTTCTCCTGGCACAGTGTCGAACACATTCTTTCAAATAGAACAATTAGTTTAAAATGGAAATAAGTTTCGCATCTGGAGTTTCTTCCATCACAAGGCGACCACTTAGTTTCGTCGAACACATACGGTTTCGAGTAGCATCGCCACAGATTTCACAGAACAGGCGCTTCTCCGCGCACAGTATCGAACACTTAGTTTCAGATAGAACAATTCGTTTAAAATGGAACTAAGTTTCGCATCTGGATTTTCCTCTCTCACAAGGTCGACCACTTAGTTTCGTCGAACACATACGGTTTCGAGTAGCATCGCCACCGATTTCAGAGACCAGGCGCTTCTTCTGGCACAGTATCGAACACTTAGATTCAGAAGGAACAATTAGTTTAAGATGGAACTAAGTTTCGCATCTGGAGTTTCCTCTCTCAAAAGGTCGACCACTTAGTTTCGTCGAACACATACGGTTTCGAGTAGCATCGCGACAGATTTCAGAGAACAGGCGCGTCTCCTGGCACTGTATCGAACACTTAGTTTTAAATGGAACTAAGTCTCGCTTCTGGAGTTTCCTCTCTCACAAGGTCGACCATTTAGATTCGTCGAACACATACACTTTCGAGTGGTATCACCACAGATTTCGCAGAACGGCGTTCCTCCTGGCACAGTGCCGAACACATTCTTTCAAATAGAACAATTAGTTTAAAATGGAAATAAGTTTCGCATCTGGAGTTTCTTCCATCACAAGGCGACCACTTAGTTTCGTCGAACACATACGGTTTCGAGTAGCATCGCCACAGATTTCAGAGAACAGGCGCCTCTCCTGGCACAGTATTGAACACTTAGTTTCAGATAGAACAATTAGTTTAAAATGGAACTAAGTTTCGCGTCTGGAGTTTTCTCTCTCAGAAGGTCGACCACTTAGTTTCGTCGAACACATGCGGTTTTGAGTAGCATCGCGACAGATTTCAGAGAACAGGCGCTTCTCCTGGCACAGTATCGAACACTTAGTTTCAGATAGAACAATTAGTTTAAAATGGAACTAAGTTTCGCATCTGGAGTTTCCTCTCTCACAAGGTCGGCCACTTAGTTTCGACGAACACATACGGTTTCGAGTGGCATCGCCACAGATTTCAGAGAACAGGCGCTTCTCGTGGCACAGTATCGAACACTTAGTATCAGATAGAACAATTACTTTAAAATGGAACTAAGCTTCGCATCTGGAGTTTCCTCTCTCACAAGGTCGGCCACTTAGTATCGTCGAACACATACGGTTTCGAGTGGCATCGCCACAGATTTCAGAGAACAGGCGCTTCTACTGGCAGATTATCGAACACTTAGTTTCAGATGGAACATTTGGTTTAAAATTGAACTAAGTTTCGCAACTGGAGTTTCCTCCTTCACAAGGTCGACCACTTAGTTTCGTCGAACACATACGGTTTCGCGTGGCATCGCCACAGATTTCAAAGAACAGGCGTTTATCGTGGCACACTATCGAACACTTTGTTCCAGATAGAACAATTAGTTTTAAATGGAACTATGTTTCGCATCTGGTGAATCCTCCCTCACAAGGTCAGGTACTTAGTTTCGTCGAACACATACGGTTTCGAGTGGCATCGCCACAGATTTCAGAGAACAGGCGCTTCTCCTGGCACAGTATCGAACACTTAGTTTCAGATAGAACAATTAGTTTAAAATGGAACTAAGTTTCGCATCTGGATTTTCCTCTCTCACAAGGTCGACCACTTAGTTTCGTCGAACACATACGGTTTCGAGAAGCATCACCACAGATTTCACAGAACAGGCGCTTCTCCGCGCACAGTATCGAACACTTAGTTTCAGATAGAACAATTCGTTTAAAATGGAACTAAGTTTCGCATCTGGATTTTCCTCTCTCACAGGGTCGACCACTTAGTTTCGTCGAACACATACGGTTTCGAGTAGCATCGCCACCGATTTCAGAGACCAGGCGCTTCTTCTGGCACAGTATCGAACACTTAGATTCAGAAGGAACAATTAGTTTAAGATGGAACTAAGTTTCGCATCTGGAGTTTCCTCTCTCAAAAGGTCGACCACTTAGTTTCGTCGAACACATAAGGTTTCGAGTAGCATCGCGACAGATTTCAGAGAACAGGCGCGTCTCCTGGCACTGTATCGAACACTTAGTTTTAAATGGAACTAAGTCTCGCTTCTGGAGTTTCCTCTCTCACAAGGTCGACCATTTAGATTCGTCGAACACATACACTTTCGAGTGGTATCACCACAGATTTCGCAGAACGGCGTTCCTCCTGGCACAGTATGGAACACTTAGTTTCAGATAGAACAACTAGTTTAAAATGGAACTAAGTTTCGCATCTGGAGTTTCCTCTCTCACAAGGTCGACCACTTAGTTTCGTCGAACACATACGGTTTCGAGCGGCATCGCCACACAGTTCAGACAACAGGCGCTTCTCCTGGCACAGTGCCGAACACATTCTTTCAAATAGAACAATTAGTTTAAAATGGAAATAAGTTTCGCATCTGGAGTTTCTTCCATCACAAGGCGACCACTTAGTTTCGTCGAACACATACGGTTTCGAGTAGCATCGCCACAGATTTCAGAGAACAGGCGCCTCTCCTGGCACAGTATTGAACACTTAGTTTCAGATAGAACAATTAGTTTAAAATGGAACTAAGTTTCGCGTCTGGAGTTTTCTCTCTCAGAAGGTCGACCACTTAGTTTCGTCGAACACATGCGGTTTTGAGTAGCATCGCGACAGATTTCAGAGAACAGGCGCTTCTCCTGGCACAGTATCGAACACTTAGTTTCAGTTAGAACAATTAGTTTAAAATGGAACTAAGTTTCGCATCTGGAGTTTCCTCTCTCACAAGGTCGGCCACTTAGTTTCGACGAACACATACGGTTTCGAGTGGCATCGCCACAGATTTCAGAGAACAGGCGCTTCTCGTGGCACAGTATCGAACACTTAGTATCAGATAGAACAATTACTTTAAAATGGAGCTAAGCTTCGCATCTGGAGTTTCCTCTCTCACAAGGTCGGCCACTTAGTATCGTCGAACACATACGGTTTCGAGTGGCATCGCCACAGATTTCAGACAACAGGCGCTTCTCCTGGCACAGTGTCGAACACATTCTTTCAAATAGAACAATTAGTTTAAAATGGAAATAAGTTTCGCATCTGGAGTTTCTTCCATCACAAGGCGACCACTTAGTTTCGTCGAACACATACGGTTTCGAGTAGCATCGCCACAGATTTCACAGAACAGGCGCTTCTCCGCGCACAGTATCGAACACTTAGTTTCAGATAGAACAATTCGTTTAAAATGGAACTAAGTTTCGCATCTGGATTTTCCTCTCTCACAAGGTCGACCACTTAGTTTCGTCGAACACATACGGTTTCGAGTAGCATCGCCACCGATTTCAGAGACCAGGCGCTTCTTCTGGCACAGTATCGAACACTTAGATTCAGAAGGAACAATTAGTTTAAGATGGAACTAAGTTTCGCATCTGGAGTTTCCTCTCTCAAAAGGTCGACCACTTAGTTTCGTCGAACACATACGGTTTCGAGTAGCATCGCGACAGATTTCAGAGAACAGGCGCGTCTCCTGGCACTGTATCGAACACTTAGTTTTAAATGGAACTAAGTCTCGCTTCTGGAGTTTCCTCTCTCACAAGGTCGACCATTTAGATTCGTCGAACACATACACTTTCGAGTGGTATCACCACAGATTTCGCAGAACGGCGTTCCTCCTGGCACAGTGCCGAACACATTCTTTCAAATAGAACAATTAGTTTAAAATGGAAATAAGTTTCGCATCTGGAGTTTCTTCCATCACAAGGCGACCACTTAGTTTCGTCGAACACATACGGTTTCGAGTAGCATCGCCACAGATTTCAGAGAACAGGCGCCTCTCCTGGCACAGTATTGAACACTTAGTTTCAGATAGAACAATTAGTTTAAAATGGAACTAAGTTTCGCGTCTGGAGTTTTCTCTCTCAGAAGGTCGACCACTTAGTTTCGTCGAACACATGCGGTTTCGAGTAGCATCGCGACAGATTTCAGAGAACAGGCGCTTCTCCTGGCACAGTATCGAACACTTAGTTTCAGTTAGAACAATTAGTTTAAAATGGAACTAAGTTTCGCATCTGGAGTTTCCTCTCTCACAAGGTCGGCCACTTAGTTTCGACGAACACATACGGTTTCGAGTGGCATCGCCACAGATTTCAGAGAACAGGCGCTTCTCGTGGCACAGTATCGAACACTTAGTATCAGATAGAACAATTACTTTAAAATGGAACTAAGCTTCGCATCTGGAGTTTCCTCTCTCACAAGGTCGGCCACTTAGTTTCGTCGAACACATACGGTTTCGAGTGGCATCGCCACAGATTTCAGAGAACAGGCGCTTCTACTGGCAGATTATCGAACACTTAGTTTCAGATGGAACATTTGGTTTAAAATTGAACTAAGTTTCGCAACTGGAGTTTCCTCCTTCACAAGGTCGACCACTTAGTTTCGTCGAACACATACGGTTTCGCGTGGCATCGCCACAGATTTCAAAGAACAGGCGTTTATCGTGGCACACTATCGAACACTTTGTTCCAGATAGAACAATTAGTTTTAAATGGAACTATGTTTCGCATCTGGTGAATCCTCCCTCACAAGGTCAGGTACTTAGTTTCGTCGAACACATACGGTTTCGAGTGGCATCGCCACAGATTTCAGAGAACAGGCGCTTCTCCTGGCACAGTATCGAACACTTAGTTTCAGATAGAACAATTAGTTTAAAATGGAACTAAGTTTCGCATCTGGAGTTTCCTCTCTCACAAGGTCGGCCACTTAGTTTCGAGGAACACATACGGTTTCGAGTGGCATCGCCACAGATTTCAGAGAACAGGCGCTTCTACTGGCAGATTATCGAACACTTAGTTTCAGATGGAACATTTGGTTTAAAATTGAACTAAGTTTCGCAACTGGAGTTTCCTCTCTCACAAGGTCGGCCACTTAGTTTCGAGGAACACATACGGTTTCGAGTGGCATCGCCACAGATTTCAGAGAACAGGCCCTTCTCCTGGCACAGTATCGAACACTTAGTTTCAGATGGAACATTTGGTTTAAAATGGAACTAAGTTTCGCATCTGGAGTTTCCTCTCTCACAAGGACGACCACTTACTTTCGTCGAACACATTCGGTTTCGAGTAGCAACGCCACAGGTTTCAGAGAACAGGCGCTTCTCGTGGCACAGTATCGAACACTTAGTATCAGATAGAACAATTACTTTAAAATGGAACTAAGCTTCGCATCTGGAGTTTCCTCTCTCACAAGGTCGCCACTTAGTTTCGTCGAACACATACGGTTTCGAGTGGCATCATCACAGATTTCAGAGAACAGGCGCTTCTCCTGGCACATTATCGAACACTTAGTTTCAAATAGAACAATTAGTTTAAAATGGAACTAAGTTTCGCGTCTGGAGTTTTCTCTCTCAGAAGGTCGACCACTTAGTTTCGTCGAACACATGCGGTTTCGAGTAGCATCGCGACAGATTTCAGAGAACAGGGGCTTCTCCTGGCACAGTATCGAACACTTAGTTTCAGATAGAACAATTAGTTTAAAATGGAACTAAGTTTCGCATCTGGAGTTTCCTCTCTCACAAGGTCGGCCACTTAGTTTCGAGGAACACATACGGTTTCGAGTGGCATCGCCACAGATTTCAGAGAACAGGCGCTTCTCGTGGCACAGTATCGAACACTTAGTATCAGATAGAACAATTACTTTAAAATGGAACTAAGCTTCGCATCTGGAGTTTTCTCTCTCAGAAGGTCGACCACTTAGTTTCGTCGAACACATGCGGTTTCGAGTAGCATCGCGACAGATTTCAGAGAACAGGCGCTTCTCCTGGCACAGTATCGAACACTTAGTTTCAGATAGAACAATTAGTTTAAAATGGAACTAAGTTTCGCATCTGGAGTTTCCTCTCTCACAAGGTCGGCCACTTAGTTTCGAGGAACACATACGGTTTCGAGTGGCATCGCCACAGATTTCAAAGAACAGGCGTTTATCGTGGCACACTATCGAACACTTTGTTCCAGATAGAACAATTAGTTTTAAATGGAACTATGTTTCGCATCTGGTGAATCCTCCCTCACAAGGTCAGGCACTTAGTTTCGTCGAACACATACGGTTTCGAGTGGCATCGCCACAGATTTCAGAGAACAGGCGCTTCTCCTGGCACAGTATCGAACACTTAGTTTCAGATGGAACATTTAGTTTGAAATTGAACTATGTTTCGCATCTGGAGTTTCCTCTTTCACAAGGCGACCACTTAGTTTCGTGGAACACATACGGTTTCGAGTAGCATCGTCACAGATTTCAGAGAACAGGCCCTTCTCCTGGCACAGTATCGAACACTTAGATTCAGATAGAACAATTAGTTTAAAATGGAACTAAGTTTCGCATCTGGATTTTCCTCTCTCACAAGGTCGACCACTTAGTTTCGTCGAACACATACGGTTTCGAGAAGCATCACCACAGATTTCACAGAACAGGCGCTTCTCCGCGCACAGTATCGAACACTTAGTTTCAGATGGAACAATTCGTTTAAAATGGAACTAAGTTTCGCATCTGGATTTTCCTCTCTCACAGGGTCGACCACTTAGTTTCGTCGAACACATACGGTTTCGAGTAGCATCGCCACCGATTTCAGAGACCAGGCGCTTCTTCTGGCACAGTATCGAACACTTAGATTCAGAAGGAACAATTAGTTTAAGATGGAACTAAGTTTCGCATCTGGAGTTTCCTCTCTCAAAAGGTCGACCACTTAGTTTCGTCGAACACATAAGGTTTCGAGTAGCATCGCGACAGATTTCAGAGAACAGGCGCGTCTCCTGGCACTGTATCGAACACTTAGTTTTAAATGGAACTAAGTCTCGCTTCTGGAGTTTCCTCTCTCACAAGGTCGACCATTTAGATTCGTCGAACACATACACTTTCGAGTGGTATCACCACAGATTTCGCAGAACGGCGTTCCTCCTGGCACAGTATGGAACACTTAGTTTCAGATAGAACAACTAGTTTAAAATGGAACTAAGTTTCGCATCTGGAGTTTCCTCTCTCACAAGGTCGACCACTTAGTTTCGTCGAACACATACGGTTTCGAGCGGCATCGCCACACAGTTCAGACAACAGGCGCTTCTCCTGGCACAGTGCCGAACACATTCTTTCAAATAGAACAATTAGTTTAAAATGGAAATAAGTTTCGCATCTGGAGTTTCTTCCATCACAAGGCGACCACTTAGTTTCGTCGAACACATACGGTTTCGAGTAGCATCGCCACAGATTTCAGAGAACAGGCGCCTCTCCTGGCACAGTATTGAACACTTAGTTTCAGATAGAACAATTAGTTTAAAATGGAACTAAGTTTCGCGTCTGGAGTTTTCTCTCTCAGAAGGTCGACCACTTAGTTTCGTCGAACACATGCGGTTTTGAGTAGCATCGCGACAGATTTCAGAGAACAGGCGCTTCTCCTGGCACAGTATCGAACACTTAGTTTCAGTTAGAACAATTAGTTTAAAATGGAACTAAGTTTCGCATCTGGAGTTTCCTCTCTCACAAGGTCGACCACTTAGTTTCGTCGAACACATACGGTTTCGAGTGGCATCGCCACAGATTTCAGAGAACAGGCGCTTCTCCTGGCACAGTATCGAACACTTAGTATCAGATAGAACAATTACTTTAAAATGGAGCTAAGCTTCGCATCTGGAGTTTCCTCTCTCACAAGGTCGGCCACTTAGTATCGTCGAACACATACGGTTTCGAGTGGCATCGCCACAGATTTCAGAGAACAGGCGCTTCTACTGGCAGATTATCGAACACTTAGTTTCAGATGGAACATTTGGTTTAAAATTGAACTAAGTTTCGCAACTGGAGTTTCCTCCTTCACAAGGTCGACCACTTAGTTTCGTCGAACACATACGGTTTCGCGTGGCATCGCCACAGATTTCAAAGAACAGGCGTTTATCGTGGCACACTATCGAACACTTTGTTCCAGATAGAACAATTAGTTTTAAATGGAACTATGTTTCGCATCTGGTGAATCCTCCCTCACAAGGTCAGGTACTTAGTTTCGTCGAACACATACGGTTTCGAGTGGCATCGCCACAGATTTCAGAGAACAGGCGCTTCTCCTGGCACAGTATCGAACACTTAGTTTCAGATAGAACAATTAGTTTAAAATGGAACTAAGTTTCGCATCTGGAGTTTCCTCTCTCACAAGGTCGGCCACTTAGTTTCGAGGAACACATACGGTTTCGAGTGGCATCGCCACAGATTTCAGAGAACAGGCGCTTCTACTGGCAGATTATCGAACACTTAGTTTCAGATGGAACATTTGGTTTAAAATTGAACTAAGTTTCGCAACTGGAGTTTCCTCCTTCACAAGGTCGACCACTTAGTTTCGTCGAACACATACGGTTTCGTGTGGCATCGCCACAGATTTCAAAGAACAGGCGTTTATCGTGGCACACTATCGAACACTTTGTTCCAGATAGAACAATTAGTTTTAAATGGAACTATGTTTCGCATCTGGTGAATCCTCTCTCACAAGGTCGGCCACTTAGTTTCGTCGAACACATACGGTTTCGAGTGGCATCGCCACAGATTTCAGAGAACAGGCGCTTCTCCTGGCACAGTATCGAACACTTAGTTTCAGATGGAACATTTAGTTTGAAATTGAACTATGTTTCGCATCTGGAGTTTCCTCTTTCACAAGGCGACCACTTAGTTTCGTGGAACACATACGGTTTCGAGTAGCATCGTCACAGATTTCAGAGAACAGGCCCTTCTCCTGGCACAGTATCGAACACTTAGATTCAGATAGAACAATTAGTTTAAAATGGAACTAAGTTTCGCATCTGGATTTTCCTCTCTCACAAGGTCGACCACTTAGTTTCGTCGAACACATACGGTTTCGAGAAGCATCACCACAGATTTCACAGAACAGGCGCTTCTCCGCGCACAGTATCGAACACTTAGTTTCAGATAGAACAATTCGTTTAAAATGGAACTAAGTTTCGCATCTGGATTTTCCTCTCTCACAGGGTCGACCACTTAGTTTCGTCGAACACATACGGTTTCGAGTAGCATCGCCACCGATTTCAGAGACCAGGCGCTTCTTCTGGCACAGTATCGAACACTTAGATTAAGAAGGAACAATTAGTTTAAGATGGAACTAAGTTTCGCATCTGGAGTTTCCTCTCTCAAAAGGTCGACCACTTAGTTTCGTCGAACACATACGGTTTCGAGTAGCATCGCGACAGATTTCAGAGAACAGGCGCGTCTCCTGGCACTGTATCGAACACTTAGTTTTAAATGGAACTAAGTCTCGCTTCTGGAGTTTCCTCTCTCACAAGGTCGACCATTTAGATTCGTCGAACACATACACTTTCGAGTGGTATCACCACAGATTTCGCAGAACGGCGTTCCTCCTGGCACAGTATGGAACACTTAGTTTCAGATAGAACAACTAGTTTAAAATGGAACTAAGTTTCGCATCTGGAGTTTCCTCTCTCACAAGGTCGACCACTTAGTTTCGTCGAACACATACGGTTTCGAGCGGCATCGCCACACAGTTCAGACAACAGGCGCTTCTCCTGGCACAGTGCCGAACACATTCTTTCAAATAGAACAATTAGTTTAAAATGGAAATAAGTTTCGCATCTGGAGTTTCTTCCATCACAAGGCGACCACTTAGTTTCGTCGAACACATACGGTTTCGAGTAGCATCGCCACAGATTTCAGAGAACAGGCGCCTCTCCTGGCACAGTATCGAACACTTAGTTTCAGTTAGAACAATTAGTTTAAAATGGAACTAAGTTTCGCATCTGGAGTTTCCTCTCTCACAAGGTCGGCCACTTAGTTTCGACGAACACATACGGTTTCGAGTGGCATCGCCACAGATTTCAGAGAACAGGCGCTTCTCGTGGCACAGTATCGAACACTTAGTATCAGATAGAACAATTACTTTAAAATGGAGCTAAGCTTCGCATCTGGAGTTTCCTCTCTCACAAGGTCGGCCACTTAGTATCGTCGAACACATACGGTTTCGAGTGGCATCGCCACAGATTTCAGAGAACAGGCGCTTCTACTGGCAGATTATCGAACACTTAGTTTCAGATGGAACATTTGGTTTAAAATTGAACTAAGTTTCGCAACTGGAGTTTCCTCCTTCACAAGGTCGACCACTTAGTTTCGTCGAACACATACGGTTTCGCGTGGCATCGCCACAGATTTCAAAGAACAGGCGTTTATCGTGGCACACTATCGAACACTTTGTTCCAGATAGAACAATTAGTTTTAAATGGAACTATGTTTCGCATCTGGTGAATCCTCCCTCACAAGGTCAGGTACTTAGTTTCGTCGAACACATACGGTTTCGAGTGGCATCGCCACAGATTTCAGAGAACAGGCGCTTCTCCTGGCACAGTATCGAACACTTAGTTTCAGATAGAACAATTAGTTTAAAATGGAACTAAGTTTCGCATCTGGAGTTTCCTCTCTCACAAGGTCGGCCACTTAGTTTCGAGGAACACATACGGTTTCGAGTGGCATCGCCACAGATTTCAGAGAACAGGCGCTTCTACTGGCAGATTATCGAACACTTAGTTTCAGATGGAACATTTGGTTTAAAATTGAACTAAGTTTCGCAACTGGAGTTTCCTCCTTCACAAGGTCGACCACTTAGTTTTGTCGAACACATACGGTTTCGTGTGGCATCGCCACAGATTTCAAAGAACAGGCGTTTATCGTGGCACACTATCGAACACTTTGTTCCAGATAGAACAATTAGTTTTAAATGGAACTATGTTTCGCATCTGGTGAATCCTCCCTCACAAGGTCAGGCACTTAGTTTCGTCGAACACATACGGTTTCGAGTGGCATCGCCACAGATTTCAGAGAACAGGCGCTTCTCCTGGTACAGTATCGAACACTTAGTTTCAGATGGAACATTTAGTTTGAAATTGAACTATGTTTCGCATCTGGAGTTTCCTCTTTCACAAGGCGACCACTTAGTTTCGTGGAACACATACGGTTTCGAGTAGCATCGTCACAGATTTCAGAGAACAGGCCCTTCTCCTGGCACAGTATCGAACACTTAGATTCAGATAGAACAATTAGTTTAAAATGGAACTAAGTTTCGCATCTGGATTTTCCTCTCTCACAAGGTCGACCACTTAGTTTCGTCGAACACATACGGTTTCGAGAAGCATCACCACAGATTTCACAGAACAGGCGCTTCTCCGCGCACAGTATCGAACACTTAGTTTCAGATAGAACAATTCGTTTAAAATGGAACTAAGTTTCGCATCTGGATTTTCCTCTCTCACAGGGTCGACCACTTAGTTTCGTCGAACACATACGGTTTCGAGTAGCATCGCCACCGATTTCAGAGACCAGGCGCTTCTTCTGGCACAGTATCGAACACTTAGATTAAGAAGGAACAATTAGTTTAAGATGGAACTAAGTTTCGCATCTGGAGTTTCCTCTCTCAAAAGGTCGACCACTTAGTTTCGTCGAACACATACGGTTTCGAGTAGCATCGCGACAGATTTCAGAGAACAGGCGCGTCTCCTGGCACTGTATCGAACACTTAGTTTTAAATGGAACTAAGTCTCGCTTCTGGAGTTTCCTCTCTCACAAGGTCGACCATTTAGATTCGTCGAACACATACACTTTCGAGTGGTATCACCACAGATTTCGCAGAACGGCGTTCCTCCTGGCACAGTATGGAACACTTAGTTTCAGATAGAACAACTAGTTTAAAATGGAACTAAGTTTCGCATCTGGAGTTTCCTCTCTCACAAGGTCGACCACTTAGTTTCGTCGAACACATACGGTTTCGAGCGGCATCGCCACACAGTTCAGACAACAGGCGCTTCTCCTGGCACAGTGCCGAACACATTCTTTCAAATAGAACAATTAGTTTAAAATGGAAATAAGTTTCGCATCTGGAGTTTCTTCCATCACAAGGCGACCACTTAGTTTCGTCGAACACATACGGTTTCGAGTAGCATCGCCACAGATTTCAGAGAACAGGCGCCTCTCCTGGCACAGTATCGAACACTTAGTTTCAGATAGAACAATTAGTTTAAAATGGAACTAAGTTTCGCGTCTGGAGTTTTCTCTCTCAGAAGGTCGACCACTTAGTTTCGTCGAACACATGCGGTTTTGAGTAGCATCGCGACAGATTTCAGAGAACAGGCGCTTCTCCTGGCACAGTATCGAACACTTAGTTTCAGATAGAACAATTAGTTTAAAATGGAACTAAGTTTCGCATCTGGAGTTTCCTCTCTCACAAGGTCGGCCACTTAGTTTCGACGAACACATACGGTTTCGAGTGGCATCGCCACAGATTTCAGAGAACAGGCGCTTCTCGTGGCACAGTATCGAACACTTAGTATCAGATAGAACAATTACTTTAAAATGGAGCTAAGCTTCGCATCTGGAGTTTCCTCTCTCACAAGGTCGGCCACTTAGTATCGTCGAACACATACGGTTTCGAGTGGCATCGCCACAGATTTCAGAGAACAGGCGCTTCTACTGGCAGATTATCGAACACTTAGTTTCAGATGGAACATTTGGTTTAAAATTGAACTAAGTTTCGCAACTGGAGTTTCCTCCTTCACAAGGTCGACCACTTAGTTTCGTCGAACACATACGGTTTCGCGTGGCATCGCCACAGATTTCAAAGAACAGGCGTTTATCGTGGCACACTATCGAACACTTTGTTCCAGATAGAACAATTAGTTTTAAATGGAACTATGTTTCGCATCTGGTGAATCCTCCCTCACAAGGTCAGGTACTTAGTTTCGTCGAACACATACGGTTTCGAGTGGCATCGCCACAGATTTCAGAGAACAGGCGCTTCTCCTGGCACAGTATCGAACACTTAGTTTCAGATAGAACAATTAGTTTAAAATGGAACTAAGTTTCGCATCTGGAGTTTCCTCTCTCACAAGGTCGGCCACTTAGTTTCGAGGAACACATACGGTTTCGAGTGGCATCGCCACAGATTTCAGAGAACAGGCGCTTCTCGTGGCACAGTATCGAACACTTAGTATCAGATAGAACAATTACTTTAAAATGGAACTAAGCTTCGCATCTGGAGTTTCCTCTCTCACAAGGTCGGCCACTTAGTATCGTCGAACACATACGGTTTCGAGTGGCATCGCCACAGATTTCAGAGAACAGGCGCTTCTACTGGCAGATTATCGAACACTTAGTTTCAGATGGAACATTTGGTTTAAAATTGAACTAAGTTTCGCAACTGGAGTTTCCTCCTTCACAAGGTCGACCACTTAGTTTCGTCGAACACATACGGTTTCGTGTGGCATCGCCACAGATTTCAAAGAACAGGCGTTTATCGTGGCACACTATCGAACACTTTGTTCCAGATAGAACAATTAGTTTTAAATGGAACTATGTTTCGCATCTGGTGAATCCTCCCTCACAAGGTCAGGCACTTAGTTTCGTCGAACACATACGGTTTCGAGTGGCATCGCCACAGATTTCAGAGAACAGGCGCTTCTCCTGGCACAGTATCGAACACTTAGTTTCAGATGGAACATTTAGTTTGAAATTGAACTATGTTTCGCATCTGGAGTTTCCTCTGTCACAAGGCGACCACTTAGTTTCGTGGAACACATACGGTTTCGAGTAGCATCGTCACAGATTTCAGAGAACAGGCCCTTCTCCTGGCACAGTATCGAACACTTAGTTTCAGATGGAACATTTGGTTTAAAATTGACTATGTTTCGCATCTGGAGTTTCCTCTCTCACAAGGTCGGCCACTTAGTTTCGTCGAACACATACGGTTTCGAGTGGCATCGCCATAGATTTCAGAGAACAGGCGTTTCTCCTGGCACAGTATCGAACACTGTTTCAGATAGAACAATTAGTTTTAAATGGACCTAAGTTTGGCATCTGGAGTTTCCTCTCTCACAAGGTCTACCACTTACGTTCGTCGAACACATTCGGTTTCGAGTAGCAACGCCACAGGTTTCAGAGAACAGGCGTTTCTCCTGGCACAGTATCGAACACATAGTTTCAGATAGAACAATTAGTTTAAAATGGAACTATGTTTCGCATCTGGAGTTTCTTCCCTCACAAGGCGACCACTTAATTTCGTCGAACACAACGGTTTCGAGTGGCATCGCCACAGATTTCAGAGAACAGGCGCTTCTCCTGGCACAGTATCGAACACTTAGTTTCAGATAGAACGATTAGTTTAAAATGGAACTCGGTTTCGCAACTGGAAATTCCTCTCTCACAAGGTCGACCACTTAGTTTCGTCGAACACATACGGTTTCGAGTAGCATCGCCACCGATTTCAGAGAACAGGCGCTTCTCCTGGCATAGTATCGAACACTTAGTTTCAGATAGAACGATTAGTTTAAAATCGAACTCAGTTTCGCAACTGGAGATTCCTCTCTCACAAGGTCGACCACTTAGTTTCTTCGAACCCATACGCTTTCGAGTAGCATCGCCACAGATTTCAGAAAACAGGTGTTTCTCCTGGCACAGAATCGAACACTTAGTTTCAGATAGAACAATTAATTTAAAATGGAACTATGTTTCGCATCTGGAGTTTCTTCCCTCACAAGGCGACAACTTTATTTCGTCGAACACATACGGTTTCGAGTGGCATCGCCACAGATTTCAGAGAACAGGCGCTTCTCCTGGCACAGTATCGAACACTTAGTTTCAGATAGAACGATTAGTTTAAAATCGAACTCAGTTTCGCATCTGGAGTTTCTTCTCTCACAAGGTCGACCACTTAGTTTCGTCGAACACATACGGTTTCGAGTAGCATCGCCTCAGATTTCAGAGAACAGGCAATTCTCCTGGCACAGTATCGAACACTTTCAGACAGAACAATTTGTTTAAAATGGAACTAAGTTTCGCATCTGGAGTTTCCTCTCCCACACGGTCGGCCACTTAGTTTCGTCGAACACATACGGTTTCGAGTGGCATCGCCACAGATTTCAGAGAACAAGGGCTTCTCCTGGCACAGTATCGAACACTTAGTTTCAGATAGAACAATTAGTTTAAAATGGTACTAAGTTTCGCGTCTGGAGTTTCCTCTCTCACAATGTCGACCACTCACTTTCGTCGAACACGTACCGTTTCGAGCGGTATCGCCACCGGTTTCACAGAACGGGCAATTCTCCTGGCACAGTATCGAACACTTTCAGACAGAACAATTAATTTAAAATGGAACTAAGTTGCGCATCTGAAGTTTCCGCTCTCACATGGTAGGCCACTTAGTTTCGTCGAACACATTCGGTTTCGAGTAGCAGCGTCACAGATTTCAGAGAACAGGCGCCTCTCCTGGCACAGTATCGAACACTTAGTTTCAGATAGAACAATTAGTTTTAAATGGAACTAAGTTTCGCATCTTGTGTTTCCTCTCTCACAAGGTCGGCCACTTAGTATCGTCGAACACATACGGTTTCGAGTGGCATCGCCACAGATTTCAGAGAACAGGCGCTTCTCCTGGCACAGTATCGAACACTTAGTTTCAGACAGAACAATTTGTTTAAAATGGAACTAAGTTTCGCATCTGGAGTTTCCTCTCTCACAAGGTCGGCCACTTAGTTTCGTCGAACACATACGGTTTCGAGTGGCATCGCCACAGATTTCAGAGAACAGCCGCTTCTCCTGGCACAGTATCGAACACTTAATTTCAGATGGAACAATTAGTTTAAAATGGAACTAAGATTCGCATCTGGAGTTTCTTCTCTCACAAGGTCGACCACATAGTCTCGCCGAACGCATACGGTTTCGAGTAGCAGCGCGACAGATTTCAGAGAACAGGCGCTTCTGCTGGCACAGTATCGAGCACTTAGTTTCAGATGGAACATTTAGTTTAAAATTGAACTATGTTTCGCACCTGGAGTTTCCTCTCTCACAAGGTCGACCACTTAGTTTCGCCGAACGCATACGGTTTCGAGTGGCATCGCCACAGATTTCAGAGAACAGGCGCTTCTGCTGGCACAGTATCGAACACTTAGTTTCAGATAGAACAATTAGTTTAAAATGGCACTAAGTTTCGCATCTTGTGTTTCCTCTCTCACAAGGTCGGCCACTTAGTATCGTCGAACACATACGGTTTCGAGTGGCATCGCCACAGATTTCAGAGAACAGGCGCTTCTCCTGGCACAGTATCGAACACTTAGTTTCAGACAGAACAATTTGTTTAAAATGGAACTAAGTTTCGCATCTGGAGTTTCCTCTCTCACAAGGTCGGCCACTTAGTTTCGTCGAACACATACGGTTTCGAGTGGCATCGCCACAGATTTCAGAGAACAGCCGCTTCTCCTGGCACAGTATCGAACACTTAATTTCAGATGGAACAATTAGTTTAAAATGTAACTAAGATTCGCATCTGGAGTTTCTTCTCTCACAAGGTCGACCACATAGTCTCGCCGAACGCATACGGTTTCGAGTAGCAGCGCGACAGATTTCAGAGAACAGGCGCTTCTGCTGGCACAGTATCGAGCACTTAGTTTCAGATGGAACATTTAGTTTAAAATTGAACTATGTTTCGCACCTGGAGTTTCCTCTCTCACAAGGTCGACCACTTAGTTTCGCCGAACGCATACGGTTTCGAGTGGCATCGCCACAGATTTCAGAGAACAGGCGCTTCTGCTGGCACAGTATCGAACACTTAGTTTCAGATAGAACAATTAGTTTAAAATGGCACTAAGTTTCGCGTCTGGAGTTTGCTCTCTCACAAGGTCGACCACTCAGTTTCGTCGAACACATACCGTTTCGAGTAGCATCGCGACAGATTTCAGAGAACAGGCGCTTCTCCTGGCACTGTATCGAACACTTAGTTTCAGATAGAACAATTAGTTTAAAATGGAACTCGGTTTCGCAACTGGAAATTCCTCTCTCACAAGGTCGACCACTTAGTTTCGTCGAACACATACGGTTTCGAGTAGCATCGCCACCGATTTCAGAGAACAGGCGCTTCTCCTGGCATAGTATCGAACACTTAGTTTCAGATAGAACGATTAGTTTAAAATCGAACTCAGTTTCGCAACTGGAGATTCCTCTCTCACAAGGTCGACCACTTAGTTTCTTCGAACCCATACGCTTTCGAGTAGCATCGCCACAGATTTCAGAAAACAGGTGTTTCTCCTGGCACAGAATCGAACACTTAGTTTCAGATAGAACAATTAATTTAAAATGGAACTATGTTTCGCATCTGGAGTTTCTTCCCTCACAAGGCGACAACTTTATTTCGTCGAACACATACGGTTTCGAGTGGCATCGCCACAGATTTCAGAGAACAGGCGCTTCTCCTGGCACAGTATCGAACACTTAGTTTCAGATAGAACGATTAGTTTAAAATCGAACTCAGTTTCGCATCTGGAGTTTCCTCTCTCACAAGGTCGACCACTTAGTTTCGTCGAACACATACGGTTTCGAGTAGCATCGCCACAGATTTCACAGAACAGGCAATTCTCCTGGCACAGTATCGAACACTTTCAGACAGAACAATTTGTTTAAAATGGAACTAAGTTTCGCATCTGGAGTTTCCTCTCCCACACGGTCGGCCACTTAGTTTCGTCGAACACATACGGTTTCGAGTGGCATCGCCACAGATTTCAGAGAACAAGGGCTTCTCCTGGCACAGTATCGAACACTTAGTTTCAGATAGAACAATTAGTTTAAAATGGTACTAAGTTTCGCGTCTGGAGTTTCCTCTCTCACAATGTCGACCACTCACTTTCGTCGAACACGTACCGTTTCGAGCGGTATCGCCACCGGTTTCACAGAACGGGCAATTCTCCTGGCACAG
Source organism: Nysson spinosus (assembly GCA_910591585.2). Classification (NCBI taxonomy): domain Eukaryota; kingdom Metazoa; phylum Arthropoda; class Insecta; order Hymenoptera; family Crabronidae; genus Nysson; species Nysson spinosus. The sequence continues at coordinate 3,118,350 of CAJUYC020000086.1, forward strand.
TATCGAACACTTTCAGACAGAACAATTAATTTAAAATGGAACTAAGTTGCGCATCTGAAGTTTCCGCTCTCACAAGGTAGGCCACTTAGTTTCGTCGAACACATTCGGTTTCGAGTAGCAACGCCACAGGTTTCAGAGAACAGGCGTTTCTCCTGGCACAGTATCGAACACATAGTTTCAGATAGAACAATTAGTTTAAAATGGAACTATGTTTCGCATCTGGAGTTTCTTCCCTCACAAGGCGACCACTTAATTTCGTCGAACACATACGGTTTCGAGTGGCATCGCCACAGATTTCAGAGAACAGGCGCTTCTCCTGGCACAGTATCGAACACTTAGTTTCAGATAGAACGATTAGTTTAAAATGGAACTCGGTTTCGCAACTGGAAATTCCTCTCTCACAAGGTCGACCACTTAGTTTCGTCGAACACATACGGTTTCGAGTAGCATCGCCACCGATTTCAGAGAACAGGCGCTTCTCCTGGCATAGTATCGAACACTTAGTTTCAGATAGAACGATTAGTTTAAAATCGAACTCAGTTTCGCAACTGGAGATTCCTCTCTCACAAGGTCGACCACTTAGTTTCTTCGAACCCATACGCTTTCGAGTAGCATCGCCACAGATTTCAGAAAACAGGTGTTTCTCCTGGCACAGAATCGAACACTTAGTTTCAGATAGAACAATTAATTTAAAATGGAACTATGTTTCGCATCTGGAGTTTCTTCCCTCACAAGGCGACAACTTTATTTCGTCGAACACATACGGTTTCGAGTGGCATCGCCACAGATTTCAGAGAACAGGCGCTTCTCCTGGCACAGTATCGAACACTTAGTTTCAGATAGAACGATTAGTTTAAAATCGAACTCAGTTTCGCATCTGGAGTTTCCTCTCTCACAAGGTCGACCACTTAGTTTCGTCGAACACATACGGTTTCGAGTAGCATCGCCTCAGATTTCAGAGAACAGGCAATTCTCCTGGCACAGTATCGAACACTTTCAGACAGAACAATTTGTTTAAAATGGAACTAAGTTTCGCATCTGGAGTTTCCTCTCCCACACGGTCGGCCACTTAGTTTCGTCGAACACATACGGTTTCGAGTGGCATCGCCACAGATTTCAGAGAACAAGGGCTTCTCCTGGCACAGTATCGAACACTTAGTTTCAGATAGAACAATTAGTTTAAAATGGTACTAAGTTTCGCGTCTGGAGTTTCCTCTCTCACAATGTCGACCACTCACTTTCGTCGAACACGTACCGTTTCGAGCGGTATCGCCACCGGTTTCACAGAACGGGCAATTCTCCTGGCACAGTATCGAACACTTTCAGACAGAACAATTAATTTAAAATGGAACTAAGTTGCGCATCTGAAGTTTCCGCTCTCACAAGGTAGGCCACTTAGTTTCGTCGAACACAAACGGTTTCGAGTGGCATCGCCGCAGATTTCAGAGAACAGGCGCTTCTCCTGGCACAGTATCGAACACTTAGTTTCAGATGGAACATTTGGTTTAAAATGGAACTCAGTTTCGCAACTGGAGATTCCTCTCTCACAAGGTCGACCACTTAGTTTCTTCGAACCCATACGCTTTCGAGTAGCATCGCCACAGATTTCAGAGAACAGGCGCTTCTCCTGGCACAGTATCGAACACTTAGTTTCAGATAGAACGATTAGTTTAAAATCGAACTCAGTTTCGCAACTGGAGATTCCTCTCTCACAAGGTCGACCACTTAGTTTCTTCGAACCCATACGCTTTCGAGTAGCATCGCCACACAGTTCAGAGAACAGGCGCTTCTCCTGGCACAGTATCGATCACTTAGTTTCAGATAGAACAATTAGTTTAAAATGGAACTAAGTTTCGCATCTGGAGTTTCCTCTCTCACAGGGTCGACCACTTGGTTTCGTCGAACACATACGGTTTCGAGTGGCATCGCCCCAGATTTCAGAGAACAGGCGCTTCTCCTGGCACAGTATAGAACACTTAGTTTCAGATAGAACCATTAGTTTAAAATGGAACTAAGTTTCGCATCTGGAGTTTCCTCTCTCACAAGGTCGACCATTTAGGTTCGTCGAAAACATACGGTTTCGAGTATCATCGCCACAGATTTCAGAGAACAGGCGCTTCTCCTGGCACAGTATCGAACACATAGTTTCAGATGGAACAATTAGTTTAAAATGGAACTAAGTTTCCCATCCGGAGTTTCCTCTCTCATAAGGTCGGCCACTTAGTTTCGTCGAACACATACGGTTTCGAGTAGCAGCGTCACAGATTTCAGAGAACAGGCGCCTCTCCTGGCACAGTATCGAACACTTAGTTTCAGATAGAACAATTAGTTTTAAATGGAACTAAGTTTCGCATCTTGTGTTTCCTCTCTCACAAGGTCGGCCACTTAGTATCGTCGAACACATACGGTTTCGAGTGGCATCGCCACAGATTTCAGAGAACAGGCGCTTCTCCTGGCACAGTATCGAACACTTAGTTTCAGACAGAACAATTTGTTTAAAATGGAACTAAGTTTCGCATCTGGAGTTTCCTCTCTCACAAGGTCGGCCACTTAGTTTCGTCGAACACATACGGTTTCGAGTGGCATCGCCACAGATTTCAGAGAACAGCCGCTTCTCCTGGCACAGTATCGAACACTTAATTTCAGATGGAACAATTAGTTTAAAATGGAACTAAGATTCGCATCTGGAGTTTCTTCTCTCACAAGGTCGACCACATAGTCTCGCCGAACGCATACGGTTTCGAGTAGCAGCGCGACAGATTTCAGAGAACAGGCGCTTCTGCTGGCACAGTATCGAGCACTTAGTTTCAGATGGAACATTTAGTTTAAAATTGAACTATGTTTCGCACCTGGAGTTTCCTCTCTCACAAGGTCGACCACTTAGTTTCGCCGAACGCATACGGTTTCGAGTGGCATCGCCACAGATTTCAGAGAACAGGCGCTTCTGCTGGCACAGTATCGAACACTTAGTTTCAGATAGAACAATTAGTTTAAAATGGCACTAAGTTTCGCGTCTGGAGTTTGCTCTCTCACAAGGTCGACCACTCAGTTTCGTCGAACACATACCGTTTCGAGTAGCATCGCGACAGATTTCAGAGAACAGGCGCTTCTCCTGGCACTGTATCGAACACTTAGTTTCAGATAGAACAATTAGTTTAAAATGGAACTAAGATTCGCATCTGGAGTTTCCTCTCTCACAAAGTCGACCATTTAGATTCGTCAAACACATACGGTTTGGAGTAGCATCGCCACAGATTTCAGAGAACAGGCGCTTCTCCTGGCACAGTATCGAATACTTAGTTTCAGACAGAATATTTAGTTTAAAATGGAAATATGTTTCGCATTTGGAGTTTCCTCCCTCACAAGGTCGACCACTTAGTTTCGTCGAACACATACGGTTTCGAGTAGCATCGCCACAGATTTCAGAGAACAGGCGCTTCTCCTGGCACAGTATCGAACACTTTCAGATAGAACAATTAATTTAAAATGGTTCTAAGTTTCGCATCTGGAGTTTCCTCTCTCACACGGTCTACCACTTACTTTCGTCGAACACATTCGGCTTCGAGTAGCATCGCCCAGATTTCAGAGAACAGGCGCTTCTCCTGGCACAGTATCGAACACTTTCAGATAGAACAATTAATTTAAAATGGTTCTAAGTTTCGCATCTGGAGTTTCCTCTCTCACACGGTCTACCACTTACTTTCGTTGAACACATTCGGTTTCGAGTAGCAACGCGAGAGGTTTCAGAGAACAGGCGCTTCTACTGGCAGAGTATCGAATACTTAGTTTCAGATAGAACATTTAGTTTAAAATGGAAATATGTTTCGCATTTGGAGTTTCCCCTCTCACAAGTACGACCACTTAATTTCGTCGAACACATACGGTTTCGAGTGGCATCGTGACACATTTCAGAGAACAGGCGATTCTCCTGGCACAGTATCGAACACTTCGTTTCAGGTAGAACAATAAGATTAAAATGGAACTATGTTTCGCATTTGGAGTTTCCCCTCTCACAAGGTCGGCCACTTAGATTCGTCGAATATATACGGTTTCGAGTAGCATCGCCACAGATTTCAGAGAACAGGCGCTTCTCCTGGCACAGTATAGAACACTTAGTTTCGGATAGAACAATTAGTTTAAAATGGAACTAAGTTTCGCATCTGGAGTTTCCTCTCTCACAAGGTCGACCATTTAGGTTCGTCGAAAACATACGGTTTCGAGTATCATCGCCACAGATTTCAGAGAACAGGCGCTTCTCCTGGCACAGTATCGAACACATAGTTTCAGATGGAACAATTAGTTTAAAATGGAACTAAGTTTCCCATCCGGAGTTTCCTCTCTCATAAGGTCGGCCACTTAGTTTCGTCGAACACATACGGTTTCGAGTAGCAGCGTCACAGATTTCAGAGAACAGGCGCCTCTCCTGGCACAGTATCGAACACTTAGTTTCAGATAGAACAATTAGTTTTAAATGGAACTAAGTTTCGCATCTTGTGTTTCCTCTCTCACAAGGTCGGCCACTTAGTATCGTCGAACACATACGGTTTCGAGTGGCATCGCCACAGATTTCAAAGAACAGGCGCTTCTCCTGGCACAGTATCGAACACTTAGTTTCAGATGGAACATTTAGTGCAAAATTGAACTATGTTTCGCATCTTGTGTTTCCTCTCTCACAAGGTCGGCCACTTAGTATCGTCGAACACATACGGTTTCGAGTGGCATCGCCACAGATTTCAGAGAACAGGCGCTTCTCCTGGCACAGTATCGAACACATAGTTTCAGATAGAACAATTAGTTTAAAATGGAACTAAGTGTCGCATCTGGATATTCCTCTCTCACAAGGTCGACCACTTAGTTTCGTCGAACACGTACGGTTTCGAGTGGCACCGGCGCACATTTCAGAGAACAGGCGCAGTATCGGACACATAGTTTCAGATAGAACAATTAGTTTAAAATGGTACTAAATTTCGCATCTGGAGTTTCCTCCCTCACAAGGCGGCCACTTAGGTTCGTGCAAAACCTTCGGCTTCGAGTAGCAATGCCACAGGTTTCAGAGAACAGGCGCTTCTACTGGCAGAGTACCGTATACTTAGTTTCAGATGGAACGATTAGTTTAAAATGGAACTAAGATTCGCATCTGGAGTTTCTTCTCTCACAAGGTCGACCATATAGTCTCGCCGAACGCATACGGTTTCGAGTAGCAGCGCGACAGATTTCAGAGAACAAGGGCTTCTCCTGGCACAGTATCGAACACTTAGTTTCAGATAGAACAATTAGTTTAAAATGGTACTAAGTTTCGCGTCTGGAGTTTCCTCTCTCACAATGTCGACCACTCAGTTTCGTCGAACACGTACCGTTTCGAGTGGTATCGCCACAGGTTTCACAGAACGGCCGCTTCTCCTGGCACAGTATCGAACACTTAATTTCAGATGGAACAATTAGTTTAAAATGGAACTGAGATTCGCATCTGGAGTTTCTTCTCTCACAAGGTCGACCACTTAGTTTCGCCGAACGCATACGGTTTCGAGTGGCATCGCCACAGATTTCAGAGAACAGGCGCTTCACAGGCACAGTATCGAACACTTAGTTTCAGATAGAACAATTAGTTTAAAATGGCACTAAGTTTCGCGTCAGGAGTTTCCTCTCTCACAATGTCGACCACTCGGTTTCGTCGAACACATACCGTTTCGAGTGGTATCGCCACCGGTTTCACAGAACGGGCAATTCTCCTGGCACAGTATCGAACACTTTCAGACAGAACAATTAATTTAAAATGGAACTAAGTTGCGCATCTGAAGTTTCCGCTCTCACAAGGTCGGCCACTTAGTTTCGTCGAACACAAACGGTTTCGAGTGGCATCGCCACAGATTTCAGAGAACAGGCGCTTCTCCTGGCACAGTATCGAACACTTAGTTTCAGATGGAACATTTGGTTTAAAATGGAACTCAGTTACGCAACTGGAGATTCCTCTCTCACAAGGTCGACCACTTAGTTTCTTCGAACCCATACGCTTTCGAGTAGCATCGCCACAGATTTCAGAGAACAGGCGCTTCTCCTGGCACAGTATCGATCACTTAGTTTCAGATAGAACAATTAGTTTAAAATGGAACTAAGTTTCGCATCTGGAGTTTCCTCTCTCACAGGGTCGACCACTTGGTTTCGTCGAACACATACGGTTTCGAGTGGCATCGCCCCAGATTTCAGAGAACAGGCGCTTCTCCTGGCACAGTATAGAACACTTAGTATCAGATAGAACAATTAGTTTAAAATGGAACTAAGTTTCGCATCTGGAGTTTCCTCTCTCACAAGGTCGACCATTTAGGTTCGTCGAACACATACGGTTTTGAGTGGCATCGCCACAGATTTCAGAGAACAGGCGCTTCTCCTGGCACAGTATCGAACACTTAGTTTCAGATGGAACATTTAGTGCAAAATTGAACTATGTTTCGCATCTTGTGTTTCCTCTCTCACAAGGTCGGCCACTTAGTATCGTCGAACACATACGGTTTCGAGTGGCATCGCCACAGATTTCAGAGAACAGGCGCTTCTCCTGGCACAGTATCGAACACATAGTTTCAGATAGAACAATTAGTTTAAAATGGAACTAAGTGTCGCATCTGGATATTCCTCTCTCACAAGGTCGACCACTTAGTTTCGTCGAACACGTACGGTTTCGAGTGGCACCGGCGCACATTTCAGAGAACAGGCGCAGTATCGGACACATAGTTTCAGATAGAACAATTAGTTTAAAATGGTACTAAATTTCGCATCTGGAGTTTCCTCCCTCACAAGGCGGCCACTTAGGTTCGTGGAAAACCTTCGGCTTCGAGTAGCAATGCCACAGGTTTCAGAGAACAGGCGCTTCTACTGGCAGAGTACCGTATACTTAGTTTCAGATGGAACAATTAGTTTAAAATGGAACTAAGATTCGCATCTGGAGTTTCTTCTCTCACAAGGTCGACCATATAGTCTCGCCGAACGCATACGGTTTCGAGTAGCAGCGCGACAGATTTCAGAGAACAAGGGCTTCTCCTGGCACAGTATCGAACACTTAGTTTCAGATAGAACAATTAGTTTAAAATGGTACTAAGTTTCGCGTCTGGAGTTTCCTCTCTCACAATGTCGACCACTCAGTTTCGTCGAACACGTACCGTTTCGAGTGGTATCGCCACAGGTTTCACAGAACGGCCGCTTCTCCTGGCACAGTGTCGAACACTTAATTTCAGATGGAACAATTAGTTTAAAATGTAACTGAGATTCGCATCTGGAGTTTCTTCTCTCAGAAGGTCGACCACTTAGTTTCGCCGAACGCATACGGTTTCGAGTGGCATCGCCACAGATTTCAGAGAACAGGCGCTTCACAGGCACAGTATCGAACACTTAGTTTCAGATAGAACAATTAATTTAAAATGGTTCTAAGTTTCGCATCTGGAGTTTCCTCTCTCACACGGTCTACCACTTACTTTCGTCGAACACATTCGGCTTCGAGTAGCATCGCCCAGATTTCAGAGAACAGGCGCTTCTCCTGGCACAGTATCGAACACTTTCAGATAGAACAATTAATTTAAAATGGTTCTAAGTTTCGCATCTGGAGTTTCCTCTCTCACACGGTCTACCACTTACTTTCGTTGAACACATTCGGTTTCGAGTAGCAACGCGACAGGTTTCAGAGAACAGGCGCTTCTACTGGCAGAGTATCGAATACTTAGTTTCAGATAGAACATTTAGTTTACAATGGAAATATGTTTCGCATTTGGAGTTTCCCCTCTCACAAGTACGACCACTTAATTTCGTCGAACACATACGGTTTCGAGTGGCATCGTGACACATTTCAGAGAACAGGCGATTCTCCTGGCACAGTATCGAACACTTCGTTTCAGGTAGAACAATAAGATTAAAATGGAACTATGTTTCGCATTTGGAGTTTCCCCTCTCACAAGGTCGGCCACTTAGATTCGTCGAATATATACGGTTTCGAGTAGCATCGCCACAGATTTCAGAGAACAGGCGCTCCTCCTGGCACATTATCGAACACTTAGTTACAGATAGAACACTTAGCTTAAAATGGAACTTTGTTTCGCATCTGGAGTTCCCTCTCTCACAAGGTCGACCACTTACTTTCGCCGAACGCATACGGTTTCGAGTGGCATCGCCACAGATTTCAGAGAACAGGCGCTTCTGCTGGCACAGTATCGAGCACTTAGTTTCAGATGGAACATTTAGTTTAAAATTGAACTATGTTTCGCACCTGGAGTTTCCTCTCTCACAAGGTCGACCCCTTAGTTTCGCCGAACGCATACGGTTTCGAGTGGCATCGCCACAGATTTCAGAGAACAGGCGCTTCTGCTGGCACAGTATCGAACACTTAGTTTCAGATAGAACAATTAGTTTAAAATGGAACTAAGTTTCGCATCTGGAGTTTCCTCTCCCACAAGGTCGACCACTTAGTTTCGTCGAACACATACGGTTGCGAGTAGCACCGCCACAGATTTCAGAGAACAGGCGCTTCTCCTGGCACATTATCGAACACATAGTTTCAGGTAGAACAATTAGTTTAAAATGGAACTAAGTTTCGCGTCTGGAGTTTCCTCTATCAGAAGGTCGACCACTTAGTTTCGTCGAACACTTACGGTTTCGAGTAGCATCGCGACAGATTTTAGAGAACAGGCGCTTCTCCTGGCACAGTATCGAACACTTAGTTTCAGATAGAACAATTAGTTTAAAATGGAACTAAGTTTCGCATCTGGAGTTTCCTCTCTCACAAGGTCGGCCACTTAGTTACGTCGAACACATACGGGTTCGAGTAGCATCGCCACTGATTTCAGAGAACAGGCGCTTCTCCTGGCACAGAATCGAACACTTAGTTTCAGATAGAACAATTAGTTTAAATGGAAGTAAGTTTCGCATCTGGAGTTTCCTCTCTCACAAAGTTGACCACTTAGTTTCGTCGAACACATACGGTTTCGAGTAGCATCGCCACAGTTTTCAGAGAGTAGGCGCTTCTCCTGGCACAGTATCGAACACTTATTTCAGGCAGAACAATTAGTTTAAAATGGACTATGTTTCGCATCTGGAGTATGCTCTCTCACAAGGTCAACCACTTAATTTCGTCGAACACATACGGTTTCGAGTGGCATCGCTACACGTTTCAGAGAACAGGCGCTTCTCCTGGCACAGTGTCGAACACATAGTTTCAGATAGAACAATTAGTTTAAAATGGAACTAAGTTTCGCATCTGGAGTATCCTGTCCCACAAGGTCGGCCACTTAGTTTCGTCGAACACATACGGTTTCGAGTGGCATCGCCACAGATTTCAGAGAACGGGCGCTTCTCCTGGCACATTATCGAACACATAGTTTCAGGTAGAACAATTAGTTTAAAATGGAACTAAATTTCGCGTCTGGAGTTTCCTCTATCAGAAGGTCGACCACTTAGTTTCGTCGAACACTTACGGTTTCGAGTAGCATCGCGACAGATTTTAGAGAACAGGCGCTTCTCCTGGCACAGTATCGAACACTTTCAGATAGAACAATTAGTTTAAAATGGAACTAATTTCCGCATCTGGAGTTTTCTCTCCCACAAGGTCGACCACTTAGTTTCGTCGAACACATACGGTTGCGAGTAGCATCGCCACAGATTTCAGAGAACAGGCGCTTCTCCTGGCACAGTATCGACCACTTAGTTTCAGATAGAACAATTAGTTTAAAATGGAACTAAGTTTCGCATCTGGAGTTTCCTCTCTCACAAGGTCGGCCACTTAGTTACGTCGAACACATACGGGTCCGAGTAGCATCGCCACTGATTTCAGAGAACAGGCGCTTCTCCTGGCACAGTATCGAACACTTTCAGATAGAACAATTAGTTTAAAATGGAACTAAGTTCCGCATCTGGAGTTTTCTCTCCCACAAGGTTGGCCACTTAGTTTCGTCGAACACATACGGTTTCGAGTGGCATCGCCACAGATTTCAGAGAACAGGCGCTTCTCCTGGCACAGTACCGACCACTTAGTTTCAGATAGAACAATCAGTTTAAAATGGAACTAAGTTTCGCATCTGGAGTTTCCTCTCCCACAAGGTCGACCACTTAGTTTCGTCGAACACATACGGTTGCGAGTAGCACCGCCACAGATTTCAGAGAACAGGCGCTTCTCCTGGCACAGTATCGACCACTTAGTTTCAGATAGAACAATTAGTTTAAAATGGAACTAAGTTTCGCATCTGGAGTTTCCTCTCTCACAAGGTCGGCCACTTAGTTACGTCGAACACATACGGGTTCGAGTAGCATCGCCACTGATTTCAGAGAACAGGCGCTTCTCCTGGCACAGTATCGAACACTTTCAGATAGAACAATTAGTTTAAAATGGAACTAAGTTCCGCATCTGGAGTTTCCTCTCTCACAAGGTCGTCCACTTTGTTTCGTCGAACACATACGGTTTCGAGTAGCATCGCCACAGATTTCAGAGAACGGGCGCTTCTCCTGGCACATTATCGAACACATAGTTTCAGGTAGAACAATTAGTTTAAAATGGAACTAAGTCTCGCATCTGGAGTTTCCTCTCCCACAAGGTCGACCACTTAGTTTCGTCGAACACATACGGTTGCGAGTAGCATCGCCACAGATTTCAGAGAACAGGCGCTTCTCCTGGCACAATATCGACCACTTAGTTTCAGATAAAACAATTAGTTTAAAATGGAACTAAGTTTCGCATCTGGAGTTTCCTCTCTCACAAGGTCGGCCACTTAGTTACGTCGATCACATACGGGTTCGAGTAGCATCGCCACTGATTTCAGAGAACAGGCGCTTCTCCTGGCACAGTATCGAACACTTTCAGATAGAACAATTAGTTTAAAATGGAACTAAGTTCCGCATCTGGAGTTTTCTCTCCCACATGGTCGACCACTTAGTTTCGTCGAACACATACGGTTTCGAGTAGCATCGCCACAGATTTCAGAGAACGGGCGCTTCTCCTGGCACATTATAGAACACATAGTTTCAGGTAGAACAATTAGTTTAAAATGGAACTAAGTTTCGCGTCTGGAGTTTCCTCTCTCAGAAGGTCGACCACTTAGTTTCGTCGAACACTTACGGTTTCGAGTAGCATCGCCACAGATTTCAGAGAACGGGCGCTTCTCCTGGCACAGTATCGAACACTTAGTTTCAGATAGAACAATTAGTTTAAAATGGTACTAACTTTCGCATCTGGAGTTTCCTATCTCACAAGGTCTGCCACTTAGCTTCGTCGAACACATACGCTTTCGAGTGGCATCGCCACAGATTTCAGAGAACAGGCGTTTCTCCTGGCACAGTATCGAACACTTAGTCTCAGATAGAACCATTAGTTTAAAATGGAATTATGTGTCGCATCTGGAGTTTCCTATCTCACAAGGTCGGCCATTTAGTTTCGTCGAACACATACGGTTTCGAGTGGCATCGCCACAGATTTCAGAGAACAGCCGCTTCTCCTGGCACAGTATCGAACACTTAGTTTCAGATAGAACAATTAGTTTAAAATGGAACTATGTTTCGCATTTGGAGTTTCCTCTCTCGCAAGGTGGACCACTTAGTTTCGTCGCACACATACGGTTTCGAGTGGCATCGGCACAGATTTCACAGAACAGGCGCTTCTCCTGGCACAGTATCGAACACTTAGTTTCAGAGAGAACAGTTAGTTTAAAATGGAATTAAGTTTCGCATCTGGAGTATCCTCTCTCACAAGATCAACCACTTAGTTTCGTCGAACACATACGGTTTCGAGTGGCATCGCCACACATTTCAGAGAACTGGCGCTTCTCCTGGCACAGTATCGAACACTTAGTTTCAGATAGAACAATTAGTTTAAAATGCTACTAACTTTCGCATCTGGAGTTTCCTCTCTCACAATGTCGACCACTTAGTTTCGTCGCACACATACGGTTTCGAGTGGCATCGCCACAGATTTCACAGAACAGGCGCTTCTCCTGGCACAGTATCGAACACTTAGTTTCAGAGAGAACAATTAGTTTAAAATGGAATTAAGTTTCGCATCTGGAGTATCCTCTCTCACAAGATCAACCACTTAGTTTCGTCGAACACATACGCTTTCGAGTGGCATCGCTACAGATTTCAGAGAACAGGCGTTTCTCCTGGCACAGTATCGAACACTTAGTCTCAGATAGAACCATTAGTTTAAAATGGAATTATGTGTCGCATCTGGAGTTTCCTATCTCACAAGGTCGGCCACTTAGCTTCGTCGAACACATACGGTTTCGAGTGGCATCGCCACAGATTTCAGAGAACAGCCGCTTCTCCTGGCACAGTATCGAACACTTAGTTTCAGATAGAACAATTAGTTTAAAATGGTACTAACTTTCGCATCTGGAGTTTCCTATCTCACAAGGTCTGCCACTTAGCTTCGTCGAACACATACGCTTTCGAGTGGCATCGCCACAGATTTCAGAGAACAGGCGTTTCTCCTGGCACAGTATCGAACACTTAGTCTCAGATAGAACCATTAGTTTAAAATGGAATTATGTGTCGCATCTGGAGTTTCCTATCTCACAAGGTCGGCCATTTAGTTTCGTCGAACACATACGGTTTCGAGTGGCATCGCCACAGATTTCAGAGAACAGCCGCTTCTCCTGGCACAGTATCGAACACTTAGTTTCAGATAGAACAATTAGTTTAAAATGGAACTATGTTTCGCATTTGGAGTTTCCTCTCTCGCAAGGTGGACCACTTAGTTTCGTCGCACACATACGGTTTCGAGTGGCATCGGCACAGATTTCACAGAACAGGCGCTTCTCCTGGCACAGTATCGAACACTTAGTTTCAGAGAGAACAGTTAGTTTAAAATGGAATTAAGTTTCGCATCTGGAGTATCCTCTCTCACAAGATCAACCACTTAGTTTCGTCGAACACATACGGTTTCGAGTGGCATCGCCACACATTTCAGAGAACTGGCGCTTCTCCTGGCACAGTATCGAACACTTAGTTTCAGATAGAACAATTAGTTTAAAATGCTACTAACTTTCGCATCTGGAGTTTCCTCCCTCACAAGGTCGACCACGTAGTATCGTCGAACACATACGGTTTCGAGTGGCATCGCCACAGATTTCAGAGAACAGCCGCTTCTCCTGGCACAGTATCGAACACTTAGTTTCAGATGGAACATTTAGTTTAAAATTGGATTATGTTTCGCATCTGGAGTTTCCTCTCTCACAAGGTCGACCATTTAGATTCGTCGAACACATACAGTTTCGAGTAGCATCGCTACAGATTTCAGAGAACAGGCACTTCTCTTGGCACAGTATCGAACACTTTCAGATAGTACAATTAGTTTAAAATGGAATTAAGTTTCGCATCCGGAGTTTCCTCTCTCACAAGGTCGGCCACTTAGCTTCGTCGAACACATACGGTTTCGAGTGGCATCGCCACAGATTTCAGAGAACAGGCGTTTCTCCTGGCACAGTATCGAATGCTTAGTTTCAGATAGAACAATTAGTTTAAAATGGTACTATCTTTCGCATCTGGAGTTTCCTATCTCACAAGGTCGGCCACTTAGTTTCGTCGAACACATACGGTTTCGAGTGGCATCGCCACAGATTTCAGAGAACAGCCGCTTCTCCTGGCACAGTATCGAACACTTAGCTTCAGATAGAACAATTAGTTTAAAATGGTACTAAATTTCGCAGCTGGAGTTTCCTCTCTCACAAGGTCGACCACTTAGTTTCGTCGAACACATACGGTTTCGAGTAGCATCGCGACAGATTTCAGAGAACAGGCGCTTCTCCTGGCACAGTATCGACCACTTAGCTTCAGATAGAACAATTAGTTTAAAATGGAACTAAGTTTCGCATCCGGAGTTTCCTCTCTCACAAGGTCGGCCACTTAGCTTCGTCGAACACATACGGTTTCGCGTGGCATCGCCACAGATTTCAGAGAACAGGCGTTTCTCCTGGCACAGTATCGAACACTTAGTCTCAGATAGAACAATTAGTTTAAAATGGAATTATGTGTCGCATCTGGAGTTTCCTATCTCACAAGGTCTGCCACTTAGTTTCGTCGAACACATACGGTTTCGAGTGGCATCGCCACAGATTTCAGAGAACAGCCGCTTCTCCTGGCACAGTATCGAACACTTAGTTTCAGATAGAACAATTAGTTTAAAATGGAACTATGTTTCGCATTTGGGGTTTCCTCTCCCACAAGGTCGACCACTTAGTTTCGTCGAACACATACGGTTTCGAGGGGCATCGCCACAGATTTCAGAGAACAGGCGCTTCTGCTGGCACAGTATCGAAAACTTAGTTTCAGATAGAACAATTAATTTAAAATGGAATTAAGTTTCGCATCTGAAGTTTCCTATCTCACAAGGTCGGCCACTTAGTTTCGTCGAACACATACGGTTTCGAGTGGCATCGCCCGAGATTTCAGAGAACAGGCGCCACTCCTGGCACAGTATCGAATACTTAGTTTCAGATAGAACAATTAGTTTAAATGGAACTAAGTTTCACATCTGGAGTTTCCTCTCTCACAAGGTCGACCACTTAGTTTCGACGAAACACATACTGTTTCGAGTAGCATCGCCACAGATTTAAGAGACCAGTCGCTTCTCCTGGCACAGTATCGGACACTTAGTTTCAGATAGAACAATTAGTTTAAAATGGAACTATGTTTCGCATCCGGAGCTTCCTCTCTCACCATGTCGACCACTTAGTTTCGACGAAACACATACTGTTTCGAGTAGCATCGCCACAGATTTAAGAGACCAGTCGCTTCTCCTGGCACAGTATCGAACACTTAGTTTCAGATAGAGCAATTAGTTTAAAGTGGAACTAAGTTTCGCATCTGGAGTTTCCCGTCTCACAAGGTCGACGACTTAGTTTCGTCGGTTTCGAGTGGCATCGCCACAGATTTCAGAGAACAGGCGCTTCTCCTGGCACAGTATCGAACACTTAGTTTCAGATAGAGCAATTAGTTTAAAGTGGAACTAAGTTTCGCATCCGGAGTTTCCTCTCTCACAAGGTCGGCCACTTAGCTTCGTCGAACACATACGGTTTCGCGTGGCATCGCCACAGATTTCAGAGAACAGGCGTTTCTCCTGGCACAGTATCGAACACTTAGTCTCAGATAGAACAATTAGTTTAAAATGGAATTATGTGTCGCATCTGGAGTTTCCTATCTCACAAGGTCTGCCACTTAGTTTCGTCGAACACATACGGTTTCGAGTGGCATCGCCACAGATTTCAGAGAACAGCCGCTTCTCCTGGCACAGTATCGAACACTTAGTTTCAGATAGAACAATTAGTTTAAAATGGAACTATGTTTCGCATTTGGGGTTTCCTCTCCCACAAGGTCGACCACTTAGTTTCGTCGAACACATACGGTTTCGAGGGGCATCGCCACAGATTTCAGAGAACAGGCGCTTCTGCTGGCACAGTATCGAAAACTTAGTTTCAGATAGAACAATTAATTTAAAATGGAATTAAGTTTCGCATCTGAAGTTTCCTATCTCACAAGGTCGGCCACTTAGTTTCGTCGAACACATACGGTTTCGAGTGGCATCGCCCGAGATTTCAGAGAACAGGCGCCACTCCTGGCACAGTATCGAATACTTAGTTTCAGATAGAACAATTAGTTTAAATGGAACTAAGTTTCACATCTGGAGTTTCCTCTCTCACAAGGTCGACCACTTAGTTTCGACGAAACACATACTGTTTCGAGTAGCATCGCCACAGATTTAAGAGACCAGTCGCTTCTCCTGGCACAGTATCGGACACTTAGTTTCAGATAGAACAATTAGTTTAAAATGGAACTATGTTTCGCATCCGGAGCTTCCTCTCTGACCATGTCGACCACTTAGTTTCGACGAAACACATACTGTTTCGAGTAGCATCGCCACAGATTTAAGAGACCAGTCGCTTCTCCTGGTACAGTATCGAACACTTAGTTTCAGATAGAGCAATTAGTTTAAAGTGGAACTAAGTTTCGCATCTGGAGTTTCCCCTCTCACAAGGTCGACGACTTAGTTTCGTCGGTTTCGAGTGACATCGCTACAGATTTGAGAGAACAGGCGCTTCTCCTGGCACAGTATCGAACACATAGATTCAGATAGAACAATTAGTTTAAAATGGAACTAAGTTTCGCATCTGGATTTTCCCCTCTCACTACGTCCACCAGTTTGTTTCGTCGAACACATACGGTTTCGAGTGGCCTCGCCACAGATTTCAGAGAACAGGCGCTTCTCCTGGCACACTATCGAACACTCAGTTTCAGATAGAACAATTAGCTTAAAATGGAACTATGTTTCGCATCTGTAGTTTCTTCCCTCACAAGGCGAGCACTTAATTGTGTCGAACACATACGGTTTCGAGTGGCATCGCCACAGATTTCAGAAAACAGGCGCTTCTCCTGGCACAGTATCGAACACTTAGTTTCAGATAGAACAATTAGTTTTAAATGGAACTAAACTTCGCATCTGGAGTTTCCTCTCTCACAAGGTCGACCACTTAGTTTCGACGACCACATACGGTTTCGAGTGGCATCGCCACATATTTCAGAGGACAGGCGTTTCTCCTGACACACTGTCGAACACTTAGTTCCAGGTAGAACAATTAGTTTTAAATGGAACTAAGTTTCGCATCTGGAGTTTCCTCTCTCACAAGGTCGACCACTTAGTTTCGTCGAACACATACGGTTTCGAGTGGCATCGCCACAGATTTCAGAGAACAGCCGCTTCTCCTGGCACAGTATCGACCACTTAGTTTCAGATAGAACAATTAGTTTAAAATGGAACTATGTTTCGCATTTGGAGTTTCCTCTCTCACAAGGTCGACCACTTAGTTTCGTCGAACACATACGGTTTCGAGTGGCATCGCCACAGATTTCATAGAACAGCCGCTTCTCCTGGCACAGTATCGAACACTTAGTTTCAGATAGAACAATTAGTTTAAAATGGTACTAACTTTCGCATCTGGAGTTTCCTCCCTCACAAGGTCGACCACGTAGTATCGTCGAACACATACGGTTTCGAGTGGCATCGCCACAGATTTCAGAGAACAGCCGCTTCTCCTGGCACAGTATCGAACACTTAGTTTCAGATGGAACATTTAGTTTAAAATTGGATTATGTTTCGCATCTGGAGTTTCCTCTCTCACAAGGTCGACCATTTAGATTCGTCGAACACATACAGTTTCGAGTAGCATCGCTACAGATTTCAGAGAACAGGCACTTCTCTTGGCACAGTATCGAACACTTTCAGATAGTACAATTAGTTTAAAATGGAATTAAGTTTCGCATCCGGAGTCTCCTCTCTCACAAGTTCGGCCACTTAGCTTCGTCGAACACATACGGTTTCGAGTGGCATCGTCACAGATTTCAGAGAACAGGCGTTTCTCCTGGCACAGTATCGAACACTTAGTCTCAGATAGAACAATTAGTTTAAAATGGAATTATGTGTCGCATCTGGAGTTTCCTATTTCACAAGGTCGGCCACTTAGTTTCGTCGAACACATACGGTTTCGAGTGGCATCGCCACAGATTTCAGAGAACAGCCGCTTCTCCTGGCACAGTATCGAACACTTAGTTTCAGATAGAACAATTAGTTTAAAATGGAACTATGTTTCGCATTTGGAGTTTCCTCTCTCGCAAGGTGGACCACTTAGTTTCGTCAAACACATACGGTTTCGAGTGGCATCGCCACAGATTTCAGAGAACAGGCGCTTCTCCTGGCACAGTATCGAACACTTAGTTTCATAGAGAATAATTAGTTTAAAATGGAATTAAGTTTCGCATCTGGAGTATCCTCTCTCACAAGATCAACCACTTAGTTTCGTCGGAGATATACGGTTTCGAGTAGCATCGCCACAGATTTCAGAGAACAGGCGCTTCTCCTTGCACAGTATCGAACACTTAGTTACAGATAGAACACTTAGTTTAAAATGGAACTGTGTTTCGCATTTGGAGTTTCCTCTCTCACAAGCTGGACCACTTAGTTTCGTCAAATACATACGGTTTCCAGTGGCATCGCCACAGGTTTCAGAGAACTGGCGCTTCTCCTGGCACGGTATCGAACACTTAGTTTCAGATAGAACAATTAGTTTAAAATGGAACTAAGTTTCGCATCTGGAGATTCCTCTCTCACAAGGCGGCCACATAGTTTCGTGGAACACATTCGGTTTCGAGTAGCATCGTCACAGATTTCAGAGAACAGCCGCTTCTCCTGGCACAGTATCGAACACTTAGTATCAGATAGAACTATTAGTTTAAAATGGAACTAAGTTTCGCATCTGGGGTTTCCTCTCCCACAAGGTCGACCACTTAGTTTCGTCGAACACATACGGTTTCGAGTGGCATCGCCCGAGATTTCAGAGAACAGGCGCTACTCCTGGCACAGTATCGAATACTTAGTTTCAGTTAGAACAATTAATTTAAAATGGGACAAAGTTTCGCATCTGGAGTTTCCTCTCTCAGAAGGTCGACCACTTAGTTTCGTCGAACACATACGGTTTCGAGTGGCATCGCCACAGATTTCAGAGAACAGCCACTTCTCCTGGCACAGTATCGAACACTTAGCTTCAGATAGAACAATTAGTTTAAAATGGTACTAAGTTTCGCATCTGGAGTTTCCTCTCTCACAAGGTCGACGACTTAGTTTCGTCGAACACATACGGTTTCGAGTGGCATCGCCACAGATTTCAGAGAACAGCCACTTCTCCTGGCACAGTATCGAACACTTAGTTTCAGATAGAACAAATAGTTTAAAATGGTACTAACTTTCGCATCAGGAGTTTCCTCCCTCACAAGGTCGACCACGTAGTATCGTCGAACACATACGGTTTCGAGTGGCATCGCCACAGATTTCAGAGAACAGCCGCTTCTCCTGGCACAGTATCGAACACTTAGTTTCAGATGGAACATTTAGTTTAAAATTGGATTATGTTTCGCATCTGGAGTTTCCTCTCTCACAAGGTCGACCATTTAGATTCGTCGAACACATACAGTTTCGAGTAGCATCGCTACAGATTTCAGAGAACAGGCACTTCTCTTGGCACAGT
This sequence comes from Nysson spinosus, assembly GCA_910591585.2. Lineage (NCBI taxonomy): Eukaryota > Metazoa > Arthropoda > Insecta > Hymenoptera > Crabronidae > Nysson > Nysson spinosus. Next base: position 3,137,384 of record CAJUYC020000086.1, read on the forward strand.
ATCGAACACTTTCAGATAGTACAATTAGTTTAAAATGGAATTAAGTTTCGCATCCGGAGTTTCCTCTCTCACAAGGTCGGCCACTTAGCTTCGTCGAACACATACGGTTTCGAGTGGCATCGCCACAGATTTCAGAGAACAGGCGTTTCTCCTGGCACAGTATCGAACGCTTAGTTTCAGATAGAACAATTAGTTTAAAATGGTACGATCTTTCGCATCTGGAGTATCCTCTCTCAAAGATCAACCACTTAGTTTCGTCGAACACATACGGTTTCGAGTGGCATCGCCACACATTACAGAGAACTGGCGCTTCTCCTGGCACAGTATCGAACACTTAGTTTCAGATAGAACAATTAGTTTAAAATGCTACTAACTTTCGCATCTGGAGTTTCCTCTCTCACAATGTCGACCACTTAGTTTCGTCGCACACATACGGTTTCGAGTGGCATCGCCACAGATTTCACAGAACAGGCGCTTCTCCTGGCACAGTATCGAACACTTAGTTTCAGAGAGAACAATTAGTTTAAAATGGAATTAAGTTTCGCATCTGGAGTATCCTCTCTCACAAGATCAACCACTTAGTTTCGTCGAACACATACGGTTTCGAGTGGCATCGCCACACATTTCAGAGAACTGGCGCTTCTCCTGGCACAGTATCGAACACTTAGTTTCAGATAGAACAATTAGTTTAAAATGGTACTAACTTTCGCATCTGGAGTTTCCTCCCTCACAAGGTCGTCCACGTAGTATCGTCGAACACATACGGTTTCGAGTGGCATCGCCACAGATTTCAGAGAACAGCCGCTTCTCCTGGCACAGTATCGAACACTTAGTTTCAGATGGAACATTTAGTTTAAAATTGGATTATGTTTCGCATCTGGAGTTTCCTCTCTCACAAGGTCGACCATTTAGATTCGTCGAACACATACAGTTTCGAGTAGCATCGCTACAGATTTCAGAGAACAGGCACTTCTCTTGGCACAGTATCGAACACTTTCAGATAGTACAATTAGTTTAAAATGGAATTAAGTTGCGCATCCGGAGTTTCCTCTCTCACAAGGTCGGGCACTTAGCTTCGTCGAACACATACGGTTTCGAGTGGCATCGCCACAGATTTCAGAGAACAGGCGTTTCTCCTGGCACAGTATCGAACGCTTAGTTTCAGATAGAACAATTAGTTTAAAATGGTACTATCTTTCGCATCTGGAGTTTCCTATCTCACAAGGTCGGCCACTTAGTTTCGTCGAACACATACGGTTTCGAGTGGCATCGCCACAGATTTCAGAGAACAGCCGCTTCTCCTGGCACAGTGTCGAACACTTAGCTTCAGATAGAACAATTAGTTTTAAATGGAACTAAACTTCGCATCTGGAGTTTCCTCTCTCACAAGGTCGACCACTTAGTTTCGACGACCACATACGGTTTCGAGTGGCATCGCCACATATTTCAGAGGACAGGCGTTTCTCCTGACACACTGTCGAACACTTAGTTCCAGGTAGAACAATTAGTTTTAAATGGAACTAAGTTTCGCATCTGGAGTTTCCTCTCTCACAAGGTCGACCACTTAGTTTCGTCGAACACATACGGTTTCGAGTGACATCGCCACAGATTTCAGAGAACAGGCGCTTCTCCTGGCACAGTATCGAACACTTAGTTTCAGATAGAACAATTAGTTTAAAATGGAACTAATTTTCGCATCTGGAGTTTCCTCTCTCACAAGGTCGACCACTTAGTTTCGTCGAACACATACGGGTTCGAGTGGCATCGCGACAGATTTCAGAGAACAGTCGCTTCTCCTGGCACAGTGTCGAACGTTTAGTTTCAGATAGAACAATTAGTTAATATGTGAAATATAGTTTTAAGCGGCTATTAATAAGGCCAAAGTTTAGACTAATACTTCTTTATTTCAATTTTCGACGAAACGTTTCGATAAGGTAGTTCTTATCCTCTTCAGTCGTATAAATTGTCTCTTGAACGGATGGATGAAATAAGTATACAGAATATAAAAATTATAACATATAAATATAAATTAGGAATTAAGTGTAAATATAAAATATAGAAATAAATAAGTTAAATGTATACAGATAAATAAGTATGTGAATAAAGTCATTACATCGATAGGAAAAACGTTTTATGACTCACACCAAGAAGTCCTAGGATGTGGATTTTACAGTAATTAGTCCTAGGTGCTATCGTCTCCGGTGTTGGTTGAGACTGAATAGCGTTAAACAATTTAAATCTGGGGTGAGTCAAGCAAGTGGGGGAGATGGACGTTAGGCCATTGTTCTGATCTTTATTTTAAAAACATTGCGGTGTTAATTGTTATGTATTGTGCACTAGTTGGCATTGATAAATGTAGGTGTCTCTGTCACTACCACCTGTGAGAGATCTGAAGTCGATAATTTAAGTCGATCCGGAACCGGAAGCGCGTCGCACAACGGTGAGTGAAGGAGTGGATGGTGGTTCCATTCACAACGTGCGCTCATTGAATCGAAGGTAGTAGTGGAAGACACATGGTGGATAGAAAGACATACAAAGTAATACCAGATACAAAATAACTGCACTAAAGACTTGGCGTGGGCACCCTCTGCGGAATTAAGTAAGAATCGAAACTAGGTCAGTGTAGTACGACGAGATGTTAATAGATTCGAATTTCTTATTGACACTATTTTCTTTCATGATGTATAGGGACTCGGCTATCGTACGACGCCAGTTGTTCGTGTCCCTGTGTAACACCTCCGTATCCTCGAAATTGAAAGTGTGACCGAACTCGAGCACGTGTTCCGTCAAGGCGGTCTTTTGCATATTGTGTACAAGGCTATACTTGTGTTGGTATATCCTAGTCGACAACAAATTATGCGTTTGGCCCACGTAACTCTCCGAGCAATCACCACACGGTATTTTATATACCACATCTGTCAATTTTTTAACATTAATTTTGTCTTTCCCTTTGTTAAAAAAGGAAAGGCATTGCATTTGTTGGTATGTATGCAACGAATATTAAATGTTCGCAGAATGTGGCTGAGGTTAATTCCGGGGATATGTGGGAGCAACACAAAGCAGTTAGAAGACGAATCGCCCGCACGCTGGAGTTTTTCGTTATATACCCTAATTGGGTGATATAGCTCATCCACTCGTTTTTTGATTAGGTGTTTTATAAGGTCTAGCGGGTAACCATTCTTTCTTAATGTGTCAATAATGATACGAATATTGTCTCTCCTGAACCTAGGGTGTGCAAGCTTAATACCGCGGTCAATTAGTCCTATGATCAAGCTGATTTTTTGCTTGAAAGGATGTGCAGATATGTAATTTATATATCTTCCAGACCACGTCTTTTTTCGATACCAATTAGTGATAATTCGACCTTCGTCTCTGACGACCTCCGTATCTAGGAAACAGATCTTATTATTTTGTTCCAATTCAAACGTGAACTTTATACGATTGTGAAATGTCTCGAAAATGTCAATAGTGTGATCTATGCTGTGTGAGGGAAGGCATGTAATTATATCGTCTACGTACCTATAGAAGAAAGGAATATGGAAAGTTAATTGATTAATACTAACAATTTGCAATTTTTGCATGACTATTTCTGCAGCTATTGGTGAAAGGGGTGAGCCCATGGCTGCACCGAAAATCTGTTTGTAAGATTTGTTATTAAATTTGAACACATTAGAAGTTAAACAGAATTCTACAGCTTTTATGAAACTAGTTTTGTCTATTTTTGTATGAGACGATATATTTGTCCATCCCTCACTCAGCACTTGAGAGACCACATCGATAGGAATGTTATTGAATAATGCTGTGACATCCAGAGATACCAACGAGTAATCATCCGGGATGGTCACACCATTAATTTTGTCGGCAAAACACCAAATGTCCTTAATATAGTAAGGATTGTCACCTATGTTTTACTTAAGATATTTGAGAGATACTTGGAGAGTTTGTAACAAGGACCTCCTATGGATGATACGATTATCCTCCATGGCATGCCCTCTTTATGAACTTTAGGTAAGCCATATGCTCTGGGTGTCACAGCATTATTAGTACAAATACCTTTGTAAGTGGCATCGGTTATATAGTTTTTGTTAAGCCACTGTTTTATAATTTGGTTGTTCTGTGTCTGGAAGGTAGATGTATATACTACCTTCGATTCAATGAGCGCACGTTGTGAATGGAACCACCATCCACTCCTTCACTCACCGTTGTGCGACGCGCTTCCCGTTCCGAATCGACTTAAATTATCGACTTCAGATCTCTCACAGGTGGTAGTGACAGAGACACGTACATTTATCAATGCCAACTAGTGCACAATACATAACAATTGACACCGCAATGTTTTTAAAATAAAGATCAGAACAATGGCCTAACGTCCATCTCCCCCACTTGCTTGACTCACCCCAGATTTAAATTGTTTAACGCTATTCAGTCTCAACCAACACCGGAGACGATAGCACCTAGGACTAATTACTGTAAAATCCACATCCTAGGACTTCTTGGTGTGAGTCATAAAACGTTTTTCCTATCGATGTAATGACTTTATTCACATACTTATTTATCTGTATACATTTAACTTATTTATTTCTATATTTTATATTTACACTTAATTCCTAATTTATATTTATATGTTATAATTTTTATATTCTGTATACTTATTTCATCCATCCGTTCAAGAGACAATTTATACGACTGAAGAGGATAAGAACTACCTTATCGAAACGTTTCGTCGAAAATTGAAATAAAGAAGTATTAGTCTAAACTTTGGCCTTATTAATAGCCGCTTAAAACTATATTTCACATATTAACTAATTGTTCTATCTGAAACTAAACGTTCGACACTGTGCCAGGAGAAGCGACTGTTCTCTGAAATCTGTGGCGATGCCACTCGAAACCGTATGTGTTCGACGAAACTAAGTGGTCGACCTGGTGGGAGAGGAAACTCCAGATGCGAAATTTAGTTCCATTTTAAACAAATTGTTCTTTCTGAAACTAAGTATTCGTTACTGTGCCAGGGGAAGCGCCTGTACTCTGAAATCTGTGGCGATGCCACTCGAAACCGTATGTGTTCGACGAAACTAAGTGGTCGACCTTGTGAGAGAGGAAACTCCAGATGCGAAACTTAGTACCATTTTAAACTAATTGTTCTATCTGAAGCTAAGTGTTCGATACTGTGCCAGGAGAAGCGGCTGTTCTCCGAAATCTGTGGCGATGCCACCCGAAACCGTATGTGTTCGACGAAACTAAGTGGCCGACCTTGTGAGATAGGAAGCTCCAGATGCGAAAGTTAGTACAATTTTAAACTAATTGTTCTATCTGAAACTAAGTGTTCGACACTGTGCCAGGAGAAGCGCCTGTTCTCTGAAATCTGTGGCGATGCCACTCGAAACCGTATGTGTTTGACGAAACTAAGTGGTCCACCTTGCGAGAGAGGAAACTCCAAATGCGAAACATAGTTCCATTTTAAACTAATTGTTCTATCTGAAACTATTTGTTCTATACTGTGCCAGGAGAAGCGTCTGTACTCTTAAATCTGTGGCGATGCTACTCGAATCCGTATGTGTTGGAGGAAATTAAGTGGCCGACCTTGTGAGAGAGGAAACTCTAGATGCGAAACTTAGTTCGTTTCAAAACTAATTGTTCTATCTGAAACTAAGTGTTCGACAGTGTGCCAGGATAAACACCTATTCTCTGAAATGTGTGGCGATGCCACTCGAAACCGTATGTGTTCGACGAAACTAAATGGTCGACCTTGCGGGAGAGGAAACTCCAGATGCGAAGCTTGGTTCCGTTTTAAACTAATTGTTCTATCTGAAACTAAGTGTTCGATACTGTGCCAGGAGAAGCGGCTGTTCTCTGAAATCTGTGGCGATGCCACTCGAAACCGTATGTGTTCGACGAAACTAAGTGGCCGACCTTGTGAGAGAGGAAACTCCAGATGCGAAAGTTAGTACCATTTTAAACTAATTGTTCTATCTGAAACTAAGTGTTCGATACTGTGCCAGGAGAAGCGGCTGTTCTCTGAAATCGGTGGCGATTCTACTCGAAACCGTGTGTGTTCGACGAAACTAAGTTGTCGACCTTGTGAGAGAGGAAACTCCAAATGCGAAACATAGTTCCATTTTAAACTAAGTGTTCTCTCTGTAACTAAGTGTTCGATTCTGTGCCAGGAGAAGCGCCTGTTCTCTGAAATCGGTGGCGATGCTACTCGAAACCGTATGTGTTCGACGAAACTAAGTGGCCGACCTTGTGTGATAGGAAACCCCAGATGCGACACATAATTCCATTTTAAACTAATTGTTCTATCTGAGACTAAGTGTTCGATACTGTGCCAGGAGAAACGCCTGTTCTCTGAAATCTGTGGCGATACCACTCGAAACCGTATGTGTTCGACGAAGCTAAGTGGCCGACCTTGTGAGATAGGAAACTCCAGATGCGAAAGTTAGTACCATTTTAAACTAATTGTTCTATCTGAAACTAAGTGTTCGATACTGTGCCAGGAGAAGCGGCTGTTCTCTGAAATCTGTGGCGATGCCACTCGAAACCGTATGTGTTCGACGATACTACGTGGTCGACCTTGAGAGAGAGGAAACTCCAGCTGCGAAACTTAGTTCCATTTTAAATTAATTGTTCTATCTGAAACTAAATGTTTGATACTGTGCCAGGAGAAGCGGCTGTTCTCTGAAATCTGTGGCGATGCCACTCGAAACCGTATGTGTTCGACGAAACTAAGTGGTCGACCTTGTGAGAGAGGAAACTCCAGATGCGAAACTTAGTACCATTTTAAACTAATTGTTCTATCTGAAGCTAAGTGTTCGATATTGTGCCAGGAGAAGCGGCTGTTCTCTGAAATCTGTGGCGATGCCACCCGAAACCGTATGTGTTCGACGAAACTAAGTGGCCGACCTTGTGAGATAGGAAACTCCAGATGCGAAAGTTAGTACAATTTTAAACTAATTGTTCTATCTGAGGCTAAGTGTTCGATACTGTGCCAGGAGAAATGCCTGTTCTCTGAAATCTGTGGCGATGCCACTCTAATCCGTATGTGTTCGACGATACAAAGTGGTCGACTTTGTGAGAGAGGAAACTCCAGATGCGAAAGTTAGTACCATTTTAAACTAATTGATCTATCTGAAACTCAGTGTTCGATACTGTGCCAGGAGAAGCGCCAGTTCTCTCAAATGTGTGGCGATGCCACTCGAAACCGTATGTGTTCGACGAAACTAAGTGGTTGATCTTGTGAGAGAGGATACTCCAGATGCGAAATTTAATTCCATTTTAAACTAATTGTTCTCTCTGAAACTAAGTGTTCGATACTGTGCCAGGAGAAGCGCCTGTTCTCTGAAATCTGTGGCGATGCCACTCGAAACCGTATGTGTTTGACGAAACTAAGTGGTCCACCTTGCGACAGAGGAAACTCCAAATGCGAAACATAGTTCCATTTTAAACTAATTGTTCTATCTGAAACTAAGTGTTCGATACTGTGCCAGGAGAAGCGGCTGTTCTCTGAAATCTGTGGCGATGCCACTCGAAACCGTATGTGTTCGACGAAACTAAGTGGCCGACCTTGTGAGAGAGGAAACTCCAGATGCGAAAGTTAGTACCATTTTAAACTAATTGTTCTATCTGAATCTAAGTGTTCGATACTGTGCCAGGAGAAGCGGCTGTTCTCTGAAATCTGTGGCGATGCCACTCGAAACCGTATGTGTTCGACGATACTACGTGGTCGACCTTGTGAGAGAGGAAACTCCAGATGCGAAAGTAAGTACCATTTTAAACTAATTGATCTATCTGAAACTCAGTGTTCGATACTGTGCCAGGAGAAGCGCCAGTTCTCTCAAATGTGTGGCGATGCCACTCGAAACCGTATGTGTTCGACGAAACTAAGTGGCCGACCTTGTGAGATAGGAAACTCCAGATGCGAAAGTTAGTACCATTTTAAACTAATTGTTCTATCTGAAACTAAGTGTTCGATACTGTGCCAGGAGAAGCGGCTGTTCTCTGAAATCTGTGGCGATGCCACTCGAAACCGTATGTGTTCGACGATACTACGTGGTCGACCTTGTGAGAGAGGAAACTCCAGATGCGAAACTTAGTACCATTTTAAACTAATTGTTCTATCTGAAGCTAAGTGTTCGATACTGTGCCAGGAGAAGCGGCTGTTCTCTGAAATCTGTGGCGATGCCACTCGAAACCGTATGTGTTCGACGAAACTAAGTGGCCGACCTTGTGAGATAGGAGACTCCAGATGCGAAAGTTAGTACCATTTTAAACTAATTGTGCTATCTGAAACTAAGTGTTCGATACTGTGCCAGGAGAAGCGGCTGTTCTCTGAAATCTGTGGCGATGCCACGCGAAACCGTATGTGTTCGACGAAACTAAGTGGCCGACCTTGTGAGATAGGAAACTCCAGATGCGAAAGTTAGTACCATTTTAAACTAATTGTTCTATCTGAAACTAAGTGTTCGATACTGTGCCAGGAGAAGCGGCTGTTCTCTGAAATCTGTGGCGATGCCACTCGAAACCGTATGTGTTCGACGATACTACGTGGGCGACCTTGTGAGGGAGGAAACTGCAGATGCGAAAATTAGTTCCATTTTAAACTAATTGTTCTATCTGAAACTAAGTGTTCGATACTGTGCCAGGAGAAGCGACTGTTCCCTGAAATCTGTGGCGATGCCACTCGAATCCGTATGTGTTCGACGAAATTAAGTGGTCGACCTTCTGAGAGAGGAAACTCCAGATGCGAAACATAGTTCCATTTCAAACTAATTGTTCTATCTGAAACTAAGTGTTCGATACTGTGCCAGGAGAAGCGCCTGTTCTCTGAAATCTGTTTCGATGCTACTCGAAACCCTATGTGTTCGACGAAACTAAGTGGTCCACCTTCTGAGAGAGGAAACTCCAGATGCGAAACTTAGTTCCATTTTAAACTAATTGTTCTATCTGAAACTAAGTGTTCGATACTGTGCCAGGAGAAGCGCCTGTTCTCTGAAATCTGTGGCAATACCACTCGAAACCATATGTGTTCGACGAAACTAAGTGGCCTACCTTCTGAGAGAGGAAACTCCAGATGCGAAACATAGTTCCATTTCAAACTAATTGTTCTATCTGAAACTAAGTGTTCGATACTGTGCCAGGAGAAGCGGCTGTTCTCTGAAATCTGTGGCGATGCCACTCGAAACCGTATGTGTTCGACGATACTACGTGGTCGACCTTGTGAGAGAGGAAACTCCAGATGCGAAACTTAGTACCATTTTAAACTAATTGTTCTATCTGAAGCTAAGTGTTCGATACTGTGCCAGGAGAAGCGGCTGTTCTCTGAAATCTGTGGCGATGCCACTCGAAACCGTATGTGTTCGACGAAATTAAGTGGCCGACCTTGTGAGATAGGAGACTCCAGATGCGAAAGTTAGTACCATTTTAAACTAATTGTTCTATCTGAAACTCAGTGTTCGATACTGTGCCAGGAGAAGCGCCAGTTCTCTCAAATGTGTGGCGATGCCACTCGAAACCGTATGTGTTCGACGAAACTGAGTGGTCGACCTTGTGAGAGAGGAAACTCCAGACGTGAAACTTAGTGCCATTTTAAACTAATTGTTCTATCTGAAACTAAGTGTTCAATACTGTGCCAGGAGAAATGCCTGTTCTCTGAAATCTGTGGCGATGCCACTCGAAACCGTATGTGTTCGACGAAACTATGTCGCCGACCTTGTGAGAGAGAAATATCCAGATGCGAAACTTAGTTCCACTTTAAACTAATTGTTCTATTTGAAACTATTTGTTCTATACTGTGCCAGGAGAAGCGTCTGTACTCTTAAATCTGTGGCGATGCTACTCGAATCCGTATGTGTTGGAGGAAATTAAGTGGCCGACCTTGTGAGAGAGGAAACTCTAGATGCGAAACTTAGTTCGTTTCAAAACTAATTGTTCTATCTGAAACTAAGTGTTCGACAGTGTGCCAGGATAAACACCTATTCTCTGAAATGTGTGGCGATGCCACTCGAAACCGTATGTGTTCGACGAAACTAAATGGTCGACCTTGCGGGAGAGGAAACTCCAGATGCGAAGCTTGGTTCCGTTTTAAACTAATTGTTCTATCTGAAACTAAGTGTTCGATACTGTGCCAGGAGAAGCGGCTGTTCTCTGAAATCTGTGGCGATGCCACTCGAAACCGTATGTGTTCGACGAAACTAAGTGGCCGACCTTGTGAGAGAGGAAACTCCAGATGCGAAAGTTAGTACCATTTTAAACTAATTGTTCTATCTGAAAGTAAGTGTTCGATACTGTGCCAGGAGAAGCGGCTGTTCTCTGAAATCGGTGGCGATTCTACTCGAAACCGTGTGTGTTCGACGAAACTAAGTTGTCGACCTTGTGAGAGAGGAAACTCCAAATGCGAAACATAGTTCCATTTTAAACTAAGTGTTCTCTCTGTAACTAAGTGTTCGATTCTGTGCCAGGAGAAGCGCCTGTTCTCTGAAATCGGTGGCGATGCTACTCGAAACCGTATGTGTTCGACGAAACTAAGTGGCCGACCTTGTGTGATAGGAAACCCAAGATGCGACACATAATTCCATTTTAAACTAATTGTTCTACCTGAGACTAAGTGTTCGATACTGTGCCAGGAGAAACGCCTGTTCTCTGAAATCTGTGGCGATGCCACTCGAAACCGTATGTGTTCGACGAAGCTAAGTGGCCGACCTTGTGAGATAGGAAACTCCAGATGCGAAAGTTAGTACCATTTTAAACTAATTGTTCTATCTGAAACTAAGTGTTCGATACTGTGCCAGGAGAAGCGGCTGTTCTCTGAAATCTGTGGCGATGCCACTCGAAACCGTATGTGTTCGACGAAACTAAGTGGCCGACCTTGTGAGAGAGGAAACTCCAGATGCGAAAGTTAGTACCATTTTAAACTAATTGTTCTATCTGAATCTAAGTGTTCGATACTGTGCCAGGAGAAGCGGCTGTTCTCTGAAATCTGTGGCGATGCCACTCGAAACCGTATGTGTTCGACGATACTACGTGGTCGACCTTGTGAGAGAGGAAACTCCAGATGCGAAAGTAAGTACCATTTTAAACTAATTGATCTATCTGAAACTCAGTGTTCGATACTGTGCCAGGAGAAGCGCCAGTTCTCTCAAATGTGTGGCGATGCCACTCGAAACCGTATGTGTTCGACGAAACTAAGTGGCCGACCTTGTGAGATAGGAGACTCCAGATGCGAAAGTTAGTACCATTTTAAACTAATTGTTCTATCTGAAACTAAGTGTTCGATACTGTGCCAGGAGAAGCGGCTGTTCTCTGAAATCTGTGGCGATGCCACTCGAAACCGTATGTGTTCGACGATACTACGTGGTCGACCTTGTGAGAGAGGAAACTCCAGATGCGAAACTTAGTACCATTTTAAACTAATTGTTCTATCTGAAGCTAAGTGTTCGATACTGTGCCAGGAGAAGCGGCTGTTCTCTGAAATCTGTGGCGATGCCACTCGAAACCGTATGTGTTCGACGAAACTAAGTGGCCGACCTTGTGAGATAGGAGACTCCAGATGCGAAAGTTAGTACCATTTTAAACTAATTGTGCTATCTGAAACTAAGTGTTCGATACTGTGCCAGGAGAAGCGGCTGTTCTCTGAAATCTGTGGCGATGCCACGCGAAACCGTATGTGTTCGACGAAACTAAGTGGCCGACCTTGTGAGATAGGAAACTCCAGATGCGAAAGTTAGTACCATTTTAAACTAATTGTTCTATCTGAAACTAAGTGTTCGATACTGTGCCAGGAGAAGCGGCTGTTCTCTGAAATCTGTGGCGATGCCACTCGAAACCGTATGTGTTCGACGATACTACGTGGGCGACCTTGTGAGGGAGGAAACTGCAGATGCGAAAATTAGTTCCATTTTAAACTAATTGTTCTATCTGAAACTAAGTGTTCGATACTGTGCCAGGAGAAGCGACTGTTCCCTGAAATCTGTGGCGATGCCACTCGAATCCGTATGTGTTCGACGAAATTAAGTTGTCGACCTTCTGAGAGAGGAAACTCCAGATGCGAAACATAGTTCCATTTCAAACTAATTGTTCTATCTGAAACTAAGTGTTCGATACTGTGCCAGGAGAAGCGCCTGTTCTCTGAAATTTGTTTCGATGCTACTCGAAACCCTATGTGTTCGACGAAACTAAGTGGTCCACCTTCTGAGAGAGGAAACTCCAGATGCGAAACTTAGTTCCATTTTAAACTAATTGTTCTATCTGAAACTAAGTGTTCGATACTGTGCCAGGAGAAGCGCCTGTTCTCTGAAATCTGTGGCAATACCACTCGAAACCATATGTGTTCGACGAAACTAAGTGGCCTACCTTCTGAGAGAGGAAACTCCAGATGCGAAACATAGTTCCATTTCAAACTAATTGTTCTATCTGAAACTAAGTGTTCGATACTGTGCCAGGAGAAGCGGCTGTTCTCTGAAATCTGTGGCGATGCCACTCGAAACCGTATGTGTTCGACGATACTACGTGGTCGACCTTGTGAGAGAGGAAACTCCAGATGCGAAACTTAGTACCATTTTAAACTAATTGTTCTATCTGAAGCTAAGTGTTCGATACTGTGCCAGGAGAAGCGGCTGTTCTCTGAAATCTGTGGCGATGCCACTCGAAACCGTATGTGTTCGACGAAATTAAGTGGCCGACCTTGTGAGATAGGAGACTCCAGATGCGAAAGTTAGTACCATTTTAAACTAATTGTTCTATCTGAAACTCAGTGTTCGATACTGTGCCAGGAGAAGCGGCTGTTCTCTGAAATCTGTGGCGATGCCACTCGAAACCGTATGTGTTCGACGATACTACGTGGTCGACCTTGTGAGAGAGGAAACTCCAGATGCGAAACTTAGTACCATTTTAAACTAATTGTTCTATCTGAAGCTAAGTGTTCGATACTGTGCCAGGAGAAGCGGCTGTTCTCTGAAATCTGTGGCGATGCCACTCGAAACCGTATGTGTTCGACGAAATTAAGTGGCCGACCTTGTGAGATAGGAGACTCCAGATGCGAAAGTTAGTACCATTTTAAACTAATTGTTCTATCTGAAACTAAGTGTTCGATACTGTGCCAGGAGAAGCGGCTGTTCTCTGAAATCTGTGGCGATGCCACTCGAAACCGTATGTGTTCGACGAAACTAAGTGGCCGACCTTGTGAGATAGGAAACTCCAGATGCGAAAGTTAGTACCATTTTAAACTAATTGTTCTATCTGAAACTAAGTGTTCGATACTGTGCCAGGAGAAGCGGCTGTTCTCTGAAATCTGTGGCGATGCCACTCGAAACCGTATGTGTTCGACGATACTACGTGGGCGACCTTGTGAGGGAGGAAACTGCAGATGCGAAAATTAGTTCCATTTTAAACTAATTGTTCGATCTGAAACTAAGTGTTCGATACTGTGCCAGGAGAAGCGACTGTTCCCTGAAATCTGTGGCGATGCCACTCGAATCCATATGTGTTCGACGAAATTAAGTGGTCGACCTTGTGAGAGACGAAACTCCAGATGCGAAACTTAGTTCCATTTTAAACTAATTGTTCTATCTGAAACTAAGGGTTCGATACTTTGCCAGGAGAAGCGCCTGTTCTCTGAACTGTTCGGCGATGCCGCTCGAAACCGTATGTGTTCGACGAAACTAAGTGGTTGACCTTGTGAGAGAGGAGACTCCAGATGCGAAACATAGTTCCATTTCAAACTAATTGTTCTGTCTGAAACTAAGTGTTCGATACTGTGCCAGGAGAAGCGCCTGTTTTCTGAAATCTGTGGCGATGTCACTCGAAACCGTATGTGTTCGACGAAACTAAGTGGTCGACCTTGTGAGAGAGGATACTCCAGATGCGAAACTTAGTTCCATTTAAAACTAATTGTTCCATCTGAAACTAAGTGTTCGATACTGTGCCAGGAGAAGCGCCTGTTCTCTGAAATCTGTGGCGATGCTACTCGAAACCGTATGTGTTCGACGAAACTAAGTGGTCGACCTTGTGAGAGAGGAAACTCCAGATGCGAAACTTAGTTCCATTTAAAACTAATTGTTCCATCTGAAACTAAGTGTTCGATACTGTGCCAGGAGAAGCGCCTGTTCTCTGAAATCTGTGGCGATGCTACTCGAAACCGTATGTGTTCGACGAAACTAAGTGGTCGGCCTTGTGAGAGAGGAAACTGCAGATGCGAAATTTACTTGCATTTTAAACTAATTGTTCTATCTGAAACAAAGTGTTCGATACTGTGCCAGGAGAATCGCCTGTTCTCTGAAATCTGTGGCGATACCACTCGAAACCGTATGTGTTCGACGAAACTAAGTGGCCGACCTTCTGAGAGAGGAAACTCCAGATGCGAAACTTAGTTCCATTTTAAACTAATTGTTCTATCTGAAACTAAGTGTTCGATACTGTGCCAGGAGAAGCGCCTGTTCTCTGAAATCTGTGGCGATACCACTCGAAACCGTATGAGTTCGACGAAACTAAGTGGTCGTTACTGTGCCAGGAGAAACTCCCGTTCGGCGAAATCTTTGGCGATACAACTCGAAACCGTCTGTGTTCGACGAAACTAAGTGGTTGACCTTCTGAGAGAGGAAACTCCAGATGCGAAACATAGTTCCATTTTAAACTAATTGTTCTGTCTGACACAAGTGTTCGATACTGTGCCAGGAGAAGCGCCTGTTCTCTGAAATCTGTGGCGATACCACTCGAAACCGTATGTGTTCGACGAAACTAAGTGGCCGACCTTCTGAGAGAGGAAACTCCAGATGCGAAACATAGTTCCATTTCAAACTAATTGTTCTATCTGAAACTAAGTGTTCGATACTGTGCCAGGAGAGGCGCCTGTTCTCTGAAATCTTTGGCGATGCTACTCGAAACCGTATGTGTTCGACGAAACTAAGTGGTCGACGTTGTGAGAGGGGAAACTCCAGATGCGAAAATTAGTTCCATTTTAAACTAATTCTTCTATCTGAAACTAAGTGTTCGATACTGTGCTGGGAGAAGCGCCTGTTCTCTGACATCTGTGGCAATGCCACTCGAAACCGTATGAGTTCGACGAAACTAAGTGGTCGTTACTGTGCCAGGAGAAACTCCCGTTCGGCGAAATCTGTGGCGATACAACTCGAAACCGTATGTGTTCGACGAAACTAAGTGGTCGCCTTGTGAGAGAGGAAACTGCAGATGCGAAAATTAGTTCCATTTTAAACTAATTGTTCTATCTGAAACTAAGTGTTCGATACTGTGCCAGGAGAAGCGACTGTTCCCTGAAATCTGTGGCGATGCCACTCGAATCCGTATGTGTTCGACGAAATTAAGTGGTCGACCTTGTGAGAGACGAAACTCCAGATGCGAAACTTAGTTCCATTTTAAACTAATTGTTCTATCTGAAACTAAGGGTTCGATACTTTGCCAGGAGAAGCGCCTGTTCTCTGAAATCTGTGGCGATGCTACTCGAAACCCTATGTGTTCGACGAAACTAAGTGGTCGACATTGTGAGAGAGGAAACTGCAGATGCGAAAATTAGTTCCATTTTAAACTAATTGTTCTATCTGAAACTAAGTGTTCGATACTGTGCCAGGAGAAGCGACTGTTCCCTGAAATCTGTGGCGATGCCACTCAAATCCGTATGTGTTCGACGAAATTAAGTGGTCGACCTTGTGAGAGACGAAACTCCAGATGCGAAACATAGTTCCATTTTAAACTAATTGTTCTATCTGAAACTAAGGGTTCGATAATTTGCCAGAAGAAGCGCCTGTTCTCTGAAATCTGTGGCGATGCTACTCGAAACCCTATGTGTTCGACGAAACTAAGTGGTCGACCTTGTGAGAGAGGAAACTCCAGATGCGAAACATAGTTCTATTTCAATCTAATTGTTCTATCTGATACTAAGTGTTCGATAGTGTGCCAGGAGAAGCGCCTGTTCTCTGAACTCTTCGGCGATGCCGCTCGAAACCGTATGTGTTCGACGAAACTAAGTGGTCGATCTTGTGAGAGAGGAAACTCCAGATGCGAAACATAGTTACATTGTAAACTAATTGTTCTATCTGAATCTAAGTGTTCGACACTGTGCCAGGAGAAGCGCCTGTTCTCTGAAATCTGTGGCGATGCCGCTCGAAACCGTATGTGTTCGACGAAACTAAGTGGTCGCCTTGTGAGAGAGGAAACTCCAGATGCGAAACATAGTTACATTGTAAACTAATTGTTCTATCTGAATCTAAGTGTTCGATACTGTAGCAGGAGAAGCGCCTGTTCTCTGAACTGTTCGGCGATGCCGCTCGAAACCGTATGTGTTCGACGAAACTAAGTGGTTGACCTTGTGAGAGAGGAGACTCCAGATGCGAAACATAGTTCCATTTTAAACTAATTGTTCTATCTGAAACTAAGTGTTCGATACTGTGCAAGGAGAAGCGCCTGTTCTCTGAAATCTGTGGCGATACCACCCGAAACCGTATGTGTTCGACGAAACTAAGTGGCCGACCTTCTGAGAGAGGAAACTCCAGATGCGAAACATAGTTCCATTTCAAACTAATTGTTCTATCTGAAACTAAGTGTTCGATACTGTGCCAGGAGAAGCGCCTGTTCTCTGAAATCTGTGGCGATGTCACTCGAAACCGTATGTGTTCGACGAAACTAAGTGGTCGACCTTGTGAGAGAGGAAACTCCAGATGCGAAACTCAGTTCCATTTAAACTAATAGTTGTATCTGAAACTAGGTTTTCGATACTGTGCCAGGAGAAGCGTCTGTTCTCTGAAATCCGTGGCGATGCTACTCGAAACCGTATGTGTTCGACGAAACTAAGTGGTCGACCTTGTGAGAGAGGAAACTCCAGATGCGAAACTTAGTTCCATTTAAAACTAATTTGTCCATCTGAAACTAAGTGTTCGATACTGTGCCAGGAGAAGCGCCTGTTCTCTGAAATCTGTGGCGATGCTACTCGGAACCGTATGTGTTCGACGAAACTAAGTGGTCGGCCTTGTGAGAGAGGAAACTGCAGATGCGAAATTTACTTGCATTTTAAACTAATTGTTCTATCTGAAACTAAGTGTTCGATACTGTGCCAGGAGAAGCGCCTGTTCTCTGATATCTGTGGCGATGCGCACTCGAAACCGTATGTGTTCGACGAAACTAAGTGGCCGACCTTCTGAGAGAGGAAACTCCAGATGCGAAACATAGTTCCATTTCAAACTAATTGTTCTATCTGAAACTAAGTGTTCGATACTGTGCCAGGAGAAGCGCCTGTTTTCTGAAATCTGTGGCGATGTCACTCGAAACCGTATGTGTTCGACGAAACTAAGTGGTCGAACTTGTGAGAGAGGAAACTCCAGATGCGAAACTCAGTTCCATTTAAAACTAATAGTTGTATCTGAAACTAGGTTTTCGATACTGTGCCAGGAGAAGCGTCTGTTCTCTGAAATCGGTGGCGATGCTACTCGAAACCGTATGTGTTCGACGAAACTAAGTGGTCGACCTTGTGAGAGAGGAAACTCCAGATGCGAAACATAGTTCTATTTCAATCTAATTGTTCTATCTGATACTAAGTGTTCGATAGTGTGCCAGGAGAAGCGCCTGTTCTCTGAACTCTTCGGCGATGCCGCTCGAAACCGTATGTGTTCGACGAAACTAAGTGGTCGATCTTGTGAGAGAGGAAACTCCAGATGCGAAACATAGTTACATTGTAAACTAATTGTTCTATCTGAATCTAAGTGTTCGACACTGTGCCAGGAGAAGCGCCTGTTCTCTGAAATCTGTGGCGATGCCGCTCGAAACCGTATGTGTTCGACGAAACTAAGTGGTCGCCTTGTGAGAGAGGAAACTCCAGATGCGAAACATAGTTACATTGTAAACTAATTGTTCTATCTGAATCTAAGTGTTCGATACTGTAGCAGGAGAAGCGCCTGTTCTCTGAACTGTTCGGCGATGCCGCTCGAAACCGTATGTGTTCGACGAAACTAAGTGGTTGACCTTGTGAGAGAGGAGACTCCAGATGCGAAACATAGTTCCATTTTAAACTAATTGTTCTATCTGAAACTAAGTGTTCGATACTGTGCCAGGAGAAGCGCCTGTTCTCTGAAATCTGTGGCGATACCACCCGAAACCGTATGTGTTCGACGAAACTAAGTGGCCGACCTTCTGAGAGAGGAAACTCCAGATGCGAAACATAGTTCCATTTCAAACTAATTGTTCTATCTGAAACTAAGTGTTCGATACTGTGCCAGGAGAAGCGCCTGTTCTCTGAAATCTGTGGCGATGTCACTCGAAACCGTATGTGTTCGACGAAACTAAGTGGTCGACCTTGTGAGAGAGGAAACTCCAGATGCGAAACTCAGTTCCATTTAAAACTAATAGTTGTATCTGAAACTAGGTTTTCGATACTGTGCCAGGAGAAGCGTCTGTTCTCTGAAATCCGTGGCGATGCTACTCGAAACCGTATGTGTTCGACGAAACTAAGTGGTCGACCTTGTGAGAGAGGAAACTCCAGATGCGAAACTTAGTTCCATTTAAAACTAATTTGTCCATCTGAAACTAAGTGTTCGATACTGTGCCAGGAGAAGCGCCTGTTCTCTGAAATCTGTGGCGATGCTACTCGGAACCGTATGTGTTCGACGAAACTAAGTGGTCGGCCTTGTGAGAGAGGAAACTGCAGATGCGAAATTTACTTGCATTTTAAACTAATTGTTCTATCTGAAACTAAGTGTTCGATACTGTGCCAGGAGAAGCGCCTGTTCTCTGATATCTGTGGCGATGCGCACTCGAAACCGTATGTGTTCGACGAAACTAAGTGGCCGACCTTCTGAGAGAGGAAACTCCAGATGCGAAACATAGTTCCATTTCAAACTAATTGTTCTATCTGAAACTAAGTGTTCGATACTGTGCCAGGAGAAGCGCCTGTTTTCTGAAATCTGTGGCGATGTCACTCGAAACCGTATGTGTTCGACGAAACTAAGTGGTCGAACTTGTGAGAGAGGAAACTCCAGATGCGAAACTCAGTTCCATTTAAAACTAATAGTTGTATCTGAAACTAGGTTTTCGATACTGTGCCAGGAGAAGCGTCTGTTCTCTGAAATCGGTGGCGATGCTACTCGAAACCGTATGTGTTCGACGAAACTAAGTGGTCGACCTTGTGAGAGAGGAAACTCCAGATGCGAAACTTAGTTCCATTTAAAACTAATTTGTCCATCTGAAACTAAGTGTTCGATACTGTGCCAGGAGAAGCGCCTGTTCTCTGAAATCTGTGGCGATGCTACTCGAAACCGTATGTGTTCGACGAAACTAAGTGGTCGGCCTTGTGAGAGAGGAAACTGCAGATGCGAAATTTACTTGCATTTTAAACTAATTGTTCTATCTGAAACTAGGTGTTCGATACTGTGCCAGGAGAATCGCCTGTTCTCTGAAATCTATGGCGATACCACTCGAAACCGTATGTGTTCGACGAAACTAAGTGGCCGACCTTCTGAGAGAGGAAACTCCAGATGCGAAACTTAGTTCCATTTTAAACTAATTGTTCTATCTGAAACTAAGTGTTCGATACTGTGCCAGGAGAAGCGCCTGTTCTCTGAAATCTGTGGCGATACCACTCGAAACCGTGTGAGTTCGACGAAACTAAGTGGTCGTTACTGTGCCAGGAGAAACTCCCGTTCGGCGAAATCTTTGGCGATACAACTCGAAACCGTATGTGTTCGACGAAACTAAGTGGCCGACCTTCTGAGAGAGGAAACTCCAGATGCGAAACATAGTTCCATTTCAAACTAATTGTTCTATCTGAAACTAAGTGTTCGATACTGGGCCAGGAGAAGCGCCTGTTCTCTGAAATCTGTGGCGATGTTACTCGAAACCCTATGTGTTCGACGAAACTAAGTGGTCGACCTTGTGAGAGAGGAAACTCCAGAAGCGAAACTTAGTTCCATTTTAAACTAATTGTTCTATCTGAAACTATGTGTTCGATAATGTGCCAGGAGAAGCGCCTGTTCTCTGAAATCTGTGGCGATGCTACTCGAAACCGTATGTGTTCGACGAAACTAAGTGGTCGACGTTGTGAGAGGGGAAACTCCAGATGCGAAAATTAGTTCCATTTTAAACTAATTCTTCTATCTGAAACTAAGTGTTCGATACTGTGCTGGGAGAAGCGCCTGTTCTCTGAAATCTGTGGCGATGTTACTCGAAACCGTATGTGTTCGACGAAACTAAGTGGTCGACCTTGTGAGAGAGGAAACTCCAGATGCGAAACTCAGTTCCATTTAAAACTAATAGTTGTATCTGAAACTAGGTTTTCGATACTGTGCCAGGAGAAGCGTCTGTTCTCTGAAATCGGTGGCGATGCTACTCGAAACCGTATGTGTTCGACGAAACTAAGTGGTCGACCTTGTGAGAGAGGAAACTAAAGATGCGAAACTTAGTTCCATTTAAAACTAATTTGTCCATCTGAAACTAAGTGTTCGATACTGTGCCAGGAGAAGCGCCTGTTCTCTGAAATCTGTGGCGATGCTACTCGAAACCGTATGTGTTCGACGAAACTAAGTGGTCGGCCTTGTGAGAGAGGAAACTGCAGATGCGAAATTTACTTGCATTTTAAACTAATTGTTCTATCTGTAACTAAGTGTTCGATACTGTGCCAGGAGAAGCGCCTGTTCTCTGAAATCTGTGGCGATACCACTCGAAACCGTATGTGCTCGACGAAACTAAGTGGCCGACCTTCTGAGAGAGGAAACTCCAGATGCGAAACATAGTTCCATTTCAAACTAATTGTTCTATCTGAAACTATGTGTTCGATAATGTGCCAGGAGAAGCGCCTGTTCTCTGAAATCTGTGGCGATGCTACTCGAAACCGTATGTGTTCGACGAAACTATGTGGTCGACGTTGTGAGAGGGGAAACTCCAGATGCGAAAATTAGTTCCATTTTAAATTAATTCTTCTATCTGAAACTAAGTGTTCGATACTGTGCTGGGAGAAGCGCCTGTTCTCTGACATCTGTGGCAATGCCACTCGAAACCGTATGAGTTCGACGAAACTAAGTGGTCGATACTGTGCCAGGAGAAGCACCTGTTCTCTGAAATCTGTGGCGATGCCACTCGAAACCGTATGTGTTCGACGAAATTAAGTGGACGACCTTGTGAGAGAGGAAACTCCAGATGCGGAACTTAGTTCCATTTTAAACTAATTGTTCTATCTGAAAGTGTTCGATACTGTGCCAGGAGAAGCGCCTGTTCTCTGAAATCAGTGGCGATGCCGCTCGAAACCGTATATGTTCGACGAAACTAAGTGGTGGAGCTTGTGAGAGAGGAAACTTCAGATGCGAAACTTAGTTCCATTTTAAACTAATTGTTCTATCTGAAACTAAGTGTTCGATACTGTGCCAGGAGACGCGCCTGTTCTCTGAAATCTGTGGCGATGATACTCGAAACCCTATGTGTTCGACGAAACTAAGTGGTCGACCTTTTGAGAGAGGAAACTCCAGATGCGAAACATAGTTCCATTTTAAACTAATTGTTCTGTCTGACACAAGTGTTCGATACTGTGCCAGGAGAAGCGCCTGTTCTCTGAAATCTGTGGCGATACCACTCGAAACCGTATGTGCTCGACGAAACTAAGTGGCCGACCTTCTGAGAGAGGAAACTCCAGATGCGAAACATAGTTCCATTTCAAACTAATTGTTCTGTCTGACACAAGTGTTCGATACTGTGCCAGGAGAAGCGCCTGTTCTCTGAAATCTGTGGCGATACCACTCGAAACCGTATGTGCTCGACGAAACTAAGTGGCCGACCTTCTGAGAGAGGAAACTCCAGATGCGAAACATAGTTCCATTTCAAACTAATTGTTCTATCTGAAACTAAGTGTTCGATACTGTGCCAGGAGAAGCGCCTGTTCTCTGAAATCTGTGGCGATGCTACTCGAAACCCTATGTGTTCGACGAAACTAAGTGGTCGACCTTGTGAGAGAGGAAACTCCAGAAGCGAAACTTAGTTCCATTTTAAACTAATTGTTCTATCTGAAACTATGTGTTCGATAATGTGCCAGGAGAAGCGCCTGTTCTCTGAAATCTGTGGCGATGCTACTCGAAACCGTATGTGTTCGACGAAACTAAGTGGTCGACGTTGTGAGAGGGGAAACTCCAGATGCGAAAATTAGTTCCATTTTAAATTAATTCTTCTATCTGAAACTAAGTGTTCGATACTGTGCTGGGAGAAGCGCCTGTTCTCTGACATCTGTGGCAATGCCACTCGAAACCGTATGAGTTCGACGAAACTAAGTGGTCGTTACTGTGCCAGGAGAAACTCCCGTTCGGCGAAATCTGTGGCGATACAACTCGAAACCGTATGTGTTCGACGAAACTAAGTGGTCGCCTTGTGAGAGAGGAAACTGCAGATGCGAAAATTAGTTCCATTTTAAACTAATTGTTCTATCTGAAACTAAGTGTTCGATACTGTGCCAGGAGAAGCGACTGTTCTCTGAAATCTGTGGCGATGCCACTCGAAACCGTATTTGTTCGACGAAATTAAGTGGTCGACCTTGTGAGCGACGAAACTCCAGATGCGAAACTTAGTTCCATTTTAAACTAATTGTTCTATCTGAAACTAAGGGTTCGATACTTTGCCAGGAGAAGCGCCTGTTCTCTGAACTGTTCGGCGATGCCGCTCGAAACCGTATGTGTTCGACGAAACTAAGTGGTTGACCTTGTGAGAGAGGAGGCTCCAGATGCGAAACATAGTTCCATTTTAAACTAATTGTTCTGTCTGACACAAGTGTTCGATACTTTGCCAGGAGAAGCGCCTGTTCTCTGAAATCTGTGGCGATGCTACTCGAAACCCTATGTGTTCGACGAAACTAAGTGGTCGACCTTTTGAGAGAGGAAACTGCAGATGTGAAATTTACTTCCATTTTAAACTAATTGTTCTATCTGAAACTAAGTGTTCGATACTGTGCCAGGAGAGGCGCCTGTTCTCTGAAATCTGTGGCGATGCTACTCGAAACCGTATGTGTTCGACGAAACTAAGTGGTCGACCTTGTGAGAGAGGAAACTCCAGAAGCGAAACTTAGTTCCATTTTAAACTAATTGTTCTATCTGAAACTAAGTGTTCGATACTGTGCCAGGAGAAGCGCCTGTTCTCTGAACTGTTCGGCGATGCCGCTCGAAACCGTATGTGTTCGACGAAACTAAGTGGTCGAGCTTGTGAGAGAGGAAACTTCAGATGCGAAACTTAGTTCCATTTTAATCTAATTGTTCTATCTGAAACTAAGTGTTCGATACTGTGTCAGGAGAAGCGCCTGTTCTCTGAAATCTGTGGCGATGCTACTCGAAACCCTATGTGTTCGACGAAACTAAGTGGTCGACCCTGTGAGAGAGGAAACTCCAGAAGCGAAACTTAGTTCCATTTTAAACTAATTGTTCTATCTGAAACTAAGTGTTCGATACTGTGCCAGGAGAAGCGCCTGTTCTCTGAACTGTTCGGCGATGCCGCTCGAAACCGTATGTGTTCGACGAAACTAAGTGGTTGACCTTGTGAGAGAGGAGACTCCAGATGCGAAACATAGTTCCTTTTTAAACTAATTGTTCTGTCTGACACAAGTGTTCGATACTGTGCCAGGAGAAGCGCCTGTTCTCTGAAATCTGTGGCGATACCACTCGAAACCGTATGTGCTCGACGAAACTAAGTGGCCGACCTTCTGAGAGAGGAAACTCCAGATGCGAAACATAGTTCCATTTCAAACTAATTGTTCTATCTGAAACTATGTGTTCGATAATGTGCCAGGAGAAGCGCCTGTTCTCTGAAATCTGTGGCGATGCTGCTCGAAACCGTATGTGTTCGACGAAACTATGTGGTCGACGTTGTGAGAGGGGAAACTCCAGATGCGAAAATTAGTTCCATTTTAAATTAATTCTTCTATCTGAAACTAAGTGTTCGATACTGTGCTGGGAGAAGCGCCTGTTCTCTGACATCTGTGGCAATGCCACTCGAAACCGTATGAGTTCGACGAAACTAAGTGGTCGTTACTGTGCCAGGAGAAACTCCCGTTCGGCGAAATCTGTGGCGATACAACTCGAAACCGTATGTGTTCGACGAAACTAAGTGGTCGCCTTGTGAGAGAGGAAACTGCAGATGCGAAAATTAGTTCCATTTTAAACTAATTGTTCTATCTGAAACTAAGTGTTCGATACTGTGCCAGGAGAAGCGACTGTTCCCTGAAATCTGTGGCGATGCCACTCGAAACCGTATGTGTTCGACGAAATTAAGTGGTCGACCTTGTGAGCGACGAATTCCAGATGCGAAACTTAGTTCCATTTTAAACTAATTGTTCTATCTGAAACTAAGGGTTCGATACTTTGCCAGGAGAAGCGCCTGTTCTCTGAACTGTTCGGCGATGCCGCTCGAAACCGTATGTGTTCGACGAAACTAAGTGGTTGACCTTGTGAGAGAGGAGGCTCCAGATGCGAAACATAGTTCCATTTTAAACTAATTGTTCTGTCTGACACAAGTGTTCGATACTGTGCCAGGAGAAGCGCCTGTTCTCTGAAATCTGTGGCGATGCTACTCGAAACCCTATGTGTTCGACGAAACTAAGTGGTCGACCTTTTGAGAGAGGAAACTGCAGATGTGAAATTTACTTCCATTTTAAACTAATTGTTCTATCTGAAACTAAGTGTTCGATACTGTGCCAGGAGAGGCGCCTGTTCTCTGAAATCTGTGGCGATGCTACTCGAAACCGTATGTGTTCGACGAAACTAAGTGGTCGACCTTGTGAGAGAGGAAACTCCAGAAGCGAAACTTAGTTCCATTTTAAACTAATTGTTCTATCTGAAACTAAGTGTTCGATACTGTGCCAGGAGAAGCGCCTGTTCTCTGAAATGTGTGGCGATGCCAGTCGAAACCGTATGTGTTCGACGAAACTAAGTTGCCGACCTTGTGAGAGAGGAAACTCCAGATGCGAAACTTAGTTCCATTTTAAACTAATTGTTCTATCTGAAACAAAGTGTTCGATACTGTGCTGGGAGAAGCGCCTGTTCTCTGACATCTGTGGCAATGCCACTCGAAACCGTATGAGTTCGACGAAACTAAGTGGTCGTTACTGTGCCAGGAGAAACTCCCGTTCGGCGAAATCTGTGGCGATACAACTCGAAACCGTATGTGTTCGACGAAACTAAGTGGTCGCCTTGTGAGAGAGGAAACTGCAGATGCGAAAATTAGTTCCATTTTAAACTAATTGTTCTATCTGAAACTAAGTGTTCGATACTGTGCCAGGAGAAGCGACTGTTCCCTGAAATCTGTGGCGATGCCACTCGAAACCGTATGTGTTCGACGAAATTAAGTGGTCGACCTTGTGAGCGACGAATTCCAGATGCGAAACTTAGTTCCATTTTAAACTAATTGTTCTATCTGAAACTAAGGGTTCGATACTTTGCCAGGAGAAGCGCCTGTTCTCTGAACTGTTCGGCGATGCCGCTCGAAACCGTATGTGTTCGACGAAACTAAGTGGTTGACCTTGTGAGAGAGGAGGCTCCAGATGCGAAACATAGTTCCATTTTAAACTAATTGTTCTGTCTGACACAAGTGTTCGATACTGTGCCAGGAGAAGCGCCTGTTCTCTGAAATCTGTGGCGATGCTACTCGAAACCCTATGTGTTCGACGAAACTAAGTGGTCGACCTTTTGAGAGAGGAAACTGCAGATGTGAAAT
Source organism: Nysson spinosus (assembly GCA_910591585.2). Lineage (NCBI taxonomy): Eukaryota > Metazoa > Arthropoda > Insecta > Hymenoptera > Crabronidae > Nysson > Nysson spinosus. The sequence continues at coordinate 3,163,049 of CAJUYC020000086.1, forward strand.
TTACTTCCATTTTAAACTAATTGTTCTATCTGAAACTAAGTGTTCGATACTGTGCCAGGAGAGGCGCCTGTTCTCTGAAATCTGTGGCGATGCTACTCGAAACCGTATGTGTTCGACGAAACTAAGTGGTCGACCTTGTGAGAGAGGAAACTCCAGATGCGAAACTTAGTTCCATTTTAAACTAATTGTTCTATCTGAAACTAAGTGTTCGATACTGTGCCAGGAGAAGCGCCTGTTCTCTGAAATGTGTGGCGATGCCAGTCGAAACCGTATGTGTTCGACGAAACTAAGTTGCCGACCTTGTGAGAGAGGAAACTCCAGATGCGAAACTTAGTTCCATTTTAAACTAATTGTTCTATCTGAAACAAAGTTTTCGATACTGTGCCAGGAGAAGCGCCTGTTCTCTGAAATCTGTGGCGATGCCACTCGAAACCGTATGTGTTCGACGAAACTAAGTGGTCGACCTTGTGAGAGAGGAAACTCCAGCAGCGAAACTTAGTTCCATTTTAAACTAATTGTTCTATCTGAAACTATGTGTTCGATACTGTGCCAGTAGAAGCGTCTGTTCACTGAAATCTGTGGCGATGCCACTCGAAACCGTATTTGTTCGACGAAACTAAGTTGTCGACCTTGTGAGAGAGGAAACTCCAAATGCGAAACTTAATTCCATTTTAAACTAATTGTTCTATCTGAAACTAAGTGTTCGATACTGTGCCAGGAGAAGCGACTGTTCCCTGAAATCTGTGGCGATGCCACTCGAAACCGTATGTGTTCGACGAAATTAAGTGGTCGACCTTGTGAGCGACGAATTCCAGATGCGAAACTTAGTTCCATTTTAAACTAATTGTTCTATCTGAAACTAAGGGTTCGATACTTTGCCAGGAGAAGCGCCTGTTCTCTGAACTGTTCGGCGATGCCGCTCGAAACCGTATGTGTTCGACGAAACTAAGTGGTTGACCTTGTGAGAGAGGAGGCTCCAGATGCGAAACATAGTTCCATTTTAAACTAATTGTTCTGTCTGACACAAGTGTTCGATACTGTGCCAGGAGAAGCGCCTGTTCTCTGAAATCTGTGGCGATGCTACTCGAAACCCTATGTGTTCGACGAAACTAAGTGGTCGACCTTTTGAGAGAGGAAACTGCAGATGTGAAATTTACTTCCATTTTAAACTAATTGTTCTATCTGAAACTAAGTGTTCGATACTGTGCCAGGAGAGGCGCCTGTTCTCTGAAATCTGTGGCGATGCTACTCGAAACCGTATGTGTTCGACGAAACTAAGTGGTCGACCTTGTGAGAGAGGAAACTCCAGAAGCGAAACTTAGTTCCATTTTAAACTAATTGTTCTATCTGAAACTAAGTGTTCGATACTGTGCCAGGAGAAGCGCCTGTTCTCTGAAATGTGTGGCGATGCCACTCGAAACCGTATGTGTTCGACGAAACTAAGTTGCCGACCTTGTGAGAGAGGAAACTCCAGATGCGAAACTTAGTTCCATTTTAAACTAATTGTTCTATCTGAAACAAAGTTTTCGATACTGTGCCAGGAGAAGCGCCTGTTCTCTGAAATCTGTGGCGATGCCACTCGAAACCGTATGTGTTCGACGAAACTAAGTGATTGACCTTGTGAGAGAGGAAACTCCAGCAGCGAAACTTATTTCCATTTTAAACTAATTGTTCTATCTGAAACTATGTGTTCGATACTGTGCCAGTAGAAGCGTCTGTTCACTGAAATCTGTGGCGATGCCACTCGAAACCGTATTTGTTCGACGAAACTAAGTTGTCGACCTTGTGAGAGAGGAAACTCCAAATGCGAAACTTAATTCCATTTTAAACTAATTGTTCTATCTGAAACTATGTGTTCGATACTGTGCCAGGAGAAGCGCCTGTTCTCTGAAATCTGTGGCGATGCCACTCGAAACCGTATGTGTTCGACGAAACTAAGTGGTCGACCTTGTGAGAGAGGAACCTCCAGATGCGAAACTTAGTTCCATTTTGAACTAATTGTTCTATCTGAAACTATGTGTTCGATAATGTGCCAGGCGAAACGCCGTTCTGCGAAATCTGTGGCGATACCACTCGAAACCGTATGTGTTCGACGAAACTAAGTGGTTGACCTTGTGAGAGAGGATACTCCAGATGCGAAACATAGTTCCATTTAAACTAATTGTTCGGTCTGAAGTAAGTGTTCGATACTGTGCCAGGAGAAACTCCCGTTCCGCGCAATCTGTGGCGTTACCACTCGAAACCGTATGTGTTGGTTGAAACTATCTGTTCGATACTGTGCCAGGAGAAACTCCCGTTCCGTTTCTCACAACATCAAATTCTCTAAGACTTGATTCGCCTTTTGGTGTCATCGCGCTGATGTCCATGATAACGACTGTGCCGTGTCGATTCTATATCCATTAGGCGATATGCGTCAATACTGGTCGGAGGCGCAGATCTTTGCATATTTCTAACACGTGAATTCATTCTGAACCCATGACGTCTGACTACATCCGTTGTGGGCCTCCCAATGTAGTCCGACCGAATCCGCTCCGCCTTCTTCCTGAGGTATCTCCTTACCCTTTGCCTGAGTTTCACATCGGCCCGGCAAACCGATAGCCACTTCCGGGAAACAAGCGCTGCGCTCAGTAAAGATGCAGAATCCAATGCCGCAGATTCAACTGCGATATTTCCAGAGGTAACTCATGGACGAAGTCCATATTTGCCGAGCGTGGCGTCCCGATTGCATGTAGCAAGAAACTGAAGGACTCCATGCTAACACGGCTGATGCACGTGTGCATATGATCCCCGCGTGCGTATCTGCACGTATTATATAGGTGGCAAATATCTTGCGGTCCATGTTCCGGATGATTAGGTTCACCAATGAGCGACAACTCTCTGACTACTTTTTAAGAAATCAGCCCGAAAATCGGAATTCCATGAATCAGAAGGGTTTGCTTCAATTTTGCATACACCGGATCATGATGCACGGTGCGGAATGTGACGATTCCACCACCCACTGTTGGAAAACAGTCACATGTCCTCTACGGGTCCTCTGGGGCTCAACTAGGTTCTTCTATTAGGTGGTCCAAAAAGTTCCTTCCGTTTTCGGCGCGGCGACTTATTACCTTCTTACCTGAGTAATAAACCACAGTACATACTCAGGTAAAAATGTACATATTCCAGTACACTTCTAGTTTTGCTTTCGTGCGAATTAGACGTATTTTTTTAAGTTTTTCTGTAATATCTAAACTAAAATCATGACGGACAACAAAATTCATTTTCGACACATCATGTTATAAGAGTTTCGTAAAGGGTATAACGGTTCAGAAACTTCGAGAAATATTTGTGTTGTTTATGGGGAAGGTGCTGTAACAGATCGTACGTGCAGAAAATGGTTTGATCATTTTCGTTAAGGAAATTTTTCATTAGAAGATGACCATCGCGCTGGACGACCACATACTGCTGACAACAGTGCTCTACGTGCAATAGTGGAGCAAAATCGTTGCATTCAAGTGCGTGAAATTCCATCGGAACTTCAAATGAAAAAATCCACCGTGCATAATTGTTTACGGAAGATGGGATTAATATCAAAGTTGAATATGTGGGTGCCGCACGAACTGGCGGAGCGTAACCGCGCAGACCGCCTGGCAGTGTGCATGGCTCTGTTGAATCGGCATCGAAATGAATCAATTTTAAAAGGAATGTTACTGGTACTGAGTACCTCCGTACTCTCCTGACATAGCCCCATCAGATTATTATTTATTTCGGTGCATTCAAAATTCGGTTACCGGAAACAAATTTGAAAACTTTGAGGTCCTCCAAAAGCACGTGGCGGAGTTTTTTAATAAAAAAACGAAAGACTTTTATGCGAAAGGAATTATGAAGCTACCTGAGAAGTGGCAAGAAGTAATTGAAAAGAATGGTGACTATGTATGTAAATAAAATAAATTGTATTTGAAAAAAACGGCGTTTTACTGTAACGGCTGAAACCGGAACGAACTCATTGGACCACCTAATACATTGGTGTTTTTTGAATTTCGTTGGAACGTAAATTATGAAGTTTCACACCGCCCACGACCGAAATATTGTTTTAGGCATCAGGGCGTAGAGTACTTGGTTGGACAGCCGATAGTGCTACTTAACGGGTGTTTGACTCAGTCATTCTTATACTATATTTTAACACTACATTCTCTACGCTTCTCCTGGCACAGTATCGAACACTTAGTTTCAGATAGAACAATTAGTTTTAAATGGAACTAAGTTTCGCATCTGGAGTTTCCTCTCTCACAAGGTCGGCCACTTAGTTTCGTCGAACATATACGGTTTGGAGTGGCATGGCCACAGATTTCAGAGAACAGGCGCTTCTCCTGGCACAGTATCGAACACTTAGTATCAGATAGAACAATTACTTTAAAATGGAACTAAGCTTCGCATCTGGAGTTTCCTCTCTCACAAGGTCGGCCACTTTGTTTCGTCGAACACATACGGTTTAGAGTGGCATCGCCACAGATTTCAGAGGACGGGCGCTTCTCCTGGCACATTATCGAACACATAGTTTCAGGTAGAACAATTAGTTTAAAATGGAACCAAGTTTCGCGTCTGGAGTTTCCTCTCTTACAAGGTCGGCCACTTTCTTTCGTCGAACACATACGGTTTAGAGTGGCATCGCCACAGATTTCAGAGAACGGGCGCTTCTCCTGGCACAATATCGAACACATAGTTTCAGGTAGAACAATTAGTTTAAAATGGAACTAAGTTTCGCGTCTGGAGTTTCCTCTCTCAGAAGGTCGACCACTTAGTTTCGTCGAACACTTACGGTTTCGAGTAGCATCGCCACAGATTTCAGAGAACAGGCGCTTCTCCTGGCACATTATCGAACACTCAGTTTCAGATAGAACAATAAGTTTAAAATGGAACTAAGTTTCGCATCTGGAGTTTCCTCTCCCACAAGGTCGACCACTTAGTTTCGTCGAACACATACGGTTTCGAGTAGCATAGCCACAGATTTCAGAGAACAAGCGCTTCTCCTGGCACATTATCGATCACTTAGTTTCAGATAGAACAATTAGTTTAAAATGGAACTAAGTTTCGCTTCTGGAGTTTCCTCTCTCACAAGGTCGGCCACTTAGTTACGTCGAACACATACGGGTTCGAGTAGCATCGCCACTGATTTCAGAGAACAGGCGCTTCTCCTGGCACAGTATCGAACACTTTCAGATAGAGCAATTAGTTTAAAATGGAACTAAGTTCCGCATCTGGAGTTTCCTCTCTCACAAGGTCGTCCACTTAGTTTCGTCGAACACATACGGTTTCGAGTGGCATCGCCACAGATTTCAGAGAACAGGTGCTTCTCCTGGCACAGTATCGAACACTTAGTTTCAGATAGAACAATTAGTTTAAAATGGAACTAAGTTTCGCATCTGGAGTTTCCTCTCTCATAAGGTCGGCCACGTAGTTACGTCGAACACATACGTGTTCGAGTAGCATCGCCACTGATTTCAGAGAACAGGCGCTTCTCCTGGCACAGTATCGAACACTTTCAGATAGAACAATTAGTTTAAAATGGAACTAAGTTCCGCATCCGGAGTTTCCTCTCTCACAAGGTCGTCCACTTAGTTTCGTCGAACACATACGGTTTCGAGTGGCATCGCCACAGATTTCAGAGAACAGGCGCTTCTCCTGGCACAGTATCGCACACTTAGTTTCGGACGGAACATTTGGTTTAAAGTGGAACTAAGTTTCGCATCTGGAGTTTCCTCTTTCACAAGGTCGGCCACTTAGTTTCGTCGAACACATACGGGTTCGAGTAGCATCGCCACTGATTTCAGAGAACAGGCGCTTCTCCTGGCATAGTATCGAACACTTTCAGATAGAACAATTAATTTAAAATGGAACTAAGTTCCGCATCTGGAGTTTCCTCTCTCACAAGGTCGGCCATTTAGTTTCGCCGAAGACATACGGTTTCGAGTGTCATCGCCACAGATTCCAGAGTACAGCCGCTTCTCCTGGCACATTATCGAACACTTAGTTTCAGATAGAACAATTAGTTTAAAATGGAACAAAGCCTTGCATCTGGAGTTTCCTCTCTCACAAGGTCGACCACTTAGTTCCGTCGAACACATAAGGTTTCGAGTAGCATCGCCACTGATTTCAGAGAACAGGCGCTTCTCCTGGCACAGTATCGAACACTTTCAGATAGAACAATTAGTTTAAAATGGAACTAAGTTCCGCATCTGGAGTTTCCTCTCTCACAAGGTCGACTACTTAGTTTCGTCTAACAAATACGGTTTCGAGTGGCATCGCCACAGATTTCAGAGAACAGGCGCTTCTCCTGGCACAGTGTCGAACACATAGTTTCAGATAGAACAATTAGTTTAAAATGGAACTAAGTTTCGCATCTGGAGTATCCTGTCCCACAAGGTCGGCCACTTAGTTTCGTCGAACACATACGGTTTCGAGTGGCATCGCAACAGATTTCAGAGAACAGGCGCTTCTCCTGGCACATTATCGAACACATAGTTTCAGGTAGAACAATTAGTTTAAAATGGAACTAAGTTTCGCGTCTGGAGTTTCCTCTCTCAGAAGGTCGGCCACTTTGTTTCGTCGAACACATACGGTTTAGAGTGGCATCGCCACAGATTTCAGAGGACGGGCGCTTCTCCTGGCACATTATCGATCACTTAGTTTCAGATAGAACAATTAGTTTAAAATGGAACTAAGTTTCGCTACTGGAGTTTCCTCTCTCACAAGGTCGGCCACTTAGTTACGTCGAACCCATACGGGTTCGAGTAGCATCGCCACTGATTTCAGAGAACAGGCGCTTCTCCTGGCACAGTATCGAAGACTTACAGATAGAACAATTAGTTTAAAATGGAACTAAGTTCCGCATCTGGAGTTTCTTTCTCACAAGGTCGTCCACTTAGTTTCGTCGAACACATACGGTTTCGAGTGGCATCGCCACAGATTTCAGAGAACAGGTGCTTCTCCTGGCACAGCATCGAACACTTAGTATCAGATAGAACAATTACTTTAAAATGGAACTAAGCTTCGCATCTGGAGTTTCCTCTCCCACAAGGTCGATCACTTAGTTTCGTCGAACACATACGGTTTCGAGTAGCATCGCCACAGATTTCAGAGAACAGGCGCTTCTCCTGGCACAGCATCGAACACTTAGTATCAGATAGAACAATTACTTTAAAATGGAACTAAGCTTCGCATCTGGAGTTTCCTCTCCCACAAGGTCGATCACTTAGTTTCGTCGAACACATACGGTTTCGAGTAGCATAGCCACAGATTTCAGAGAACAAGCGCTTCTCCTGGCACAGTATCGAACATTTTCAGATAGAACAATTAGTTTAAAATGGAACTAAGTTCCGCATCTGGAGTTTCCTTTCTCACAAGGTCGTCCACTTAGTTTCGTCGAACACATACGGTTTCGAGTGGCATCGCAACAGATTTCAGAGAACAGGTGCTTCTCCTGGCACAGTATCGAACACTTAGTATCAGATAGAACAATTAGTTTAAAATGGAACTAAGTTCCGCATCTGGAGTTTCCTCTCTCAGTAGGTCGGCCACTTAGTTTCGTCGAACACATACGGTTTAGAGTGGCATCGCCACAGATTTCAGAGAACAGGCGCTTCTCCTGGCACATTATCGAACACTTAGTTTCAGATAGAACAATTAGTTTTAATTGGAACTAAGTTTCGCATCTGGAGTTTCCTCTCTCACAAGGTCGGCCACTTAGTTTCGTCGAACACATACGGTTTAGAGTGGCATCGCCACAGATTTCAGAGAACGGGCGCTTCTCCTGGCACATTATCGAACACATAGTTTCAGGTAGAACAATTAGTTTAAAATGGAACTAAGTTTCGCGTCTGGAGTTTCCTCTCTCAGAAGGTCGGCCACTTAGTTTCGTCGAACACATACGGTTTGGAGTGGCATGGCCACAGATTTCAGAGAACAGGCACTTCTCCTGGCACAGTATCGAACACTTAGTATCAGATAGAACAATTACTTTAAAATGGAACTAAGCTTCGCATCTGGAGTTTCCTCTCTCACAAGGTCGGCCACTTAGTTTCGTCGAACACATACGGTTTAGAGTGGCATCGCCACAGATTTCAGAGAACAGGCGCTTCTTCTGGCACATTATCGAACACTTAGTTTCAGATAGAACAATTAGTTTCAAATGGAACTAAGCTTCGCATCTGGAGTTTCCTCTCTTACAAGGTCGGCCACTTTCTTTCGTCGAACACATACGGTTTAGAGTGGCATCGCCACAGATTTCAGAGAACGGGCGCTTCTCCTGGCACAATATCGAACACATAGTTTCAGGTAGAACAATTAGTTTAAAATGGAACTAAGTTTCGCGTCTGGAGTTTCCTCTCTCAGAAGGTCGACCACTTAGTTTCGTCGAACACTTACGGTTTCGAGTAGCATCGCCACAGATTTCAGAGAACAGGCGCTTCTCCTGGCACATTATCGAACACTTAGTTTCAGATAGAACAATAAGTTTAAAATGGAACTAAGTTTCGCATCTGGAGTTTCCTGTCCCACAAGGTCGACCACTTAGTTTCGTCGAACACATACGGTTTCGAGTAGCATAGCCACAGATTTCAGAGAACAAGCGCTTCTCCTGGCACATTATCGATCACTTAGTTTCAGATAGAACAATTAGTTTAAAGTGGAACTAAGTTTCGCTACTGGAGTTTCCTCTCTCACAAGGTCGGCCACTTAGTTACGTCGAACCCATACGGGTTCGAGTAGCATCGCCACTGATTTCAGAGAACAGGCGCTTCTCCTGGCACAGTATCGAAGACTTACAGATAGAACAATTAGTTTAAAATGGAACTAAGTTCCGCATCTGGAGTTTCTTTCTCACAAGGTCGTCCACTTAGTTTCGTCGAACACATACGGTTTCGAGTGGCATCGCCACAGATTTCAGAGAACAGGTGCTTCTCCTGGCACAGCATCGAACACTTAGTATCAGATAGAACAATTACTTTAAAATGGAACTAAGCTTCGCATCTGGAGTTTCCTCTCCCACAAGGTCGATCACTTAGTTTCGTCGAACACATACGGTTTCGTGTGGCATCGCCACAGATTTCGGAGAACAGGCGCTTCTCCTGGCACAGTATCGAACACTTAGTTTCAGGTAGAACAATTAGTTTAAAATGGAACTATGTTTCGCAACTGGAGATTCCTCTCTCACATGATCGACGAAATAGTTTCGTCGAACACAGACGGTTTCGAGTGGCAGCGCCACAGATTTCAGAGAACAGGCGCTACTCCTGGCACTATCGAACACATAGTTGCAGATAGAACAATTAGTTTAAAATGGAACTAAGTTTCGCATCTGGAGTTTCCTCTCTCACAAGGTCGACCACTTAATTTCGTCGAACACATACGGTTTCGAGTGGCATCGCCAGAGATTTCAGAGAACAGGCGCTTCTCCTGACACAGTATCGAACACTTAGATTCAGGTAGAACAATTAGTTTAAAATGGAACTATGTTTCGCAACTGTAGATTCCTCTCTCACAAGATCGACGACTTAGTTTCGTCGAACACAGACGGTTTCGAGTGGCATCGCCACAGATTTCAGAGAACAGGCGCTTCTCCTGGCACAGTATCGAACACTTAGTTTCAGGTAGAACAATTAGTTTAAAATGGAACTATGTTTCGCAACTGGAGATTCCTCTCTCACATGATCGACGACTTAGTTTCGTCGAACACAGACGGTTTCGAGTGCCATCACCACAGATTTCAGAGAGCAGGCGCTTCTCCTGGCACAGTATCGAACACTCAGCTACAGATAGAACAATTAGTTTAAAATTGAACTATGTTTCGCATCTGGAGTTTCCTCTCTCACAAGGTCGGCAACTTAGTTTCGTCGAACACATATGGTTTCGAGTGGCATCGCCACAGATTTCAGAGAGCAGGCCTTTCTCCTGGCACATTATCGAACACATAGTTGCAGATAGAACAATTAGTTTAAAATGGAACTAAGTTTCGCATCTGGAGTTTCCTCTCTCACAAGGTCGACCACTTAATTTCGTAGAACATATACGGTTTCGAGTGGCATCGCCACAGATTTCAGAGAACAGGCGCTTCTCCTGACACAGTATCGAACACTTAGTTTCAGGTAGAACAATTAGTTTAAAATGGAACAATGTTTCGCAACTGTAGATTCCTCTCTCACAACATCAACGACTTAATTACGTCGAACACATACGGTTTCGAGTGGCATCGCCACAGATTTCAGGGAACAGTCGCTTCTCCTGGCACAGTATCGAACACTTAGTTTCAGATACAACAATTAGTTTTAAATGGAACTAAGTTTCTCATCTGGAGTTTCCTCTCTCACAAGGTCGACCACTTAGTTTAGTCGAACACATACGGTTTCGAGTAGCATCGCCACAGATTTCAGAGAACAGGCGCTTCTCCTGGCACAGTATCGAACACTTAGTTTCAGGTAGAACAATTAGTTTAAAATGGAACTATGTTTCGCAACTGGAGATTCCTCTCTCACATGATCGACGAAATAGTTTCGTCGAACACAGACGGTTACGAGTGGCATCGCCACAGATTTCAGAGAACAGGCGTTACTCCTGGCACAGTATCGAATACTTAGTTTCAGATAGAGCAATTAGTTTAAAATGGAACTAAGTTTCGCATCTGGAGTTTCCTCTCTCACAAGGTCGACCACTTAATTTCGTCGAACACATACGGTTTCGAGTGGCATCGCCAGAGATTTCAGAGAACAGGCGCTTCTCCTGACACAGTATCGAACACTTAGATTCAGGTAGAACAATTAGTTTAAAATGGAACTATGTTTCGCAACTGTAGATTCCTCTCTCACAAGATCGACGACTTAGTTTCGTCGAACACAGACGGTTTCGAGTGGCATCGCCACAGATTTCAGAGAACAGGCGCTTCTCCTGGCACAGTATCGAACACTTAGTTTCAGGTAGAACAATTAGTTTAAAATGGAACTATGTTTCGCAACTGGAGATTCCTCTCTCACATGATCGACGACTTAGTTTCGTCGAACACAGACGGTTTCGAGTGCCATCACCACAGATTTCAGAGAGCAGGCGCTTCTCCTGGCACAGTATCGAACACTCAGCTACAGATAGAACAATTAGTTTAAAATTGAACTATGTTTCGCATCTGGAGTTTCCTCTCTCACAAGGTCGGCCACTTAGTTTCGTCGAACACATACGGTTTCGAGTGGCATCGCCACAGATTTCAGAGAGCAGGCCTTTCTCCTGGCACAGTATCGAACACTTATTTCAGAGAGAACAATTAGTTTAAAATGGAACTATGTTTCGCATCTGGAGTATCCTCTCTCACAAGGTCGACCACTTAGTTTCGTCGAACTCATACGGTTTCGAGTGGCATCGCCACAGATTTCAGAGAGCAGGCCTTTCTCCTGGCACAGTATCGAACACTTATTTCAGAGAGAACAATTAGTTTAAAATGGAACTATGTTTCGCATCTGGAGTATCCTCTCTCACAAGGTCGACCACTTAGTTTCGTCGAACTCATACGGTTTCGAGTGGCATCGCCACAGATTTCAGAGTTCAGGCGCTTCTCCTGGCACATTATCGAACACATAGTTGCAGATAGAACAATTAGTTTAAAATGGAACTAAGTTTCGCATCTGGAGTTTCCTCTCTCACAAGGTCGACCACTTAATTTCGTCGAACACATACGGTTTCGAGTGGCATCGCCACAGATTTCAGAGAACAGGCGCTTCTCCTGGCACAGTATCGAACACTTAGTTTCAGGTAGAACAATTAGTTTAAAATGGTACTATGTTTCGCAACTGGAGATTCCTCTCTCACATGATCGACGACTTAGTTTCGTCGAACACAGACGGTTTCGAGTGGCATCACCACAGATTTCAGAGAGCAGGCGCTTCTCCTGGCACAGTATCGAACACTTAGTTTCAGATGGAACATTTAGTTTAAAATGGAACTAAGTTTCGCATCTGGATTTTCCTCTCTCACAAGGTCGACCACTTAGTTTCGGCGAACACATACGGTTTCGAGTAGCATCGCGACAGATTTCAGAGAACAGGTGCTTCTCCTGGCACAGTATCGAACACTTAGTTTCAGATAGAACAATTACTTTAAAATGGAACTAAGCTTCGCATCTGGAGTTTCCTCTCTCACAAGGTCGGCCACTTAGTATCGTCGAACACATACGGTTCAGAGTGGCATCGCCACAGATTTCAGAGAACAGGCGCTTCTCCTGGCACAATATCGAACACTTAGTTTCAGATAGAACAATTAGTTTAAAATGGAACTAAGTTTCGCATCTGGAGTTTCCTCTCTCAGAAGGTCGACCACTTCGTTTCGTCGAACACATACGGTTTCGAGTAGCATCGCGACAGATTTCAGAGAACAGGCGCTTCTCCTGGCACAGTATCGAACACTTAGTTTCAGATGGAACATTTAGTTTAAAATGGAACTAAGTTTCGCATCTGGAGTTTCCTCTCTCACAAGGTCGACCACTTAGTTTCGGCGAACACATACGGTTTCGAGTAGCATCGCGACAGATTTCAGAGAACAGGTGCTTCTCCTGGCACAGTATCGAACACTTAGTTTCAGATAGAACAATTAGTTTAAAATGGGACTAAGTTTCGCTTCTAGAGTTTCCTCTCTCACAAGGTCGGCCACTTAGTTTCGTCGAACACATACGGTTCCGAGTGGCATCGCCACAGATTTCAGAGAACAGGCGCTTCTGCTGGCACAGTATCGAACACTTAGATTCAGATGGAACATTTAGTTTAAAATGGAACTAAGTTTCGCATCTGCAGTTTCCTCTCTCACAAGGTCGAACACTTAGTTTCGGCGAACACATACGGTTTCGAGCGGCATCGCCACACAGTTCAGAGAACAGGCGCTTCTCCTGGCACAGTATCGAACACTTAGTTTCAGATGGAACATTTAGTTTAAAATGGAACTAAGTTTCGCATCTGGAGTTTCCTCTCTCACAAGGTCGAACACTTAGTTTCGGCGAACACATACGGTTTCGAGCGGCATCGCGACAGATTTCAGAGAACAGGCGCTTCTCCTGGCACAGAATCGAACACTTAGTTTCAGATAGAACAATTAATTTAAAATGGAACTGAGTTTCGCATATGAAGTTTCCTCGCTCACAAGGTCGGCCACTTAGTTTCGTCGAACACATACGGTTTCGAGTGGCATCGCCACAGATTTCAGAGAACAGGCGCTTCTCCTGGCACAGTATCGGACACATAGTTTCAGATAGAACAATTAGTTTAAAATGGTACTAAGTTTCGCAGCTGGAGTTTCCTCCCTCACAAGGCGGCCACTTCGTTTCGTGGAAAACATTCGGTCTCAAGTAGCATCGCCACAGATTTCAGAGAACAGGCGCTTCTCCTGGCACAGTATTGAACACTTAGTTTCAGATAGAACAATTAGTTTTAAATGGTACTAACTTTCGCATCTGTAGTTTCCTCTCTCACAAGGTCGACAATTTAGTTTGGTCGAACAAATACGGTTTCGAGTGTCATCGCCACAGTCCTTAGAGAATAGGCGCTTCTCCTGGCACAGTATCGAAAACTTAGTTTCAGATAGAACAATTAGTTTAAAATGATACTAAGTTTCGCATCTGGAGTTTCCTCTCTCACAAGTCGAACACTTGGTATCGTGGAACACCTACGGTTTCGAGTGGTAACGCCACAGATTTCAAAGAACAGGCGCTTCTCCTGGCACAGTATCGGACACACATTTTCAGATAGAACAATTAGTTTAAAATGGTACTAAGTTTCGCATCTGGAGTTTCCTCCCTCGCAAGGCGGCCACTTAGGTTCGTCGAACACATACGGTTTCGAGTAGCATCGCGACAGATTTTAGAGGACAGGCGCTTCTCCTGGCACAGTATCGAACACTTAGTTTCAGATAGAACAATTAGTTTAAAATGGAACTATGTTTCGCATCTGGAATTTCCACTCTCACAAGGTCAAAGACTTACTTTCGTCGAACACATACGCTTTCGAGTGGCATCGCCGCAGATTTCAGAGAACAGGCCCTTCGCCTGGCACAGTAGCGAACACTTATTTCAAACAGAAAAATTAGTGTAAAATGGAATTATGTTTCGCATCTGGAGTATCCTCTCTCACAAGATCAACCAATTAGTTTCCTCGAAAACATACGGTTTCAAGTGGCATCGCCACAAATTCCAGAGAACAGGCGCTTCTCCTGACACAGTATCGAACACATCAGATAGAACAATTAGTTTAAAATGGAACTAAGTTTCGCATCAGGAGTTTCTTCTCTCACAAGGTCGACCCCTTAGATTCGTTGAACACAAACGGTTTCGAGTGGCAACGCCACAGATTTCAGAGAACAGGGGCTTCTCCTGGCACAGTGTCGAACACTTAGTTTCAGATAGAACAATTAGTTTAAAATGGAACTAAGTTTCGCATCTGGAGTTTCCTCTACCACAAGGTCGACCACTTAGTTTCGTCGAACACATACGGTTTCGAGTGGCATCGCCACACATTCCAGAGAACAGGCGCTTCTCCTGACACAGTATCGAACACTTAGTATCAGATAGAACAATTAGTTTAAAATGGAACTATGTTTCGCATCTGGAATTTCCACTCTCACAAGGTCAAAGACTTACTTTCGTCGAACACATACGCATTCGAGTGGCATCGCCGCAGATTTCAGAGAACAGGCGCTTCTCCTGGCACAGTATCGGACACATAGTTTCAGATAGAACAATTAGTTTAAAATGGTACTAAGTTTCGCATCTGGAGTTTCCTCCCTCACAAGGCGGCCACTTAGTTTCGTGGAAAACATTCGGTTTCAAGTAGCATCGCCACAGATTTCAGAGAACAGGCGCTTCTCCTGGCACAGTATTGAACACTTAGTTTCAGATAGAACAATTAGTTTAAAATGGTACTATCTTTCGCATATGTAGTTTCCTCTCTCACAAGGTGGACCACTTAGTTTCGTCGAACACATACGGTGTCGGGTGGCATCGCCACACATTTCAGAGAGCAGGCGCTTCTCCTGGCACAGAATCGAACACTTAGTTTCAGATAGAACAATTAATTTAAAATGGAACTGAGTTTCGCATATGAAGTTTCCTCGCTCACAAGGTCGGCCACTTAGTTTCGTCGAACACATACGGTTTCGAGTGGCATCGCCACAGATTTCAGAGAACAGGCGCTTCTCCTGGCACAGTATCGGACACATAGTTTCAGATAGAACAATTAGTTTAAAATGGTACTAAGTTTCGCAGCTGGAGTTTCCTCCCTCACAAGGCGGCCACTTCGTTTCGTGGAAAACATTCGGTCTCGAGTAGCATCGCCACAGATTTCAGAGAACAGGCGCTTCTCCTGGCACAGTATTGAACACTTAGTTTCAGATAGAACAATTAGTTTTAAATGGTACTAACTTTCGCATCTGTAGTTTCCTCTCTCACAAGGTCGACAATTTAGTTTGGTCGAACAAATGCGGTTTCGAGTGTCATCGCCACAGTCCTTAGAGAATAGGCGCTTCTCCTGGCACAGTATCGAAAACTTAGTTTCAGATAGAACAATTAGTTTAAAATGATACTAAGTTTCGCATCTGGAGTTTCCTCTCTCACAAGTCGAACACTTGGTATCGTGGAACACCTACGGTTTCGAGTGGTAACGCCACAGATTTCAAAGAACAGGCGCTTCTCCTGGCACAGTATCGGACACACATTTTCAGATAGAACAATTAGTTTAAAATGGTACTAAGTTTCGCATCTGGAGTTTCCTCCCTCGCAAGGCGGCCACTTAGGTTCGTCGAACACATACGGTTTCGAGTAGCATCGCGACAGATTTTAGAGGACAGGCGCTTCTCCTGGCACAGTATCGAACACTTAGTTTCAGATAGAACAATTAGTTTAAAATGGAACTATGTTTCGCATCTGGAATTTCCACTCTCACAAGGTCAAAGACTTACTTTCGTCGAACACATACGCTTTCGAGTGGCATCGCCGCAGATTTCAGAGAACAGGCGCTTCGCCTGGCACAGTAGCGAACACTTATTTCAAACAGAAAAATTAGTGTAAAATGGAATTATGTTTCGCATCTGGAGTATCCTCTCTCACAAGATCAACCAATTAGTTTCCTCGAAAACATACGGTTTCAAGTGGCATCGCCACAAATTCCAGAGAACAGGCGCTTCTCCTGACACAGTATCGAACACTTAGTATCAGATAGAACAATTAGTTTAAAATGGAACTAAGTTTCGCATCAGGAGTTTCTTCTCTCACAAGGTCGACCCCTTAGATTCGTTGAACACAAACGGTTTCGAGTGGCAACGCCACAGATTTCAGAGAACAGGGGCTTCTCCTGGCACAGTGTCGAACACTTAGTTTCAGATAGAACAATTAGTTTAAAATGGAACTAAGTTTCGCATCTGGAGTTTCCTCTACCACAAGGTCGACAACTTAGTTTCGTCGAACACATACGGTTTCGAGTGGCATCGCCACACATTCCAGAGAACAGGCGCTTCTCCTGACACAGTATCGAACACTTAGTATCAGATAGAACAATTAGTTTAAAATGGAACTAAGTTTCGCATCAGGAGTTTCTTCTCTCACAAGGTCGACCCCTTAGTTTCGTTGAACACAAACGGTTTCGAGTGGCAACGCCACAGATTTCAGAGAACAGGCGCTTCTCCTGGCACAGTATCGGACACATAGTTTCAGATAGAACAATTAGTTTAAAATGGTACTAAGTTTCGCATCTGGAGTTTCCTCCCTCACAAGGCGGCCACTTAGTTTCGTGGAAAACATTCGGTTTCAAGTAGCATCGCCACAGATTTCAGAGAACAGGCGCTTCTCCTGGCACAGTATTGAACACTTAGTTTCAGATAGAACAATTAGTTTAAAATGGTACTAACTTTCGCATATGTAGTTTCCTCTCTCACAAGGTCGAAAATTTAGTTTCGTCGAACAAATACGGTTTCGAGTGGCATCGCCACAGTCCTTAGAGAATAGGCGCTTCTCCTGGCACAGTATCGAAAACTTAGTTTCAGATAGAACAATTAGTTTAAAATCGTACTAACTTTCGCATCTGTAGTTTCCTCTCTCACAAGGTCGACAATTTAGTTTGGTCGAACAAATACGGTTTCGAGTGGCATCGCCACAGTCCTTAGAGAATAGGCGCTTCTCCTGGCACAGTATCGAAAACTTAGTTTCAGATAGAACAATTAGTTTAAAATGATACTAAGTTTCGCATCTGGAGTTTCCTCTCTCACAAGTCGAACACTTGGTATCGTGGAACACCTACGGTTTCGAGTGGTAACGCCACAGATTTCAAAGAACAGGCGCTTCTCCTGGCACAGTATCGGACACACATTTTCAGATAGAACAATTAGTTTAAAATGGTACTATGTTTCGCATCTGGAGTTTCCTCCCTCGCCAGGCGGCCACTTAGGTTCGTCGAACACATACGGTTTCGAGTAACATCGCGACAGATTTTAGAGGACAGGCGCTTCTCCTGGCACAGTATCGAACACTTAGTATCGGATAGAACAATTACTTTAAAATGGAACTAAGCTTCGCATCTGGAGTTTCCTCTCTCACAAGTTCGACCACTTAGTTTCGTCGAACACATACGGTTTCGAGTAGCATCGCCACTGATTTCAGAGAACAGGCGCTTCTCCTGGCACAGTATCGAAAACTTAGATTCAGATACAACTATTAGTTTAAAATGGAACTAAGCTTCGCATTTGGAGTTTCCTCTCTCACAAGGTCGACCACTTACTTTTGTCGAACACATGCGGTTTCGAGGGGCATCGCCACAAATTTCAGAGGACAGGCGCTTCTCCTGGCACAGTATCGGATAGAACAATTACTTTAAAATGGAACTAAGCTTCGCATCTGGAGTTTCCTCTCCCACAAGGTCGACCACTTAGTTTCCTCGAACACATATGGTTTCGAGTAGCATCGCCACAAATTTCAGAGAACATGCGCTTCTCCTGGCACAGTATCGAACACTTAGTATCGGATAGAACAATTACTTTAAAATGGAACAAAGCTTCGCATCTGGAGTTTCCTCTCTCCCAAGTTCGACCACTTAGTTTTGTCGAACACATACGGTTTCGAGTGGCATCCCCACAGGTTTCAGAGAACAGGCGCTTTTCCTGGCACAGTATCGAACACTTAGTTTCAGATAGAACAATTAGTTTAAAATGGAACTAAGTTTCGCATTTGGAGTTTCCTCTCTCACACGGTCGACCACTTAGTTTCGTCGAACACATACGGATTCGAGTGGCATCGCGACAGATTTCAGAGAACAGGCGCTTCTCCTGACACAGTATCGAAAACTTAGTTTCAGATAAAACTATTAGTTTAAAGTGCAACTAAGCTTCGCATTTGGAGTTTCCTCTCTCACAAGGTCGACCACTTAGTTTTGTCGAACACATGCGGTTTCGAGGGGCATCGCCACATATTTCAGAGGTCAGGCGCTTCTCCTGGCACAGTATCGAACACTTAGTATCGGATAGAACAATTACTTTAAAATGGAACTAAGCTTCGCATCTGGAGTTTCCTCTCTCACAAGTTCGACCACTTAGTTTCGTCGAACACATACGGTTTCGAGTAGCATCGCCACTGATTTCAGAGAACAGGCGCTTCTCCTGGCACAGTATCGAAAACTTAGTTTCAGATACAACTATTAGTTTAAAATGGAACTAAGCTTCGCATTTGGAGTTTCCTCTCTCACAAGGTCGACCACTTAGTTTTGTCGAACACATGCGGTTTCGAGGGGCATCGCCACATATTTCAGAGGACAGGCGCTTCTCCTGGCACAGTATCGAACACTTAGTATCGGATAGAACAATTACTTTAAAATGGAAATAATCTTCGCATGTGGAGTTTCCTCTCTCACAAGTTCGACCACTTAGTTTCGTCGAACACATACGGTTTCGAGTAGCATCGCCACTGATTTCAGAGAACAGGCGCTTCCCCTGGCACAGTATCGAAAACTTAGTTTCAGATACAACTATTAGTTTAAAATGGAACTAAGCTTCGCATTTGGAGTTTCCTCTTTCACAAGGTCGACCACTTAGTTTTGTCGAACACATGCGGTTTCGAGGGGCATCGCCACATATTTCAGAGGACAGGCGCTTCTCCTGGCACAGTATCGAACACTTAGTATCGGATAGAACAATTACTTTAAAATGGAACTAAGCTTCGCATCTGGAGTTTCCTCTCTCACAAGTTCGACCACATAGTTTCGTCGAACACATACGGTTTCGAGTAGCATCGCCACTGATTTCAGAGAACAGGCGCTTCTCCTGGCACAGTATCGAAAACTTAGTTTCAGATACAACTATTAGTTTAAAATGGAACTAAGCTTCGCATTTGGAGTTTCCTCTCTCAAAAGGTCGACCACTTAGTTTTGTCGAACACATGCGGTTTCGAGGGGCATCGCCACATATTTCAGAGGACAGGCGTTTCTCCTGGCACAGTATCGAACACTTAGTATCGGATAGAACAATTACTTTAAAATGGAACTAAGCTTCGCATCAGGAGTTTCCTCTCTCACAAGTTCGACCACTTAGTTTCGTCGAACACATAGGGATTCGAGTGGCATCGCGACATATTTCAGAGAACAGGCGCTTATCCTGGCACAGTATCGAACACTTAGTATCGGATAGAACAATTACTTTAAAAAGGAAATAATCTTCGCATGTGGAGTTTCCTCTCTCACAAGTTCGACCACTTAGTTTCGTCGAACACATACGGTTTCGAGTAGCATCGCCACTGATTTCAGAGAACAGGCGCTTCCCCTGGCACAGTATCGAAAACTTAGTTTCAGATACAACTATTAGTTTAAAATGGAACTAAGCTTCGCATTTGGAGTTTCCTCTCTCACAAGGTCGACCACTTAGTTTTGTCGAACACATGCGGTTTCGAGGGGCATCGCCACATATTTCAGAGGACAGGCGTTTCTCCTGGCACAGTATCGAACACTTAGTATCGGATAGAACAATTACTTTAAAATGGAACTAAGCTTCAAATCTGGAGTTTCCTGTCTCACAAGGTGGACCACTTAGTTACGTCGAACACATACGGTTTCGAGTAGCATCGCCATAGATTTCAGGGAACAGGCGCTTCTCCTGGCACAGTATCGGACACTTAGTTTAAAATGGAACTAAGCTCCGCATTTGGAGTTTCCTCTTTCACAAGGTCGACCACTTAGTTTTGTCGAACACATACGGTTTCGAGTGGCATCACCACAGGTTTGAGAGAACAGGCGCTTCTCCTGGCACAGTATCGAACACTTAGTTTCAGATAGAACAATTACTTTAAAATGGAACTAAGCTTCGCATCAGGAGTTTCCTCTCTCACAAGTTCGACCACTTAGTTTCGTCGAACACATACGGTTTCGAGTAGCATCGCCACTGATTTCAGAGAACAGGCGCTTATCCTGGCACAGTATCGAACACTTAGTATCGGATAGAACAATTACTTTAAAAAGGAAATAATCTTCGCATGTGGAGTTTCCTCTCTCACAAGTTCGACCACTTAGTTTCGTCGAACACATACGGTTTCGAGTAGCATCGCCACTGATTTCAGAGAACAGGCGCTTCCCCTGGCACAGTATCGAAAACTTAGTTTCAGATACAACTATTAGTTTAAAATGGAACTAAGCTTCGCATCAGGAGTTTCCTCTCTCACAAGTTCGACCACTTAGTTTCGTCGAACACATAGGGATTCGAGTGGCATCGCGACATATTTCAGAGAACAGGCGCTTATCCTGGCACAGTATCGAACACTTAGTATCGGATAGAACAATTACTTTAAAAAGGAAATAATCTTCGCATGTGGAGTTTCCTCTCTCACAAGTTCGACCACTTAGTTTCACCGAAAACATACGGTTTCCAGTAACATCGCCACAGATTTCAGAGAACAGGCGCTTCTCCTGGCACAGTATCGGACACTTAGCTTCAGATAGAACGATTAGTTTAAAATGGAACAAAGTTTCGCGTCTGGAGTTACCTCTCTCACAAGGTCAACTACTTAGTTTCGTCGAACTCATACGGCTTCGAGTGGTATCGCCACAGATTTCAGAGAAGGGGAGTTTCTCCTTTCACACTATCGAATACTTATTTCAGACTGAACAATTTAAATGGAACTAAGCTTCGCATTTGGAGTTTCCTCTCTCACAAGGTCGACCACTTAGTTTCGTCGAACACATACGGTTTCGAGTAGCATCGCCACTGATTTCAGAGAACAGGCGCTTCTTCTGGCACAGTATCGAAAACTTAGTTTCAGATACAACTACTAGTTTAAAATGGAACTGAGCTTCGCATTTGGAGTTTCCTCTCTCACAAGGTCGACCACTTAGTTTCGTCGAACACATACAGTTTCGAGTAGCATCGCCACTGATTTCAGAGAACAGGCGCTTCTCCTGACACAGTATCGAAAACTTAGTTTCAGATACAACTATTAGTTTAAAATGGAACTAAGCTTCGCATTTGGAGTTTCCTCTCTCACAAGGTCGACCACTTAGTTTTGTCGAACACATGCGGTTTCGAGGGGCATCGCCACATATTTCAGAGGACAGGCGCTTCTCCTGGCACAGTATCGAACACTTAGTATCGGATAGAACAATTACTTTAAAATGGAACTAAGCTTCGCATCTGGAGTTTCCTCTCTCACAAGGTCGACCACTTAGTTTCGACGTACACATACGGTATCGAGTGGCATCGCCACATATTTCAGAGGACAGGCGCTTCTCCTGGCATAGTATCGAACACTTAGTACCGGATAGAACAATTACTTTAAAATGGAACTAAGCTTCGCATCTGGAGTTTCCTCTCTCACAAGTTCGACCACTTAGTTTCGTCGAACACATACGGTTTCGAGTAGCATCGCCACTGATTTCAGAGAACAGGCGCTTCCCCTGGCACAGTATCGAAAACTTAGTTTCAGATACAACTATTAGTTTAAAATGGAACTAACCTTCGCATTTGGAGTTTCCTCTTTCACAAGGTCGACCACTTAGTTTTGTCGAACACATACGTTTTCGAGTGGCATCACCACAGGTTTCAGAGAACAGGCGCTTTTCCTGGCACAGTATCGAACACTTAGTTTCAGATAGAACAATTAGTTTAAAATGGAACTAAGTTTCGCATCTGGAGTTTCCTCTTTCACAAGGTCGACCATTTAGATTCGTCGAACACATACGGTTTCGAGTATCATCGCCACAGATATCAGAGAACAGGCGCCTCTCCTGGCACAGTATCGAACACATAGTTTCAGATAGAACAATTAGTTTAAAATGGAAGTAAGCTTCGCATTTGGAGTTTCCTCTTTCACAAGGTCGACAACTTAGTTTTGTCGAACACATACGGTTTCGAGTGGCATCACCACAGGTTTCAGAGAACAGGCGCTTTTCCTGGCACAGTATCGAACACTTAGTTTCAGATAGAACAATTAGTTTAAAATGGAACTAAGTTTCGCGTCTGGAGTTTCCTGTCTCACAAGGTGGACCACTTAGTTACGTCGAACACATACGGTTTCGAGTAGCATCGCCATAGATTTCAGGGAACAGGCGCTTCTCCTGGCACAGTATCGGACACTTAGTTTAAAATGGAACTAAGCTCCGCATTTGGAGTTTCCTCTTTCACAAGGTCGACCACTTAGTTTTGTCGAACACATACGGTTTCGAGTGGCATCACCACAGGTTTGAGAGAACAGGCGCTTCTCCTGGCACAGTATCGAACACTTAGTTTCAGATAGAACAATTAGTTTAAAATGGAACTAAGCTTCGCATCTGGAGTTTCCTCTCTCACAAGTTCGACCACTTAGTTTCGTCGAACACATACGGTTTCGAGTAGCATCGCCACTGATTTCAGAGAACAGGCGCTTCCCCTGGCACAGTATCGAAAACTTAGTTACAGATACAACTATTAGTTTAAAATGGAACTAAGCTTCGCATTTGGAGTTTCCTCTCTCACAAGGTCGACCACTTAGTTTTGTCGAACACATGCGGTTTCGAGGGGCATCGCCACATATTTCAGAGGACAGGCGCTTCTCCTGGCACAGTATCGAACACTTAGTATCGGATAGAACAATTACTTTAAAATGGAACTAAGCTTCGCATCTGGAGTTTCCTCTCTCACAAGGTCGACCACTTAGTTTCGACGTACACATACGGTATCGAGTGGCATCGCCACATATTTCAGAGGACAGGCGCTTCTCCTGGCATAGTATCGAACACTTAGTATCGGATAGAAAAATTACTTTAAAATGGAACTAAGCTTCGCATCTGGAGTTTCCTCTCTCACAAGTTCGACCACTTAGTTTCGTCGAACACATACGGTTTCGAGTATCATCGCCACAGATATCAGAGAACAGGCGCCTCTCCTGGCACAGTATCGAACACATAGTTTCAGATAGAACAATTAGTTTAAAATGGAAGTAAGCTTCGCATTTGGAGTTTCCTCTTTCACAAGGTCGACCACTTAGTTTTGTCGAACACATACGGTTTCGAGTGGCATCACCACAGGTTTGAGAGAACAGGCGCTTCTCCTGGCACAGTATCGAACACTTAGTTTCAGATAGAACAATTAGTTTAAAATGGAACTAAGCTTCGCATCTGGAGTTTCCTCTCTCACAAGTTCGACCACTTAGTTTCGTCGAACACATACGGTTTCGAGTAGCATCGCCACTGATTTCAGAGAACAGGCGCTTCCCCTGGCACAGTATCGAAAACTTAGTTACAGATACAACTATTAGTTTAAAATGGAACTAAGCTTCGCATTTGGAGTTTCCTCTCTCACAAGGTCGACCACTTAGTTTTGTCGAACACATGCGGTTTCGAGGGGCATCGCCACATATTTCAGAGGACAGGCGCTTCTCCTGGCACAGTATCGAACACTTAGTATCGGATAGAACAATTACTTTAAAATGGAACTAAGCTTCGCATCTGGAGTTTCCTCTCTCACAAGGTCGACCACTTAGTTTCGACGTACACATACGGTTTCGAGTGGCATCACCACAGGTTTGAGAGAACAGGCGCTTCTCCTGGCACAGTATCGAACACTTAGTTTCAGATAGAACAATTAGTTTAAAATGGAACTAAGCTTCGCATCTGGAGTTTCCTCTCTCACAAGTTCGACCACTTAGTTTCGTCGAACACATACGGTTTCGAGTAGCATCGCCACTGATTTCAGAGAACAGGCGCTTCCCCTGGCACAGTATCGAAAACTTAGTTTCAGATACAACTATTAGTTTAAAATGGAACTAACCTTCGCATTTGGAGTTTCCTCTTTCACAAGGTCGACCACTTAGTTTTGTCGAACACATACGTTTTCGAGTGGCATCACCACAGGTTTCAGAGAACAGGCGCTTTTCCTGGCACAGTATCGAACACTTAGTTTCAGATAGAACAATTAGTTTAAAATGGAACTAAGTTTCGCATCTGGAGTTTCCTCTTTCACAAGGTCGACCATTTAGATTCGTCGAACACATACGGTTTCGAGTATCATCGCCACAGATATCAGAGAACAGGCGCTTCTCCTGGCACAGTATCGAACACATAGTTTCAGATAGAACAATTAGTTTAAAATGGAAGTAAGTTTCGCGTCTGGAGTTTCCTCTCTCACAAGGTCGACCACTTAGTTTCGACGAACACATCCGGTATCGAGTGGCATCGCCACATATTTCAGAGGACAGGCGCTTCTCCTGGCACAGTATCGAACACTTAGTATCGGATAGAACAATTACTTTAAAATGGAACTAAGCTTCGCATCTGGAGTTTCCTGTCTCACAAGGTGGACCACTTAGTTTCGCCGAAAACATACGGTTTCCAGTAACATCGCCAAAGATTCCAGAGAACAGGCGCTTCTCCTGGCACAGTATCGGACACTTAGTTTAAAATGGAACTAAGCTCCGCATTTGGAGTTTCCTCTTTCACAAGGTCGACCACTTAGTTTTGTCGAACACATACGGTTTCGAGTGGCATCACCACAGGTTTGAGAGAACAGGCGCTTCTCCTGGCACAGTATCGAACACTTAGTTTCAGATAGAACAATTAGTTTAAAATGGAACTAAGCTTCGCATCTGGAGTTTCCTGTCTCACAAGGTGGACCACTTAGTTACGTCGAACACATACGGTTTCGAGTAGCATCGCCATAGATATCAGAGAACAGGCGCTTCTCCTGGCACAGTATCGAACACTTAGTATCGGATAGAACAATTACTTTAAAATGGAACTAAGCTTCGCATCTGGAGTTTCCTCTCTCACAAGGTCGACCACTTAGTTTCGACGAACACATACGGTATCGAGTGGCATCGCCACGGATTTCAGAGAACAGGCGCTTCTCCTAGCACAGTATCGAACACTTAGTATCAGATAGAACAATTAGTTTAAAATGGAACTAAGTTTCGCATCTGGAGTATCCTCTCTCACAAGGTCGGCCAGTTAGTTTCGTCGAACACATAGGGTTTCGAGTGGCATCGCCACAGATTTCAGAGAGCAGGCGCTTTTCCTGGCACATTATCGAACACTTAGTTCCAGATAGAACAATTAGTTTAAAATGGAAATATGTTTCGCATCTGGAGTATCCTCTCTCACAAGGTCAACCACTTAGTTTCATCGAACACATACGGTTTCGAGCGGCATCGCCACACATTTCAGAGAACAGGCGCTTCTCCTGGCACAGTATCGAACACTTAGTATCAGATAGAACAATGAGTTTAAAATGGAACTAAGTTTCGCATCTGGAGTTTCCTCTCTCACAAGGTCGACCACTTAGTTTCGTAGAACACATACGGTTTCGAGTAGCATCGCCACAGATTTCAGAGAACGGGCGCTTCTCCTGGCACAGTATCGAACTCTTAATATCATATAGAACAATTATTTTAAAATGGAATTAAGTTTCGCATTTTGAGTTTCCTCTCTCACAAGGTGAACCACTTAGCTTCGTCGAACACATACGGTTTCGAGTGGTATCGCCACAGATTTCAGAGAACAGGCGCTTCTCCTGGCACAGTATCGAACTCTTAATATCATATAGAACAATTATTTTAAAATGGAATTAAGTTTCGCATTTCGAGTTTCCTATCTCACAAGTTCGACAACTTAGTTTCGTCGAACAAATACGGTTTCGAGTGGCATCGCCACAGATTTCAGAGAACAGGCGCTTCTCCTAGCACAGTATCGAACACTTAGTATCAGATAGCACAATTAGTTTAAAATGGAACTAAGTTTCGCATCTGGAGTATCCTCTCTCACAAGGTCGACCACTTAGTTTCGTCGAACACATACAGTTTCGAGTGGTATCGCCACAGATTTCGCAGAACGGCGTTTCTCCTAGCACATTATCGAACACATAGTTTCAGATAGACCAATTAGTTTAAAATGGAACTAAGTTTCGCATCTGGTGTTTCCTCTCTCACAAGGTCGACCACTTAGTTTCGTCGAACACATACGGTTTCGAGTGGCATCGCCACAGATTTCAGAGAACAGGCGCTTCTCCTGGCACATTATCGAACACTTAGTTACAGATAGAACAATTAGTTTAAAATGGAAATATGTTTCGCATCTGGAGTATCCTCTCTCACAAGGTCAACCACTTAGTTTCGTCGAACACATACGGTTTCGAGCGGCATCGCCACACATTTCAGAGAACAGGCGCTTCTCCTGGCAAAGTATCGAACACTTAGTATCAGATAGAACAATTAGTTTAAAATGGAACTAAGTTTCGCATCTGGAGTTTCCTCTCTCACAAGGTCGACCACTTAGTTTCGTCGAACAAATACGGTTTCGGGTGGTATCGCCACAGATTTCAGAGAACAGGCGCTTCTCCTGGCACAGTATCGAACACTTAGTTTCAGAGAGAACAATTAGTTTAAAATGGAACTATGATTCGCATCTGGAGTTTCCTCTCTCACAAGGTCGACAACTTAGTTTCGTCGAACACATACGGTTTCGAGTGGCATCGCCACAGGTTTCAGAGGACAGGCGCTTCTCCTGGCACATTATCGGACACATAGTTTCAGATAGAACAATAGGATTAAAATGGAACTAAGTTTCGCATTTGGAGTTTCTTCCCGCACAAGGCGACCACTTAGTTTCGTCGAACACATACGGTTTCGAGTGGCATCGCCACACATTTCAGAGAACAGGCGCTTCTCCTGGCACAGTATCGAAAACTTAGTTTTAGATAGAACAATAAGATTAAAATGGAACTAAGTTTCGCTTCTGGAGTTTCCTCTCTCAGAGGATCGACCACTTTGTTTCGTCGAACACATACGGTTTCGAGTGGTATCGCCACAGATTTCAGAGAACAAGCGCTTCTCCTGGCACAGCATCGAACACTTAGTTACAGATAGCGCAATTAATTTAAAATGGAACTAATTTTCGCATCTGATGTTTCCTCTCTCACAAGGAGTACCACTTAGTTTCGTCGAACACATACGTTTTCGAGTAGCATCACCACAGATTTCAGAGAACAGGCGCTTCTCCTCGCACAGTATCGAACACTTAGTATCAGATAGAACAATGAGTTTAAAATGGAACTAAGTTTCGCATCTGGTGTTTCCTCTCTCACAAGGTCGACCACTTAGTTTCGTCGAACACATACGGTTTCGAGTAGCATCGCCACAGATTTCAGAGAACAGGCGCTTCTCCTGGCACAGTATCGAACACTTAGTATCAGATAGAACAATGAGTTTAAAATGGAACTAAGTTTCGCATCTGGTGTTTCCTCTCTCACAAGGTCGACCACTTAGTTTCGTCGAACACATACGGTTTCGAGTAGCATCGCCACAGATTTCAGAGAACGGGCGCTTCTCCTGGCACAGTATCGAACTCTTAATATCATATAGAACAATTATTTTAAAATGGAATTAAGTTTCGCATTTCGAGTTTCCTCTCTCACAAGGTCGACAACTTAGTTTCGTCGAACAAATACGGTTTCGAGTGGCATCGCCACAGATTTCAGAGAACGGGCGCTTCCCCTGGCACAGTATCGAACACTTAATATCATA
Source organism: Nysson spinosus (assembly GCA_910591585.2). Lineage (NCBI taxonomy): Eukaryota > Metazoa > Arthropoda > Insecta > Hymenoptera > Crabronidae > Nysson > Nysson spinosus. The sequence goes on from CAJUYC020000086.1 coordinate 3,191,058, forward strand.
TAGAACAATTATTTTAAAATGGAATTAAGTTTCGCATTTTGAGTTTCCTCTCTCACAAGGTGAACCACTTAGTTTCGTCGAACACATATGGTTTCGAGTAGCATCGCCACTGATTTGAGAGAACAGGAGCTTCTCCTGGCACAGTATCGAACACTTAGTTTCAGATAGAACAATTAGTTTAAAATGGATCTATGTTTCGCATCTGGAGTGTCCTCTCTCACAAGGTCGACCACTTAGTTTCGTCGAACACATACGGTTTCGAGTAGTATCGCCACAGATTTCGCAGAACGGGAGTTTCTCCTGGCACAGTATCGAACACTTAGTTTCAGATAGAACAATTAGTTTAAAATGGAACTATGTTTCGCATCTGGAGGTTCCTCTCTCACAAGGTCGGCCACTTAGCTTCGTCGAACACATACGGTTTCGAGTGGTATCGCCACAGATTTCAGAGAACAGGCGCTTCTCCTGGAACAGTATCGAACTCTTAATATCATATAGAACAATTATTTTAAAATGGAATTAAGTTTCGCATTTCGAGTTTCCTCTCTCACAAGTTCGACAACTTAGTTTCGTCGAACAAATACGGTTTCGAGTGGCATCGCCACAGATTTCAGAGAACGGGCGCTTCCCCTGGCACAGTATCGAACACTTAATATCATATAGAACAATTATTTTAAAATGGAATTAAATTTCGCATTTTGAGTTTCCTCTCTCACAAGGTGAACCACTTAGTTTCGTCGAACACATATGGTTTCGAGTAGCATCGCCACTGATTTGAGAGAACAGGAGCTTCTCCTGGCACAGTATCGAACACTTAGTTTCAGATAGAACAATTAGTTTAAAATGGATCTATGTTTCGCATCTGGAGTGTCCTCTCTCACAAGGTCGACCACTTAGTTTCGTCGAACACATACGGTTTCGAGTAGTATCGCCACAGATTTCGCAGAACGGGAGTTTCTCCTGGCACAGTATCGAACACTTAGTTTCAGATAGAACAATTAGTTTAAAATGGAACTATGTTTCGCATCTGGAGGTTCCTCTCTCACAAGGTCGGCCACTTAGCTTCGTCGAACACATACGGTTTCGAGTGGTATCGCCACAGATTTCAGAGAACAGGCGCTTCTCCTGGCACAGTATCGAACTCTTAATATCATATAGAACAATTATTTTAAAATGGAATTAATTTTCGCATTTCGAGTTTCCTCTCTCACAAGTTCGACAACTTAGTTTCGTCGAACAAATACGGTTTCGAGTGGCATCGCCACAGATTTCAGAGAACAGGCGCTTCTCCTAGCACAGTATCGAACACTTAGTATCAGATAGCACAATTAGTTTAAAATGGAACTAAGTTTCGCATCTGGAGTATCCTCTCTCACAAGGTCGACCACTTAGTTTCGTCGAACACATACAGTTTCGAGTGGTATCGCCACAGATTTCGCAGAACGGCGTTTCTCCTGGCACATTATCGAACACATAGTTTCAGATAGACCAATTAGTTTAAAATGGAAGTAAGTTTCGCATCTGGAGTTTCCTCTCTCACAAGGTCGGCCAGTTAGTTTTGTCGAACACATACGGTTTCGAGCGGCATCGCCACACATTTCAGAGAACAGGCGCTTCTCCTGGCACAGTATCGAACACTTAGTTTCAGATAGAACAACTAGTTTAAAATGCAACTATGTTTCGCATTTGGAGTTTCTTCCCGCACAAGGCGACCACTTAGTTTCGTCGAACACATACGGTTTCGAGTGGCATCGCCACACATTTCAGAGAACAGGCGCTTCTCCTGTCACCGTATCGAAAACTTAGTTTCTGATAGAACAACTAGTTTAAAATGCAACTATGTTTCGCATCTGGAGTTTCCTCCCTCACAAGGTCGGCAACTTAGTTTCGTCGAACACATACGGTTTTGAGTGGTATCGCCACAGATTTCAGAGAACGGGCGCTTCTCCTGGCACAGTATCGAACTCTTAATATCATATAGAACAATTATTTTAAAATGGAATTAAGTTTCGCATTTCGAGTTTCCTCTCTCACAAGTTCGACAACTTAGTTTCGTCGAACAAATACGGTTTCGAGCGGCAATCGCCACACATTTCAGAGAACAGGCGCTTCTCCTGGCAAAGTATCGAACACTTAGTATCAGATAGAACAATTAGTTTAAAATGGAACTAAGTTTCGCATCTGGAGTTTCCTCTCTCACAAGGTCGACCACTTAGTTTCGTCGAACACATACGGTTTCGAGTAGTATCGCCACAGATTTCGCAGAACGGGAGTTTCTCCTGGCACAGTATCGAACACTTAGTTTCAGATAGAACAATTAGTTTAAAATGGAACTATGTTTCGCATCTGGAGGTTCCTCTCTCACAAGGTCGGCCACTTAGCTTCGTCGAACACATACGGTTTCGAGTGGTATCGCCACAGATTTCAGAGAACAGGCGCTTCTCCTGGCACAGTATCGAACTCTTAATATCATATAGAACAATTATTTTAAAATGGAATTAATTTTCGCATTTCGAGTTTCCTCTCTCACAAGTTCGACAACTTAGTTTCGTCGAACAAATACGGTTTCGAGTGGCATCGCCACAGATTTCAGAGAACAGGCGCTTCTCCTAGCACAGTATCGAACACTTAGTATCAGATAGCACAATTAGTTTAAAATGGAACTAAGTTTCGCATCTGGAGTATCCTCTCTCACAAGGTCGACCACTTAGTTTCGTCGAACACATACAGTTTCGAGTGGTATCGCCACAGATTTCGCAGAACGGCGTTTCTCCTGGCACATTATCGAACACATAGTTTCAGATAGACCAATTAGTTTAAAATGGAAGTAAGTTTCGCATCTGGAGTTTCCTCTCTCACAAGGTCGGCCAGTTAGTTTTGTCGAACACATACGGTTTCGAGCGGCATCGCCACACATTTCAGAGAACAGGCGCTTCTCCTGGCACAGTATCGAACACTTAGTTTCAGATAGAACAACTAGTTTAAAATGCAACTATGTTTCGCATTTGGAGTTTCTTCCCGCACAAGGCGACCACTTAGTTTCGTCGAACACATACGGTTTCGAGTGGCATCGCCACACATTTCAGAGAACAGGCGCTTCTCCTGTCACCGTATCGAAAACTTAGTTTCTGATAGAACAACTAGTTTAAAATGCAACTATGTTTCGCATCTGGAGTTTCCTCCCTCACAAGGTCGGCAACTTAGTTTCGTCGAACACATACGGTTTCGAGTGGTATCGCCACAGATTTCAGAGAACGGGCGCTTCTCCTGGCACAGTATCGAACTCTTAATATCATATAGAACAATTATTTTAAAATGGAATTAAGTTTCGCATTTCGAGTTTCCTCTCTCACAAGTTCGACAACTTAGTTTCGTCGAACAAATACGGTTTCGAGCGGCAATCGCCACACATTTCAGAGAACAGGCGCTTCTCCTGGCAAAGTATCGAACACTTAGTATCAGATAGAACAATTAGTTTAAAATGGAACTAAGTTTCGCATCTGGAGTTTCCTCTCTCACAAGGTCGACCACTTAGTTTCGTCGAACAAATACGGTTTCGGGTGGTATCGCCACAGATTTCAGAGAACAGGCGCTTCTCCTGGCACAGTATCGAACACTTAGTTTCAGAGAGAACAATTAGTTTAAAATGGAACTATGATTCGCATCTGGAGTTTCCTCTCTCACAAGGTCGACAACTTAGTTTCGTCGAACACATACGGTTTCGAGTGGCATCGCCACAGGTTTCAGAGGACAGGCGCTTCTCCTGGCACATTATCGGACACATAGTTTCAGATAGAACAATAGGATTAAAATGGAACTAAGTTTCGCATTTGGAGTTTCTTCCCGCACAAGGCGACCACTTAGTTTCGTCGAACACATACGGTTTCGAGTGGCATCGCCACACATTTCAGAGAACAGGCGCTTCTCCTGGCACAGTATCGAAAACTTAGTTTTAGATAGAACAATAAGATTAAAATGGAACTAAGTTTCGCTTCTGGAGTTTCCTCTCTCACAGGATCGACCACTTTGTTTCGTCGAACACATACGGTTTCGAGTGGTATCGCCACAGATTTCAGAGAACAAGCGCTTCTCCTGGCACAGCATCGAACACTTAGTTCCAGATAGCGCAATTAATTTAAAATGGAACTAATTTTCGCATCTGATGTTTCCTCTCTCACAAGGAGTACCACTTAGTTTCGTCGAACACATACGTTTTCGAGTAGCATCACCACAGATTTCAGAGAACAGGCGCTTCTCCTCGCACAGTATCGAACACTTAGTATCAGATAGAACAATTAGTTTAAAATGGAACTAAGTTTCGCATCTGGAGTATCCTCTCTCACAAGGTCGGCCAGTTAGTTTCGTCGAACACATACGGTTTCGAGCGGCATCGCCACACATTTCAGAGAACAGGCGCTTCTCCTCGCACAGTATCGAACACTTAGTATCAGATAGAACAATGAGTTTAAAATGGAACTAAGTTTCGCATCTGGAGTTTCCTCTCTCACAAGGTCGACCACTTAGTTTCGTCGAACACATACGGTTTCGAGTAGCATCGCCACAGATTTCAGAGAACGGGCGCTTCTCCTGGCACAGTATCGAACTCTTAATATCATATAGAACAATTATTTTAAAATGGAATTAAGTTTCGCATTTCGAGTTTCCTCTCTCACAAGGTCGACAACTTAGTTTCGTCGAACAAATACGGTTTCGAGTGGCATCGCCACAGATTTCAGAGAACGGGCGCTTCCCCTGGCACAGTATCGAACACTTAATATCATATAGAACAATTATTTTAAAATGGAATTAAGTTTCGCATTTTGAGTTTCCTCTCTCACAAGTTCGACAACTTAGTTTCGTCGAACAAATGCGGTTTCGAGTGGCATCGCCACAGATTTCAGAGAACAGGCGCTTCTCCTAGCACAGTATCGAACACTTAGTATCAGATAGCACAATTAGTTTAAAATGGAACTAAGTTTCGCATCTGGAGTATCCTCTCTCACAAGGTCGACCACTTAGTTTCGTCGAACACATACAGTTTCGAGTGGTATCGCCACAGATTTCGCAGAACGGCGTTTCTCCTGGCACATTATCGAACACATAGTTTCAGATAGACCAATTAGTTTAAAATGGAAGTAAGTTTCGCATCTGGAGTTTCCTCTCTCACAAGGTCGGCCAGTTAGTTTTGTCGAACACATACGGTTTCGAGCGGCATCGCCACACATTTCAGAGAACAGGCGCTTCTCCTGGCACAGTATCGAACACTTAGTTTCAGATAGAACAACTAGTTTAAAATGCAACTATGTTTCGCATTTGGAGTTTCTTCCCGCACAAGGCGACCACTTAGTTTCGTCGAACACATACGGTTTCGAGTGGCATCGCCACACATTTCAGAGAACAGGCGCTTCTCCTGCCACCGTATCGAAAACTTAGTTTCTGATAGAACAACTAGTTTAAAATGCAACTATGTTTCGCATCTGGAGTTTCCTCCCTCACAAGGTCGGCAACTTAGTTTCGTCGAACACATACGGTTTCGAGTGGTATCGCCACAGATTTCAGAGAACGGGCGCTTCTCCTGGCACAGTATCGAACTCTTAATATCATATAGAACAATTATTTTAAAATGGAATTAAGTTTCGCATTTCGAGTTTCCTCTCTCACAAGGTCGAAAACTTAGTTTCGTCGAACAAATACGGTTTCGAGTGGCATCGCCACAGATTTCAGAGAACGGGCGCTTCCACTGGCACAGTATCGAACACTTAATATCATATAGAACAATTATTTTAAAATGGAATTAAGTTTCGCATTTTGAGTTTCCTCTCTCACAAGGTGAACCACTTAGTTTCGTCGAACACATATGGTTTCGAGTAGCATCGCCACTGATTTGAGAGAACAGGCGCTTCTCCTGGCACAGTATCGAACACTTAGTTTCAGATAGAACAATTAGTTTAAAATGGATCTATGTTTCGCATCTGGAGTGTCCTCTCTCACAAGGTCGACCACTTAGTTTCGTCGAACACATACGGTTTCGAGTAGTATCGCCACAGATTTCGCAGAACGGGAGTTTCTCCTGGCACAGTATCGAACACTTAGTTTCAGGTAGAACAATTAGTTTAAAATGGAACTAATTTTCGCATCTGGAGTTTCCTCTCCCACAAGGTCGGCCACTTAGTTTCGTCGAACACATACAGTTTCGAGTGGTACTGCCACAGATTTCGCAGAACAGTGTTTTTCCTGGCACATTATCGAACACATAGTTTCAGATAGAAAAATTAGTTTAAAATGGAACTAAGTTTCGCATCTGGAGTTTCCTCTCTCAGAAGGTCGAACACATACGGTTTCGAGTAGCATCGCCACAGATTTCAGAGAACAGGCGCTTCTCCTGGCACAGTATCGAACACTTAGTTTCAGATGGAACATTTGGTTTAAAATGGAACTGTGTTTCGCATCTGGAGTTTCCTCACTCACAAGGACGACCACTTACTTTCGTCGAACACATTCGGTTTCGAGTAGCAACGCTACAGGTTTCAGAGAACAGGCGCTTCTACTGGCAGATTATCGAATACTTAGTTTCAGATAGAACAATTAGTTTAAAATGGAACTAAGTTTCGCATCTGGAGTTTCCTCTCCCACAAGGTCGGCCACTTAGTTTCGTCGAACACATACGGTTTCGAGTGGTACTGCCACAGATTTCGCAGAACAGTTTTTTTCCTGGCACATTATCGAACACATAGTTTCAGATAGAAAAATTAGTTTAAAATGGAACTAAGTTTCGCATCTGGAGTTTCCTCTCTCAGAAGGTCGACCACTTAGTTTCGTCGAACACATACGGTTTCGAGTAGCATCGCCACAGATTTCAGAGAACAGGCGCTTCTCCTGGCACAGTATCGAACACTTAGTTTCAGATGGAACATTTGCTTTAAAATGGAACTGTGTTTCGCATCTGGAGTTTCCTCACCCACAAGGTCGACCCCTTAGTTTCGTCGAACACATACGGTTTGGAGTAGCATCGCCACAGTTTTCAGAGAACAGGCGCTTCTCCTGGCACAGTATCGAACACTTAGTTTCAGATAGAACAATTAATTTAAAATGGAACAATGTTTCGCATCTGGAGTTTCCTCTCTAACAAGGTCGACCACTTAGTTTCGTCGAACACATTCGGCTTCGAGTAGCAACGCCACAGGTTTCAGAGAACAGGCGCTTCTACTGGCAGAGTTTCGATTACTTAGTTTCAGATAGAACATTTAGTTTAAAATGGAAATATGTTTCGCATTTGTAGTTTCCCCTCTCCCAAGGTCAACCACTTAATTTCGTCGAACATATGCGGTTTCGAGTGGCATCGCCACAGATTTCAGAGAACAGGCGCTTCTCCTGGCACAGTATCGAACACATAGTTTTAGATAGAACAATTAGTTTAAAATGGTACTAAGTTTCGCAACTGGAATTTCCTCTCGCACAAGGTGGACCACTTAGTTTCGTCGAACACATACGGTTTCGAGCAGCATCGCCACAGATTTCAGTGAACAGGCGCTTCTCCTGGCACATTATCGAACACATAGTTTCAGATAGAACAATTAGTTTAAAATGGGACTATGTTTCGCATCTGGAGTATCCTCTCTCACAACGTCAACCACTTAGTTTCGTCGAACACATACGGTTTCGAGCAGCATCGCCACAGATTTCAGTGAACAGGCGCTTCTCCTGGCACATTATCGAACACATAGTTTCAGATAGAACAATTAGTTTAAAATGGGACTATGTTTCGCATCTGGAGTATCCTCTCTCACAACGTCAACCACTTAGTTTCGTCGAACACATACGGTTTCGAGTGGCATCGCCACAGATTTCAGGGAACAGGCGCTTCTCCTGGCACACTATCGAACACTTAGTTTCAGATAGAACAATTAGTTTAAAATGGAACTAAGTTTCGCATCTGGAGTTTCCTCTCTCAGAAGGTCGACCCCTTAGGTTCGTCGAACACATACGGTTTGGAGTAGCATCGCCACAGATTTCAGAGAACACGCGCTTCTCCTGGCACAGTATCGAACACTTAGTTTCAGATAGAACAATTAGTTTAAAATGGAACTAATTTTCGCATCTGGAGTTTCCTCTCCCACAAGGTCGGCCACTTAGTTTCGTCGAACACATACAGTTTCGAGTGGTACTGCCACAGATTTCGCAGAACAGTGTTTTTCCTGGCACATTATCGAACACATAGTTTCAGATAGAAAAATTAGTTTAAAATGGAACTAAGTTTCGCATCTGGAGTTTCCTCTCTCAGAAGGTCGACCACTTAGTTTCGTCGAACACATACGGTTTCGAGTAGCATCGCCACAGATTTCAGAGAACAGGCGCTTCTCCTGGCACAGTATCGAACACTTAGTTTCAGATGGAACATTTGGTTTAAAATGGAACTGTGTTTCGCATCTGGAGTTTCTTCACTCACAAGGACGACCACTTACTTTCGTCGAACACATTCGGTTTCGAGTAGCAACGCCACAGGTTTCAGAGAACAGGCGCTTCTACTGGCAGATTATCGAATACTTAGTTTCAGATAGAACAATTAGTTTAAAATGGAACTAAGTTTCGCATCTGGAGTTTCCTCTCCCACAAGGTCGGCCGCTTAGTTTCGTCGAACACATACGGTTTCGAGTGGTACTGCCACAGATTTCGCAGAACAGTGTTTTTCCTGGCACATTATCGAACACATAGTTTCAGATAGAAAAATTAGTTTAAAATGGAACTAAGTTTCGCATCTGGAGTTTCCTCTCTCAGAAGGTCGACCACTTAGTTTCGTCGAACACATACGGTTTGGAGTAGCATCGCCACAGATTTCAGAGAACAGGCGCTTCTCCTGGCACAGTATCGAACACTTAGTTTCAGATAGAACAATTAATTTAAAATGGAACAATGTTTCGCATCTGGAGTTTCCTCTCTAACAAGGTCGACCACTTAGTTTCGTCGAACATATTCGGCTTCGAGTAGCAACGCCACAGGTTTCAGAGAACAGGCGCTTCTACTGGCAGAGTATCGATTCCTTAGTGTCAGATAGAACATTTAGTTTAAAATGGAAATATGTTTCGCATTTGTATTTTCCCCTCTCCCAAGGTCAACCACTTAATTTCGTCGAACACATACGGTTTCGAGTGGCATCGCCACAGATATCAGAGAACAGGCGCTTCTCCTGGCACAGTATCGACCACATAGTTTTAGATAGAACAATTAGTTTAAAATGGTACTAAGTTTCGCAACTGGAATTTCCTCTCGCACAAGGTGGACCACTTAGTTTCGTCGAACACATACGGTTTCGAGCAGCATCGCCACAGATTTCAGTGAACAGGCGCTTCTCCTGGCACATTTTCGAACACATAGTTTCAGATAGAACAATTAGTTTAAAATGGGACTATGTTTCGCATCTGGAGTATCCTCTCTCACAACGTCAACCACTTAGTTTCGTCGAACACATACGGTTTCGGGTGGCATCGCCACACATTTCAAAGAACAGGCGCTTCTCCTGGCACAGTATCGAACACTTAGTTTCAGATAGAACAATTAGTTTAAAATGATACTAAGTTTGGCATCTGGAGTTTTCTCTCTCACAAGTCGACCACTTGGTATGGTGGAACACCTCCTGTTTCGAGTGGCAACGCCACAGATTTCAAAGAACAGGCGCTTCTCCTGGCACAGTATCGAACACTTAGTTTCAGATAGAACCATTAGTTTAAAATGGAACTAATTTTCGCATCTGGAGTTTCCTCTCCCACAAGGTCGACCACTTAGTTTCGTCGAACACATACGGTTTCGAGTAGCATCGCCACAGATTTCAGAGAACAGGCGGTTCTCTTGGCACAGTATCGAACACTTAGTTTCAGATAGAACAATTACTTTAAAGTGGCACTAAGTTTCGCGTCTGGAGTTTCCTCTCTCAAAAGGTGGACCACTTAGTTTCGTCGAACAGATACGGTTTCGAGTAGCATCGCCATTGATTTCAGAGAACAGGCGCTTCTCCTGGCACAGTATCGAACACTTAGTTTCAGATAGAACAATTAATTTAAAATGGAACAATGTTTCGCATCTGGAGTTTCCTTTCGCACAAGGTCGACAACTTAATTTCGTCGAACACATACGGTTTCGAGTGGCATCGCCACAAATTTCAGAGTACAGGCGCGTCTCCTGGCACAGTATCGAACACATAGTTTTAGATAGAACAATTTGTTTAAAATGTTACTAAGTTTCGCAACTGGTGTTTCCTCTCGCACAAGGTGGACCACTTAGTTTCGTCGAACACATACGGTTTCCAGTGGTACTGCCACAGATTTCGCAAAACAGTGTTTTTCCTGGCACATTATCGAACACATAGTTTCCGATAGAAAAATTAGTTTAAAATGGAACTAAGTTTCGCATCTGGAGTTTCCTCTCTCAGAAGGTCGAACACATACGGTTTCGAGCAGCATCGCCACAGATTTCAGAGAACAGGCGCTTCTCCTGGCGCATTATCGAACACATAGTTACAGATAGAACAATTAGGTTGAAATGGAACTGTGTTTCGCATCTGGAGTTTCCTCCCTCACAAGGCGGCCACTTAGGTTCGTGGAAAACATTCGGTTTCGAGTAGCATCGCCACAGATTTCAGAGAACAGGCGCTTCTCCTGGCACAGTATCGAACACTTAGTTTCAGATAGAACAATTAGTTTAAAATGATACTAAGTTTCGCATCTGGAGTTTCCTCTCTCACAAGTCGACCACTTGGTATCGTTGAACACCTACGGTTTCGAGTGGCAACGCCACAGATTTCAAAGAACAGGCGCTTCTCCTGGCGCAGTATCGGACACATATTTTCAGATAGATCAATTAGTTTAAAATGGTACTAAGTTTCGCATCTGGAGTTTCCTCCCTCACAAGGCGGCCACTTAGGTTCGTGGAAAACATTCGGTTTCGAGTAGCATCGCCACAGATTTCAGAGAACAGGCGCTTCTCCTGGCACATTATCGAACACATAGTTTCAGATAGAAAAATTAGTTTAAAATGGAACTAAGTTTCGCATCTGGAGTTTCCTCTCTCAGAAGGTCGACCACTTAGTTTCGTCGAACACATACGGTTTCGAGTAGCATCGCCACAGATTTCAGAGAACAGGCGCTTCTCCTGGCACAGTATCGAACACTTAGTTTCAGATAGAACATTTGGTTTAAAATGGAACTGTGGTTCGCATCTGGAGTTTCCTCACTCACAAGGACGACCACTTACTTTCGTCGAACACATTCGGTTTCGAGTAGCAACGCCACAGGTTTCAGAGAACAGGCGCTTCTCCTGCTACAGTATCGAACACTTAGTTACAGATAGAACACTTAGTTTAAAATGGAACTATGTTTCGCATTTGGAGTTTCCTCTCTCACAAGGTGGACCACTTAGTTTCGTCAAACACATACGGTCTCGAATGGCATCGCCACAGGGTTCAGAGAACTGGCGCTTCTCCTGGCACAGTATCGAACACTTAGAATCAGATAGAACAATTACTTTAAAATGGAACTAAGCTTCGCATCTGGAGTTTCCTCTCTCAAAAGGTGGACCACTTAGTTTCGTCGAACTGATACGGTTTCGAGTAGCATCGCCACTGATTTCAGAGAACAGGCGCTTCTCCTGGCACAGTATCGAACACTTAGTTTCAGATATAACAATTAATTTAAAATGGAACAATGTTTCGCATCTGGAGTTTCCTTTTGCACAAGGTCGACAACTTAATTTCGTCGAACACATACGGTTTCGAGTGGCATCGCCACAGATTTCAGAGAACAGGCGCGTCTCCGGGCACAGTATCGAACACATAGTTTTAGATAGAACAATTAGTTTAAAATGGTACTAAGTTTCGCAACTGGTGTTTCCTCTGGCACAAGGTGGATCACTTAGTTTCGTCGAACACATACGGTTTCGTGTAGCATCGCCACAGATTTCAGTGAACAGGCGCTTCTCCTGGCACATTATCGAACACATAGTTTCAGATAGAACAATTAGTTTAAAATGGGACTATGTTTCGCATCTGGAGTATCCTCTCTCACAAGGCGGCCACTTAGGTTCGTGGAAAACATTCGGTATCGAGTAGCATCGCCACAGATTTCAGAGAACAGGCGCTTCTCCTGGCACAGTATCGAACACTTAATTTCAGATAGAACAATTAATTTAAAATGGAACTAAGTTTCGCATCTGGAGTTTCCTCTCTCACAAGGTCGACCACTTAGTTTCGTCGAACACATACGGTTTCGAGTGGTATCGCCACAGATTTCGCAGATCGGCGTTTCTCCTGGCACATTCTCGAACACATAGTTTCAGATAGAAAAATTAGTTTAAAATGGAACTAAGTTTCGCTTCTGGAGTTTCCTCTCCCACAAGTTGGACCACTTAGTTTCGTCGAACACATACGGTTTCGAGTGGCATCGCCACAGATTTCAGAGAACAGGCGCTTCTCCTGGCACAGTATCGAACACTTTCAGATAGAACAATTAATTTAAAATGGATCTAAGTTTCGCATCTGGAGTTTCCTCTCTCACACGGTCTACCACTTACTTTCGTCGAACACATACGGTTTCGAGTGGCATCGCCACAGATTTCAGAGAACAGGCGCTTCTGCTGGCACAGTATCGAACACTTAGTTTCAGATAGAACAATTAGTTTAAAATGGAACTAAGTTTCGCATCTGGAGTTTCCTCTCTCACAATGTCGACCACTCAGTTTCGTCGAACACATACCGTTTCGAGTGGTATCGCCACAGGTTTTACAGAACGGGCGCTTCTCCTGGCACAGTATCGAACACTTAATTTCAGATGGAACAATTAGTTTAAAATGGAACTAAGTTTCGCATCTGAAGTTTCCTCTCTCACAAGGTCGGCCACTCAGTTTCGTCGAACACATACGGTTTCGAGTAGTATCGTCACAGGTTTCACAGAACGGACGCTTCTCCTGGCACAGTATCGAACACTTAGTTTCAGATAGAACTATTAGTTTAAAATGGAACTAAGATCCGCATCTGGAGTTTCCTCTCTCACAAGGTCGACCACTTACTTTCGCCGAACGCATACGGTTTCGAGTGGCATCGCCACAGATTTCAGAGAACAGGCGCTTCACCTGGCACAGTATCGAACACTTAGTTTCAGATAGAACAATTAGTTTAAAATGGAACTATGTTTCGCATCTGGAGTTTCCTCTTTCACAAGGTCGACCACTTAGTTTCGTCGAACACATACGGATTCGAGTGGCATCGCGACAGATTTCAGAGAACAGGCGCTTCTCCTGGCACAGCATCGAACACTTAGTTTCAGGTAGATCAGTTAGTTTTAAAAGAAATTAAGTTTCGCATCTGGAGTTTCTTCTCTCACAAGGCGACCGCTTAGTTTCGTCGAACACATACGGCTTCGAGTAGCATCGCCAAACATTTCAGAGAACAGGCGCTTCTCCTGGCACAGTATCGAACACTTAGTTTCAGGTAGAACAGTTAGTTTTAAAAGAAACTTTGTTTCGCATCTGGAGTTTCTTCTCTCACAAGGCGACCACTTAGTTTCGTCGAACACATACGGCTTCGAGTAGCATCGCCAAACATTTCAGAGAACAGGCGCTTCTCCTGGCACAGTATCGAACACTTAGTTTCAGATGGAACAATTAGTTTAAAATGGAACTAATTTTCGCATCTGGAATTCCCTCTCTCACAAGGTCGACCACTTAGTTTCGTCGAACACATACGTATTCGAGTGGCATCGCGACGGATTTCACAAAACGGGCGCTTCTCCTGGCACAGTATCGAACACTTAGTTTCAGATAGAATAATTCATTTAAATGGAACTAAGTTTCGCATCTGTAGTTTCCTCTCTCACAATGTCGGCCACTTAGTTTCGTCGAACACATACGGTTTCGAGTGATATCGCCACAGATTTCAGAGAACAGGCGCTTCGCCTGGCACAGTATCGGACACTTAGTATCAGATAGAACAATTAGTTTGAAATGAAACTAGGTTTCACTTCTGGAGTTTCCTCTCTCACAAGGTCGACCACTTAGTTTCGTCGAACATATACGGTTTCGAGTAGCATCGCCACAGATTTCAGAGAACGGGCACTTCTCCTGGCACAGTATCGAACACTTAGTTACAGATGGAACACTTAGTTTAAAATGAAACTAAGTTTCACTTCTCGAGTTTCCTCTCTCACAAGGTCGACCACTTACTTTCGTCGAACATATACGGTTTCGAGTAGCATCGCGACTGATTTCAGAAAACAGGCGCTTCTCCTGGCACAGTATCGAACACTTAGTTTCAGATGGAACAATTAGTTTAAAATGGAACTAAGTTTCGCATCTGGAATTCCCTCTCTCACAAGGTCGACCACTTAGTTTCGTCGAACACATACGGTTTCGAGTGGCATCGCCACAGATTTCAGAGAACAGTCGCTTCTCCTGGCACAGTATCGAACACCCAGTTTCAGATACAACAATTAGTTTAAAATGGAACTAAGTTTCGCATCTGGAGTTTCCTCTCTCACAAGGTCGACCACTTAGTTTCGTCGAACACATACGGTTTCGAGTGGCATCGCCACACATTTCAGAGAACTGGCGCTTCTCCTGGCACAGTATCGGACACTTAGTATCAGATAGAACAATTAGTTTGAAATGAAACTAGGTTTCACTTCTGGAGTTTCCTCTCTCACAAGGTCGACCACTTAGTTTCGTCGAACATATACGGTTTCGAGTAGCATCGCCACAGATTTCAGAGAACGGGCACTTCTCCTGGCACAGTATCGAACACTTAGTTACAGATGGAACACTTAGTTTAAAATGAAACTAAGTTTCACTTCTCGAGTTTCCTCTCTCACAAGGTCGACCACTTACTTTCGTCGAACATATACGGTTTCGAGTAGCATCGCGACTGATTTCAGAAAACAGGCGCTTCTCCTGGCACAGTATCGAACACTTAGTTTCAGATAGAACAGTTAGTTTGAAATGAAACTAGGTTTCACTTTTGGAGTTTCCTCTCTCACAAGGTCGAACACTTAGTTTCGTCGAACACATACTGTTTCGAGTGGTATCGCCACAGATTTCGCAGAACAGGCGCTTCTCCTGGCACATTATCGAACACTTAGTTTCAGATAGAACAGTTAGTCTTAAATGAAACTAAATTACACGTCTGGGGTTTCCTCTCTCACAAGGTCGACCACTTAGTTTCGTCGAACATATACGGTTTCGAGTAGCATCGCCAAACATTTCAGAGAACAGGCGCTTCTCCTGGCACAGTATCGAACACTTAGTTTCAGGTAGAACAGTTAGTTTTAAAAGAAACTTTGTTTCGCATCTGGAGTTTCTTCTCTCACAAGGCGACCACTTAGTTTCGTCGAACACATACGGCTTCGAGTAGCATCGCCAAACATTTCAGAGAACAGGCGCTTCTCCTGGCACAGTATCGAACACTTAGTTTCAGATGGAACAATTAGTTTAAAATGGAACTAATTTTCGCATCTGGAATTCCCTCTCTCACAAGGTCGACCACTTAGTTTCGTCGAACACATACGGATTCGAGTGGCATCGCGACGGATTTCACAAAACGGGCGCTTCTCCTGGCACAGTATCGAACACTTAGTTTCAGATAGAATAATTCATTTAAATGGAACTAAGTTTCGCATCTGTAGTTTCCTCTCTCACAATGTCGGCCACTTAGTTTCGTCGAACACATACGGTTTCGAGTGATATCGCCACAGATTTCAGAGAACAGGCGCTTCGCCTGGCACAGTATCGGACACTTAGTATCAGATAGAACAATTAGTTTGAAATGAAACTAGGTTTCACTTCTGGAGTTTCCTCTCTCACAAGGTCGACCACTTAGTTTCGTCGAACATATACGGTTTCGAGTAGCATCGCCACAGATTTCAGAGAACGGGCACTTCTCCTGGCACAGTATCGAACACTTAGTTACAGATGGAACACTTAGTTTAAAATGAAACTAAGTTTCACTTCTCGAGTTTCCTCTCTCACAAGGTCGACCACTTACTTTCGTCGAACATATACGGTTTCGAGTAGCATCGCGACTGATTTCAGAAAACAGGCGCTTCTCCTGGCACAGTATCGAACACTTAGTTTCAGATGGAACAATTAGTTTAAAATGGAACTAAGTTTCGCATCTGGAATTCCCTCTCTCACAAGGTCGACCACTTAGTTTCGTCGAACACATACGGTTTCGAGTGGCATCGCCACAGATTTCAGAGAACAGTCGCTTCTCCTGGCACAGTATCGAACACCCAGTTTCAGATACAACAATTAGTTTAAAATGGAACTAAGTTTCGCATCTGGAGTTTCCTCTCTCACAAGGTCGACCACTTAGTTTCGTCGAACACATACGGTTTCGAGTGGCATCGCCACACATTTCAGAGAACTGGCGCTTCTCCTGGCACAGTATCGGACACTTAGTATCAGATAGAACAATTAGTTTGAAATGAAACTAGGTTTCACTTCTGGAGTTTCCTCTCTCACAAGGTCGACCACTTAGTTTCGTCGAACATATACGGTTTCGAGTAGCATCGCCACAGATTTCAGAGAACGGGCACTTCTCCTGGCACAGTATCGAACACTTAGTTACAGATGGAACACTTAGTTTAAAATGAAACTAAGTTTCACTTCTCGAGTTTCCTCTCTCACAAGGTCGACCACTTACTTTCGTCGAACATATACGGTTTCGAGTAGCATCGCGACTGATTTCAGAAAACAGGCGCTTCTCCTGGCACAGTATCGAACACTTAGTTTCAGATAGAACAGTTAGTTTGAAATGAAACTAGGTTTCACTTTTGGAGTTTCCTCTCTCACAAGGTCGAACACTTAGTTTCGTCGAACACATACTGTTTCGAGTGGTATCGCCACAGATTTCGCAGAACAGGCGCTTCTCCTGGCACATTATCGAACACTTAGTTTCAGATAGAACAGTTAGTCTTAAATGAAACTAAATTACACGTCTGGGGTTTCCTCTCTCACAAGGTCGACCACTTAGTTTCGTCGAACATATACGGTTTCGAGTAGCATCGCCACAGATTTCAGAGAACGGGCACTTCTCCTGGCACAGTATCGAACACTTAGTTACAGATGGAACACTAAGTTTAAAATGAAACTAAGTTTCACTTCTCGAGTTTCCTCTCTCACAAGGTCGACAACTTACTTTCGTCGAACACATACGGTTTCGAGTGGTATCGCCACAGATTTCGCAGAACAGGCGTTTCTCCTGGCACATTATCGAACACTTAGTTTCAGATAGAACAATTAGTTTAAAATGGATCTAAGTTTCGCATCTGGAGTTCCCTATCTCACAAGGTCGACCACTTAGTTTCGTCGAACACATACGGTTTCGAGTAGCATCGCCACTGATTTCAGAGAACAGGCGCTTCCCCTGGCACAGTATCGAAAAATTAGTTTCAGATACAACTATTAGTTTAAAATGCATTAAGAAAAAAAAAACTTTATTAATTTATTTATCATAAAAATCCTAATCATTCTCTTTTTTTTCTACATCTCACAAGGTCGACCACTTAGTTTTGCCGAAAACATACGGTTTCCAGTAACATCGCCACAGATTTCAGAGAACAGGCGCTTCTCCTGGCACAGTATCGGACACTTAGTTTCAGATAGAACGATTATTTTTAAATGGAACAAAGTTTCACATCTGGAGTTTCCTCTCTCACAAGGTCGACGACTTAGTTTCGTTGAACACATACGGTTTCGAGTGGCATCGCCACACATTTCAGAGAACAGGCGCTTCTCCTGAAACTGTATCGACCACTTAGATTCGTTGAACCCATATGGTTTCGAGTGGCATCGCGACAGATTTCAGAGAACAGGCGATCTCCTGGCACAGTATCGAAAACTTAGTTTCAGATAGAACAATTCGTTTTAAATGGAAATAAGTTTCGCATCCGGAGTTTCCTCTCTCACAAGGAGTACCACTTAGTTTCGTCGAACACATACGTTTTCGAGTAGCATCGCCACAGATTTCAGAGAACAGGCGCTTCTCCTGGCACAGTATCGAATACTTAGTTTCAGATAGAACATTTAGTTTAAAATAGATATATGTTTCGCATTTGAACTTTCCTCCCTCACAAGGTCGACCGCTTAGTTTCGTCGAACACATACGGTTTCGAGTAGCATGGCCACAGATTTCAGAGAACAGGCGCTGCTCCTGTCACAGTATCGAACACTTAGTTTCAGATAGAACAATTAGTTTAAAATGGAACTAAGTTCCGCATCTGGAGTTTCCTCTCCCACAAGGTCGACCACTTAGTTTCGTCGAACACATACGGTTTCGAGTGGCATCGCCACACATTTCAGAGAACAGGCGCGTCTCCTGGCACAGTATCGAACACTTAGTATCAGATAGAACAATTAGTTTAAAATGGAAATAAGCTTCGCATCTGGAGTTTCCTCTCTCACAAGGACGACCACTTAGTTTCGTCGAACACATACGGTTTCGAGTAGCATCGCCCCAGATTTCAGAAAACAGCCGCTTCTCCTGGCACAGTATCGAACACTTAGTTTCAGATAGAACAATTAGTTTAAAATGGAACTAAGTTTCGCATCTGGAGTTTCCTCTCTCAAAATGTCGACCACTCAGTTTCGTCGAACACATACCGTTTCAAGTGGTATCGCCACAGGTTTCACAGAACGGGGGCTTCTCCTGGAACAGTATCGAACACTTAGTTACAGATGGAACACTTAGTTTAAAATGAAACTAGGTTTCACTTCTCGAGTTTCCTCTCTCACAAGGTCGACCACCTACTTTCGTCGAACACATACGGTTTCGAGTGGTATCGCCACAGATTTCGCAGAACAGGCGTTTCTCCTGGCACATTATCGAACACTTAGTTTCAGATAGAACAATTAGTTTAAAATGGAACTAACTTTCGCATCTGGAGTTCCCTATCTCACAAGGTCGACCACTTAGTTTCGTCAAACACATACGGTTTCGAGTAGCATCGCCACTGATTTCAGAGGACAGGCGATTCTCCTGGGACAGTATCGGACACTTAGTTTCAGATAGAGAAATTAGTTTAAAATGAAACTAACTTTCGCATCTGGAGTTTCCTCTCTCACAAGGTCGACAATTTAGATTCGTCGAACACATACGGTTTCGAGTAGCATCGCCACAGATTTCAGAGAACAGGCACTTCTCCTGGCACAGTATCGAACACTTTCAGACAGAACAATTAGTTTAAAATGGAAATAAGCTTCGCATCTGGAGTTTCCTCTCTCACAAGGACGACCACTTAGTTTCGTCGAACACATACGGTTTCGAGTAGCATCGCCCCAGATTTCAGAAAACAGCCGCTTCTCCTGGCACAGTATCGAACACTTAGTTTCAGATAGAACAATTAGTTTAAAATGGAACTAAGTTTCGCATCTGGAGTTTCCTCTCTCAAAATGTCGACCACTCAGTTTCGTCGAACACATACCGTTTCAAGTGGTATCGCCACAGGTTTCACAGAACGGGGGCTTCTCCTGGCACAGTATCGAACACTTAGTTACAGATGGAACACTTAGTTTAAAATGAAACTAAGTTTCACTTCTCGAGTTTCCTCTCTCACAAGGTCGACCACCTACTTTCGTCGAACACATACGGTTTCGAGTGGTACCGCCACAGATTTCGCAGAACAGGCGTTTCTCCTGGCACATTATCGAACACTTAGTTTCAGATAGAACAATTAGTTTAAAATGGAACTAACTTTCGCATATGGAGTTCCCTATCTCACAAGGTCGACCACTTAGTTTCGTCAAACACATACGGTTTCGAGTAGCATCGCCACAGATTTCAGAGGACAGGCGCTTCTCCTGGGACAGTATCGGACACTTTGTTTCAGATAGAGAAATTAGTTTAAAATGAAACTAACTTTCGCATCTGGAGTTTCCTCTCTCACAAGGTCGACAATTTAGATTCGTCGAACACATACGGTTTCGAGTAGCATCGCCACAGATTTCAGAGAACAGGCACTTCTCCTGGCACAGTATCGAACACTTTCAGACAGAACAATTAGTTTAAAATGGAACTAAGTTTCACATCTGGAGTTTCCTCTCTCACAAGGTCGACGACTTAGTTTCGTTGAACACATACGGTTTCGAGTGGCATCGCCACACATTTCAGAGAACAGGCGCTTCTCCTGACACTGTATCGACCACTTAGATTCGTTGAACCCATATGGTTTCGAGTGGCATCGCGACAGATTCCAGAGAACAGGCGATCTCCTGGCACAGTATCGAAAACTTAGTTTCAGATAGAACAATTCGTTTTAAATGGAAATAAGTTTCGCATCCGGAGTTTCCTCTCTCACAAGGAGTACCACTTAGTTTCGTCGAACATATACGTTTTCGAGTAGCATCGCCCCAGATTTCAGAAAACAGCCGCTTCTCCTGGCACAGTATCGAACACTTAGTTTCAGATAGAACAATTAGTTTAAAATGGAACTAAGTTTCGCATCTGGAGTTTCCTCTCTCAAAATGCCGACCACTCAGTTTCGTCGAACACATACCGTTTCAAGTGGTATCGCCACAGGTTTCACAGAACGGGGGCTTCTCCTGGCCCAGTATCGAACACTTAGTTACAGATGGAACACTTAGTTTAAAATGAAACTAAGTTTCACTTCTCGAGTTTCCTCTCTCACAAGGTCGACCACCTACTTTCGTCGAACACATACGGTTTCGAGTGGTATCGCCACAGATTTCGCAGAACAGGCGTTTCTCCTGGCACATTATCGAACACTTAGTTTCAGATAGAACAATTAGTTTAAAATGGAACTAAGTTTCGCATCTGGAGTTCCCTATCTCACAAGGTCGACCACTTAGTTTCGTCAAACACATACGGTTTCGAGTAGCTTCGCCACAGATTTCAGAGGACAGGCGCTTCTCCTGGGACAGTATCGGACACTTAGTTTCAGATAGGGAAATTAGTTTAAAATGAAACTAACTTTCGCATCTGGAGTTTCCTCTCTCACAAGGTCGACAATTTAGATTCGTCGAACACATACGGTTTCGAGTAGCATCGCCACAGATTTCAGAGAACAGGCACTTCTCCTGGCACAGTAGCGAACACTTTCAGACAGAACAATTAGTTTAAAATGGAACTAAGTTTCGCATCTGGAGTTTCCTCTCTCACAAGGTCGGCCACTTAGTTTCGTCGAACACATACGGTTTCGAGTAGCATCGCGACAGATTTCAGAGAACAGGCGCTTCTCCTGGCACAGTATCGAACACTTAGTTTCAGATGGAACATTTAGTTTAAAATTGAACTATGTTTCGCATCTGGAGTTTCCTCTCTCACAAGGTCGACGACTTAGTTTCGTCGAACATATACGGTTTCGAGGATAATCGCCACTGATTTCAGAAAACAGGCGCTTCTCCTGGCACATTATCGAACACTTAGTTTCAGATAGAACAGTTAGTTTGAAATGAAACTTGGTTTCACTTCTGGAGTTTCCTCTCTCACAAGGTCGACCACTTAGTTTCGTCGAACACATACGGTTTCGAGTAGCATCGCCACTGATTTGAGAGAACAGGCGCTCCTCCTGGCACAGTATCGAACACTTAGTTTCGGATGGAACATTTGGTTTAAAGTGGAACTAAGTTTCGCATCTGGAGTTTCCTCTCTCACAAGGTCGACCACTCAGTTTCGTCGAACACATACCGTTTCGAGCGGCATCGCCACACATATCAGAGAACAGGCGCTTCGGATAGAACAATTAATTTAAAATGAAACTATGCTTCGCATTTGGAGTTTCCTCTCTCACAAGTTCGACCACTTAGTTTCGTCGAACACATTCGGTTTCGAGTGGCATCGCCACAGATTTCAGAGAACAGGCCCTTCTCCTGGCACAGTATCGAACACTCAGTATCAAATAGAACAGTTAGTTTTAAATGGAACTATGTTTCGCATCTGGAGTTTCCTCTCTCACTAGGTCGACCACTTAGTTTCGTCGAACACATAGGGTTTCGTTCGCAGCTCGCGATTATGGTGGATGCATCAGATTTTGCGCTTGGTGCGACGTTGCAACAACGACAGGGAAGTTCGTGGCAACCTCTAGGTTTCCACACGAAATCTCTGTCGCCGACGCAACGCAAGTACAGCGCCTACGACAGAGAACTTTTAGCGGTTTATTCGGCGGTAAATCAATTCCGTCACGCGATTGAAGGCCGCGCGTGCACGTCCTATACAGATCACAAACCTCTGATATACGCATTTAAGCAAAAATCCGAGAAATGTACGCCGAGGCAGTTCCGATACCTAGATTTCATCGGACAATTTACGACCGACATTAGGCACGTCAGCGGAAGAGACAACGAAGTAGCAGACGCATTATCGCGGATAGATTCAGTCAGTTCGTCAGTGGACTTTAGTAAATTAGCTATATCGCAGAACTCGGACGAAGATTTAGAAAAGTTCCGAAAGACGTCTGGTACTTCGCTGCAGCTCGAACGCGTCAGGTTGGCAGACAGTAACACCGAAGTATTCTGCGACGTATCGCCAGGTGTTGCCAGACCCTTCGTGACAAGACCTTTCCGCAGACAGGTATTTATGTACGTGCACAGCCTCGCACACCCAGGTGTGAAGACAACCGTAAAATTAATTAAAGTGCGTTTCGTAGGGCCGTCTGTGGAAAGGGATTGCCGCGAATGGACCCTCGCTTCTCTGGAATGCCAGAAAGCAAAAATTCACAAACACGTAACGAGCCCCGTTAAAGATTTCGCTCAAACGTCTGCTAGGTTCGAGCATGTACATATCGACCTAGTGGGTCCGTTACCTGTTTCGCGAAACTGCCGGTATTGCCTGACGTGTGTCGATAGGTTTACGCGCTGGCCCGAGGTTTTCCCGCTGGAAAACATCGAAGCAGAAACGGTCGCGAGAGCTTTTGTCCACGGTTGGATTGCTCGTTTCGGCACACCAGCACGCATTACGACAGATCAAGGGAGGCAATTTGAGTCTCACTTGTTTAGACGACTCAATGCGTTGCTGGGTACGATACACCTGCGAATGACGGCATACCATCCGGCCGCAAACGGTTTAGTCGAGCGTCACCAACTGTACCTGAAGGCAGCAATAAAATGCCACAATGACCAAACCTGGGTTGACGCCTTACCCATTGTATTGTTAGGCATGCATACGGCATATCGCGAAGACCTAAAAGCCTCCGTCGCCGAATTAGTATACGGAGAAAGGTTACTTCTGCCGGCAGACTTTTTTGTTAAACCGGGCGAAACCGCAATAGAACCGGCAGAATTGATATCACAGCTACGCGCACATTTTACCGAACTGCGACCGGTCGCGGCAACTCGGCACGGAACGAAAAAAGTTTTCGTGTACAAGGAGCTTGCAACCGCGTCGCACGTCTTTGTCCGCGTTGATCGCGTAAAGGGACCTTTAGACAACCCTTACGAAGGACCATACCCGGTAGTGGAACGACGCGACAAAACCTTCCTAATTACAATGAAAGGCCGAGACACTGTAATCTCAATAGACCGCCTCAAACCTGCGTTCATAATCGCAGATCAGGACTATGATACGCAAACGCCAAATATCACCGCGCAACAAACAATTTCAACGAGTAGACCCCCTCTCATGCAAGAACCGGTACGGACGCGTTCCGGTAGGCGTGTGAGATTTCCAGACCGTCTTCAGGTAGGGTCCTAGCGATTTTAATAAGTACTTAGTATAATAATTTTCTTGTCATTAATGTATAAGTTTAGTCGTAAGTAGATAATAAGTCGTCGCTAGTTCGCGCATAGATTAGAATAGTAACGTTTGCACTGGCAGGGGGGTGATGTAGCGGCCAGATGCACGTACAAGTGAAAATACTTGGCGTGCAAACGGTCAAAACGATTTATGACGCCCGCGCCTGCGTAAGCTAATTTTGAGGAACTGTTTTCCATCGTTTTTAAGTGTTCGAAAGGAACAACTCACTTTCTCCGCGAAGAATAGTCGACAGGCACAATAGCGTTCGCAAGTGTCATAAACCCGGAATTTCCTAAGGGCCCTCGAGTCCAGACACGCCGGTCGGGGACCTCCGGAGGCGTAAGTTCGGGCCTGCAGGAAAGCCTGCTGCATCTCGTCACATCGGCAAGATATCCTCCCTGACAGGTTGCACCCGCGTTCCAGGAAAAGGCGCGCTTAGGGCGTGAGGAATAGGCGGTGCAACCTTATCGAAAAAAACTCCAGAAGTGAAACTTAGTTTCATTCAAAACTAACTGTTCTGTCTGACACTAAGTATTCGATACTCTGCCAGGAGAAGCGCCTGTTCTCTGAAATCTGTGGCGATGCTGCTCAAAACCGCATGTATTCGACGAAACTAAGTGGTCGACCTTCTGAGAGAGGAACCTCCGGATGCGAAACTTAGTTCCATTTATACTAATTGTTCTATCTGAAACTAAGTGTTCGACACTGTGCCAGGAGAAGCGCCTGTTCTCTGAAATCTGTGGCAATGCCACTCGAAACCGTATGTGTTCGACGAAATTAAGTCGTCGACCTTGTGAGGAAGGAAACTCCAAATGCGATACATATTTCCATTTTAAAATAAATGTTCTATCTGAAACTAAGTGTTCGATACTGTGCCAGGAGAAGCGCTTGTTCTCTGAAATCTGTGGCGATGCCACTCGAAACCGTATGTGTTCGACGAAACTGAGTGGTCGACCTTGTGAGAGAGGAAACTCCAGACGCGAAACTTAGTTCAATTTTAAACTAAATGTTCCATCTGAAAATAAGTGTTCGATACTGTGCCAGGAGAAGCGCTTGTTCTCTGAAATCTGTGGCGATGCCACTCGAAACCGTATGTGTTCGACGAAACTGAGTGGTCGACCTTGTGAGAGAGGAAACTCCAGACGCGAAACTTAGTGCCATTTTAAACTAATCGTTCTGTCTGAAACTAAGTGTTCGATACTGTGCCAGGAGAAGCGCCTGTTCTCTGAAATCTGTGGCGATGCTACTCGACACCGTATGTGTTCGACGACACTAAGTGTTCGACCTTGTGAGAGAGGAAACTCCAGATGCGAAACGTTGTTCCATTTTAAACTAATAGTTCTGTCTGAAACTAAGTGTTCGATACTGTGCCAGGAGATGCGCCTGTTCTCTGAAATCTGTGGCGATGCTACTCGACACCGTATATGTTCGACGACACTAAGTGTTCGACCTTGTGAGAGAGGAAACTCCAGATGCGAAACGTTGTTCCATTTTAAACTAATAGTTCTGTCTGAAACTAAGTGTTCGATACTGTGCCAGGAGAAGCGCCTGTTCTCTGAAATCTGTGGCGATGCTACTCGAAACCGTATGTGTTCGACGAAACTAAGTGGTCGACATGGTGAGAGAGGAAACTCCAGAGGCGAAACTTAGTTCCATTTTAAACTGATTGTTCTGTCTGAAACTAAGTGTTCGATACTGTGCCAGGAGAAGCGCCTGTTCTCTGAAATCTGTGGCGATGCTACTCGAAACCGTATGTGTTCGACGAAACTAAGTGGTCGACATGGTGAGAGAGGAAACTCCAGAGGCGAAACTTAGTTCCATTTTAAACTGATTGTTCTGTCTGAAACTAAGTGTTCGATACTGTGCCAGGAGAAGCGCCTGTTCTCGGAAATCTGTCGCGGTGCTACTCGGAACCGTATGTGTTCGACGAACCTAAGTGGTCGACATGGTGAGAGAGGAAACTCCAGATGCGAAACATAGTTCCATTTAAAACTGATTGTTCTATCAGAAACTGAGTTTTCGATACCGTGCCAGGAGAAACACCTGTTCTCTGAAATCTATGGCGATGCCACTCGAAACCGTATGTGTTCGGCGAAACTAAGTGTTCGACCTTGTGAGAGAGAAAACTCCAGATGCGAAACATAGTTCCATTTTAAACTAATTGTTCTATCTGACACTAAGCGTTCGATACTGTGCCAGGAGAAGCGCCTGTTCTCTGAAACCTGTGGCGATGCTACTCGAAACCGAATGTGTTCGACGAAACTAAGTGGTCGACCTTGTGAGAGAGGAAACTCCAGATGCGAAACGTAGTTCCATTAAAAACTAATTGTTCTATCAGAAACTGAGTTTTCGACACTGTGCCAGGAGAACCGCCTGTTCTCTGAAATGTGTAGCGATGCCACTCGAAACCGTATGTGTTCGACGAAAC
Organism: Nysson spinosus; assembly: GCA_910591585.2. NCBI lineage: Eukaryota > Metazoa > Arthropoda > Insecta > Hymenoptera > Crabronidae > Nysson > Nysson spinosus. Next base: position 3,217,208 of record CAJUYC020000086.1, read on the forward strand.
TAAGTGGTCGACCTTGTGAGAGAGGATTCACCAGATGCGAAACTTAGTTCCATTTCAAATTAATTGTTCTATCTCAAACTAAGTGTTCGATACTGTTTCAGGAGAAGCGCCGTTCTGCGAAATCTCTGGCGATACCACTCGAAACCGTATGTGTTCGACGAAACTAAGTGGTCGAACTTGTGAGAGAGGAAACTCCAGACGCGAAATTTAGTGCCATTTTAAACTAATTGTTCTATCTGATACTAAGTGTTCGACACTCTGCCAGCAGAAGCGCCTGTTCTCTGAAATCTGTGGCGATGCCACTGGAAACCTTATGTGTTCGACGAAACTAAGTCGTCGCCTTGTGAGGGAAGAAACTCCAGATGCGAAATTTAGTACCATTTTAAACTAATTGTTCTATCTGAAACTATGTGTTCGATAATGTGCCAGGTGAAGCGCCTGTCCTCTGAAATGTGTGGCGATGCCACTCGAAACCGTATGTGTTCGACGAAACTAAGTGGTCGACATGGTGAGAGAGGAAACTCCAGAGGCGAAACTTAGTTCCATTTTAAACTGATTGTTCTGTCTGAAACTAAGTGTTCGATACTGTGTCAGGAGAAGCGCCTGTTCTCTGAAACCTGTGGCGATGCTACTCGAAACCGAATGTGTTCGACGAAACTAAGTGGTCGACCTTGTGAGAGAGGAAACTCCAGATGCGAAACATAGTTCCATTTAAAACTAATTGTTCTATCAGAAACTGAGTTTTCGATACCGTGCCAGGAGAAACGCCTGTTCTCTGAAATCTATGGCGATGCCACTCGAAACCGTATGTGTTCGGCGAAACTAAGTGTTCGACCTTGTGAGAGAGAAAACTCCAGATGCGAAACATAGTTCCATTTTAAACTAATTGTTCTATCTGACACTAGGCGTTCGATACTGTGCCAGGAGAAGCGCCTGTTCTCTGAAACCTGTGGCGATGCTACTCGAAACCGAATGTGTTCGACGAAACTAAGTGGTCGACCTTGTGAGATAAGAAGCTCCAGATGCGAAATTTTGTTCCTTTTTAAACTAATTGTTCTGTCTGAAACTAAGTGTTCGATATTGTGCCAGGAGAAGCGCCTGTTCTCTGAAATCTCTGGCAATGCCACTCGAAACCGTATGTGTTCGACGAAACCGAGTGGTCGACCTTGTGAGAGAGGAAACTCCAGAAGCGAAACATAGTTCAATTTTAAACTAAATGTTCCATCTGAAAATAAGTGTTCGATACTGTGCCAGGAGAAGCGCTTGTTCTCTGAAATCTGTGGCGATGCCACTCGAAACCGTATGTGTTCGACGAAACTGAGTGGTCGACCTTGTGAGAGAGGAAACTCCAGACGCGAAACTTAGTTCAATTTTAAACTAAATGTTCCATCTGAAAATAAGTGTTCGATACTGTGCCAGGAGAAGCGCTTGTTCTCTGAAATCTGTGGCGATGCCACTCGAAACCGTATGTGTTCGACGAAACTGAGTGGTCGACCTTGTGAGAGAGGAAACTCCAGACGCGAAACTTAGTTCAATTTTAAACTAAATGTTCCATCTGAAAATAAGTGTTCGATACTGTGCCAGGAGAAGCGCTTGTTCTCTGAAATCTGTGGCGATGCCACTCGAAACCGTATGTGTTCGACGAAACTGAGTGGTCGACCTTGTGAGAGAGGAAACTCCAGACGCGAAACTTAGTGCCATTTTAAACTAATCGTTCTGTCTGAAACTAAGTGTTCGATACTGTGCCAGGAGAAGCGCCTGTTCTCTGAAATCTGTGGCGATGCTACTCGACACCGTATGTGTTCGACGACACTAAGTGTTCGACCTTGTGAGAGAGGATTCACCAGATGCGAAACTTAGTTCCATTTTAAACTAATTGTTCTATCTGACACTAAGCGTTCGATACTGTGCCAGGAGAAGCGCCTGTTCTCTGAAACCTGTGGCGATGCTTCTCGAAACCGAATGTGTTCGACGAAACTAAGTGGTCGACCTTGTGAGAGAGGAAACTCCAGATGCGAAACACAGTTCCATTAAAAACTAATTGTTCTGTCAGAAACTGAGTTTTCGACACTGTGCCAGGAGAACCGCCTGTTCTCTGAAATATGTAGCGATGCCACTCGAAACCGTATGTGTTCGACGAAACTAAGTGGTCGACCTTGTGAGAGAGGATTCACCAGATGCGAAACTTAGTTCCATTTCAAATTAATTGTTCTATCTGAAACTAAGTGTTCGATACTGTTCCAGGAGAAGCGCCTGTTCTCTGAAATATGTGGCGATGCTACTCGAAACCGTATGTGTTCGACGAAACTAAGTCGCCGACCTTGTGAGAGAGGAAACTCCAGATGCGAAAATTAGTACCATTTTAAACTCATTATTCTATCTGAAACTAAGTGTTCGATGCTTTGCCAGGAGAAGCGCCTATTCTCTGAAATCTGTGGCGATGCTACTCGAAACCGTATGTGTTCGTCGAAACTAAGCGGTCGACCTTGTGAGAGAGGAAACTCCAGATGCGAAACATAGTTCCATTTTAAAATAATTGTTCTAGCTGAAACTAAGTTTTCGATACTGTGCCAGGAGAAGCGCCTGTTCTCTGAAATCTGTGGCGATGCTAATCGGAACCGTATGTGTTCGACGAAACTAAGTCGCCGACCTTGTGAGAGAGGAAACTCCAGATGCGAAACATATTTCCATTTTAAACTAATTGTTCTATCTGAAAATAAGTGGTCGATAGTGTGCCAGGACGATCGCCGTTCTGCGAAATCTCTGGCGATACCACTCGAAACCGTATGTGTTCGACGAAACTAAGTAGTCGACCTTGTGAGAGAGGAATCTCCAGATGCGAAACTTATTTCCATTTTAAACTAATTGTTCTATCTGAAACTAAGTGTTCGATACTGTGCCAGGAGAAGCGCCAGTTCTCGGAAATCTGTGGCGATGCCACTCGAAACCGTATGCGTTCGGCGAAACTAAGTGGTCGAACTTGTGAAAGAGGAAACTCCAGACGCGAAATTTAGTGCCATTTTAAACTAATTGTTCTATCTGATACTAAGTGTTCGATACTCTGCCAGCAGAAGCGCCTGTTCTCTGTAATATGTGGCGATGCCACTGGAAACCTTATGTGTTCGACGAAACTAAGTGGTCGCCTTGTGAGGGAAGAAACTCCAGATGCGAAATTTAGTACCATTTTAAACTAATTGTTCTATCTGAAACTATGTGTTCGATAATGTGCCAGGTGAAGCGCCTGTCCTCTGAAATGTGTGGCGATGCCACTCGAAACCGTATGTGTTCGACGAAACCAAGTGGCCGACCTTGTGAGAGAGGAAACTTCAGATGCGAAACATAGTTCCATTTCAAATTAACTGTTCTATCTGAAGCTAAGTGTACGATAATGTGCCAGGAGAAGCGCCAGTTCTCTGAAACCTGTGGCGATACCAGTCGAAACCATATGTGTTCGAAGAAAATAAGTGGTCGACCTTGTGAAGGAGGAAACTCCAAATGCGAAACATATTTCCATTTTAAACTAAATGTTCTATCTGGAACTAAGTATTCGATACTCTGCCAGTAGAAGCGCCTGTTCTCTGAAATCTGTGGCGTTGCTACTCGAATTCGTTTGTGTTCGACAAAACTAAGTGGTCGACCTTCTGAGAGAGGAAACTCCGGATGCGAAACTTAGTTCCATTTTAAACTAATTGTTCTATCTGAAACTAAGTGTTCGCTACAGTGCCAGGAGAAGCGCCTGTTCTCTGAAATAGGTGGCGATCGCACTCGAAACCGTATGTGTTCGAAGAAACTAAGTGGTCGACCATGTGTGAGAGGAATTTCCAGACGCGAAACTTACTTCCATTTTAAACTAATCGTTCTATCTGAAACTAAGTGTTCGATACTGTGCCAGGAGTAGCGCCTGATCTCTGAGATCAGTGGCGATGCTACTCGAAACAGTATGTGTTCGACGAAACTAAGTGGTCGACCTTGTGGGAGAGGAAACTCCAGATGCGAAACTTTGTTCCATTTTAAACTAATAGTTCTGTCTGAAACTAAGTGTTCGATTCTGTTCCAGGAGAAGCGCCAGTTCTCGGAAATCTGTGGCGATGCTACTCGAAACCGTATGTGTTCGACGAAACTAAGTGGGCGACCTTGTGAGAAAGGAAACTCCAGATGCGAAACTTAGTTCCATTTTAAATTAATTGTTCTATCTGAAACTAAGTGTTCGATACTGTGCCAGGAGAAGCGCCTGTTCTCTGAAATCTTTGGCGATGCCACTCGAAACCGTATGTGTTCGACGAAACTGAGTGGTCGACCTTGTGAGATAGGAAACTCCAGACGCGAAACTTAGTGCCATTTTAAATTAAATGTTCCATCTGAAACTAAGTGTTCGATACGGTGCCAGGAGAAGCGCCTGTTCTCTGAAATCTGTGGCGATGCTAATCGGAACCGTATGTGTTCGACGAAACTAAGTCGCCGACCTTGTGAGAGAGGAAACTCCAGATGCGAAACATATTTCCATTTTAAACTAATTGTTCTATCTGAAAATAAGTGGTCGATAGTGTGCCAGGACGATCGCCGTTCTGCGAAATCTCTGGCGATACCACTCGAAACCGTATGTGTTCGACGAAACTAAGTAGTCGACCTTGTGAGAGAGGAATCTCCAGATGCGAAACTTATTTCCATTTTAAACTAATTGTTCTATCTGAAACTAAGTGTTCGATACTGTGCCAGGAGAAGCGCCAGTTCTCGGAAATCTGTGGCGATGCCACTCGAAACCGTATGCGTTCGGCGAAACTAAGTGGTCGAACTTGTGAAAGAGGAAACTCCAGACGCGAAATTTAGTGCCATTTTAAACTAATTGTTCTATCTGATACTAAGTGTTCGATACTCTGCCAGCAGAAGCGCCTGTTCTCTGTAATCTGTGGCGATGCCACTGGAAACCTTATGTGTTCGACGAAACTAAGTGGTCGCCTTGTGAGGGAAGAAACTCCAGATGCGAAATTTAGTACCATTTTAAACTAATTGTTCTATCTGAAACTATGTGTTCGATAATGTGCCAGGTGAAGCGCCTGTCCTCTGAAATGTGTGGCGATGCCACTCGAAACCGTATGTGTTCGACGAAACCAAGTGGCCGACCTTGTGAGAGAGGAAACTTCAGATGCGAAACATAGTTCCATTTCAAATTAACTGTTCTATCTGAAGCTAAGTGTACGATAATGTGCCAGGAGAAGCGCCAGTTCTCTGAAACCTGTGGCGATACCAGTCGAAACCATATGTGTTCGAAGAAACTAAGTGGTCGACCTTGTGAAGGAGGAAACTCCAAATGCGAAACATATTTCCATTTTAAACTAAATGTTCTATCTGGAACTAAGTATTCGATACTCTGCCAGTAGAAGCGCCTGTTCTCTGAAATCTGTGGCGTTGCTACTCGAATTCGTATGTGTTCGACAAAACTAAGTGGTCGACCTTCTGAGAGAGGAAACTCCGGATGCGAAACTTAGTTCCATTTTAAACTAATTGTTCTATCTGAAACTAAGTGTTCGCTACAGTGCCAGGAGAAGCGCCTGTTCTCTGAAATAGGTGGCGATCGCACTCGAAACCGTATGTGTTCGAAGAAACTAAGTGGTCGACCATGTGTGAGAGGAATTTCCAGACGCGAAACTTACTTCCATTTTAAACTAATCGTTCTATCTGAAACTAAGTGTTCGATACTGTGCCAGGAGTAGCGCCTGATCTCTGAGATCAGTGGCGATGCTACTCGAAACAGTATGTGTTCGACGAAACTAAGTGGTCGACCTTGTGGGAGAGGAAACTCCAGATGCGAAACTTTGTTCCATTTTAAACTAATAGTTCTGTCTGAAACTAAGTGTTCGATTCTGTTCCAGGAGAAGCGCCAGTTCTCGGAAATCTGTGGCGATGCTACTCGAAACCGTATGTGTTCGACGAAACTAAGTGGGCGACCTTGTGAGAAAGGAAACTCCAGATGCGAAACTTAGTTCCATTTTAAATTAATTGTTCTATCTGAAACTAAGTGTTCGATACTGTGCCAGGAGAAGCGCCTGTTCTCTGAAATCTTTGGCGATGCCACTCGAAACCGTATGTGTTCGACGAAACTGAGTGGTCGACCTTGTGAGATAGGAAACTCCAGACGCGAAACTTAGTGCCATTTTAAATTAAATGTTCCATCTGAAACTAAGTGTTCGATACGGTGCCAGGAGAAGCGCCTGTTCTCTGAAATCTGTGGCAATGCCACTCGAAACCGTATGTGTTCGACGAAACTGAGTGGTCGACCTTGTGAGATAGGAACCTCCAGAAGCGAAACATAGTTCAATTTTAAACTAAATGTTCCATCTGAAAATAAGTGTTCGATACTGTGCCAGGAGAAGCGCTTGTTCTCTGAAATCTGTGGCGTTGCCACTCGAAACCGTATGTGTTCGACGAAACTAAGTGGCCGACCTTATGAGAGAGGACACTTCAGATGCGAAACTTAGTTCCATTTTAAATTAATTGTTCTATCTGAAACTAAGTGTTCGATACTGTGCTAGCAGAATCGCCTGCTCTCTGAAATCTGTGGCGATGCCACTCGAAGCCGTATGCGTTCGGCGAAACTAAGTGGTCGACCTTGTGAGAGAGGAAACTCCAGATGCGTAACTTAGTTCCATTTTGAACTAATTGTTCTATCTGAAACTAAGTGTTCGATACTGTGCCAGGAGAAGCGCTTGTTCTCTGAAATCTGTGGCGATGCCACTCGAAACCGTATGTGTTCGCCGAAACTAAGTGGCCGACCTTGTGACAGCGGAAACTTCAGATGCGAAACTTAGTTCCATTTTAAATTAATTGTTCTATCGGAAACTAAGTGTTCGATACTGTGCCAGGAGAAGCGCCTGTTCTCTGAAATCTGTGGCGATGCCACTCGAAACCGTATGTGTTCGGCGAAACTAAGTGTTCGACCTTGTGAGAGAGGGAACTCCAGAAGCAAAACATAGTTCAATTTTAAACTAAATGTTCCATCTGAAAATAAGTGTTCGATACTGTGCCAGGAGAAGCGCTTGTTCTCTGAAATCTGTGGCGATGCCACTCGAAACCGTATGTGTTCGACGAAACTGAGTGGTCGACCTTGTGAGAGAGGAAACTCCAGACGCGAAACTTAGTGCCATTTTAAACTAATTGTTCTATCTGAAACTAAGTGTTCGATACTGTGCCAGGAGAAGCGCCTGTTCTCTGAAATCTGTGGCGATGCCACTCGAAACCGTATGTGTTCGACGAAACTAAGTGGTCGCCTTGTGAGAGAAGAAACTCCAGATGCGAAACTTAGTTCGTTTTTAAACTAATCGTTCTATCTGAAACTAAGTGTTCGATACTGTGCCAGGAGAAGCGCTTGTTCTCTGAAATCTGTGGCGATGCCACTCGAAACCGTATGTGTTCGACGAAACTAAGTGGCCGACCTTATGAGAGAGGACACTTCAGATGCGAAACTTAGTTCCATTTTAAATTAATTGTTCTATCTGAAACTAAGTGTTCGATAATGTGCCAGCAGAATCGTCTGTTCTCTGAAATCTGTGGCGATGCCACTCGAAGCCGTATGCGTTCGGCGAAACTAAGTGGTCGACCTTGTGAGAGAGGGAACTCCAGAAGCGAAACATAGATCAATTTTAAACTAAATGTTCCATCTGAAAATAAGTGTTCGATACTGTGCCAGGAGAAGCGCTTGTTCTCTGAAATCTGTGGCGATGCCACTCGAAACCGTTTGTGTTCGACGAAACTAAGTGGCCGACCTTGTGAGAGCGGAAACTTCAGATGCGAAACTTAGTTCCATTTTAAATTAATTGTTCTATCTGAAACTAAGTGTTCGATAATGTGCCAGCAGAATCGCCTGTTCTCTGAAATCTGTGGCGATGCCACTCGAAGCCGTATGCGTTCGGCGAAACTAAGTGGTCGACCTTGTGAGAGAGGAAACTCCAGAAGCGAAACATAGTTCAATTTTAAACTAAATGTTCCATCTGAAAATAAGTGTTCGATACTGTGCCAGGAGAAGCGCTTGTTCTCTGAAATCTGTGGCGATGCCACTCGAAACCGTATGTGTTCGACGAAACTAAGTGGCCGACCTTGTGAGAGCGGAAACTTCAGATGCGAAACTTAGTTCCATTTTAAATTAATTGTTCTATCGGAAACTAAGTGTTCGATACTGTGCCAGGAGCAGCGCCTGTTCTCTGAAATCTGTGGCGATGACACTCGAAAGGCGTATGTTTTCGACGAAACTAAGTGGTTGACCTTGTGAGAGAGGAAACTCCAGATGCGAAACTTTGTTCCATTTTAAACTAATAGTTCTGTCTGAAACTAAGTGTTCGATTCTGTTCCAGGAGAAGCGCCAGTTCTCGGAAACCTGTGGCGATGCTACTCGAAACCGTATGTGTTCGACGAAACTAAGTGGGCGACCTTGTGAGAAAGGAAACTCCAGACGCGAAACTTAGTTCCATTTTAAATTAATTGTTCTATCTGAAACTAAGTGTTCGATACTGTGCCAGGAGAAGCGCCTGTTCTCTGAAATCTGTGGCAATGCCACTCGAAACCGTATGTGTTCGACGAAACTGAGTGGTCGACCTTGTGAGATAGGAACTTCCAGAAGCGAAACATAGTTCAATTTTAAACTAAATGTTCCATCTGAAAATAAGTGTTCGATACTGTGCCAGGAGAAGCGCTTGTTCTCTGAAATCTGTGGCGTTGCCACTCGAAACCGTATGTGTTCGACGAAACTAAGTGGCGGACCTTATGAGAGAGGACACTTCAGATGCGAAACTTAGTTCCATTTTAAATTAATTGTTCTATCTGAAACTAAGTGTTCGATACTGTGCTAGCAGAATCGCCTGCTCTCTGAAATCTGTGGCGATGCCACTCGAAGCCGTATGCGTTCGGCGAAACTAAGTGGTCGACCTTGTGAGAGAGGAAACTCCAGAAGCGAAACATAGTTCAATTTTAAACTAAATGTTCCATCTGAAAATAAGTGTTCGATACTGTGCCAGGAGAAGCGCTTGTTCTCTGAAATCTGTGGCGATGCCACTCGAAACCGTATGTGTTCGCCGAAACTAAGTGGCCGACCTTGTGACAGCGGAAACTTCGGATGCGAAACTTAGTTCCATTTTAAATTAATTGTTCTATCGGAAACTAAGTGTTCGATACTGTGCCAGGAGAAGCGCCTGTTCTCTGAAATCTGTGGCGATGCCACTCGAAACCGTATGTGTTCGGCGAAACTAAGTGTTCGACCTTGTGAGAGAGGAAACTCCAGAAGCAAAACATAGTTCAATTTTAAACTAAATGTTCCATCTGAAACTAAGTGTTCGATAATGTGCCAGCAGAATCGCCTGTTCTCTTAAATCTGTGGCGATGCCACTCGAAGCCGTATGCGTTCGGCGAAACTAAGTGGTCGACCTTGTGAGAGAGGAAACTCCAGAAGCGAAACATAGTTCAATTTTAAACTAAATGTTCCATCTGAAAATAAGTGTTCGATACTGTGCCAGGAGAAGCGCTTGTTCTCTGAAATCTGTGGCGATGCCACTCGAAACCGTATGTGTTCGACGAAACTAAGTGGCCGACCTTGTGAGAGCGGAAACTGCAGATGCGAAACTTAGTTCCATTTTAAATTAATTGTTCTATCGGAAACTAAGTGTTCGATACTGTGCCAGGAGAAGCGCCTGTTCTCTGAAATCTGTGGCGATGCCACTCGAAAGGCGTATGTTTTCGACGAAACTAAGTGGTTGACCTTGTGAGAGAGGAAACTCCAGATGCGAAACTTTGTTCCATTTTAAACTAATAGTTCTGTCTGAAACTAAGTGTTCGATTCTCTTCCAGGAGAAGCGCCAGTTCTCGGAAACCTGTGGCGATGCTACTCGAAACCGTATGTGTTCGACGAAACTAAGTGGGCGACCTTGTGAGAGAGGAAACTCCAGAAGCGAAACATAGTTCAATTTTAAACTAAATGTTCCATCTGAAAATAAGTGTTCGATACTGTGCCAGGAGAAGCGCTTGTTCTCTGAAATCTGTGGCGATGCCACTCGAAACCGTATGTGTTCGACGAAACTAAGTGGCCGACCTTGTGAGAGCGGAAACTTCAGATGCCAAACTTAGTTCCATTTTAAATTAATTGTTCTATCGGAAACTAAGTGTTCGATACTGTGCCAGGAGAAGCGCCTGTTCTCTGAAATCTGTGGCGATGCCACTCGAAAGGCGTATGTTTTCGACGAAACTAAGTGGTTGACCTTGTGAGAGAGGAAACTCCAGATGCGAAACTTTGTTCCATTTTAAACTAATAGTTCTGTCTGAAACTAAGTGTTCGATTCTGTTCCAGGAGAAGCGCCAGTTCTCGGAAACCTGTGGCGATGCTACTCGAAACCGTATGTGTTCGACGAAACTAAGTGGGCTACCTTGTGAGAAAGGAAACTCCAGACGCGAAACTTAGTTCCATTTTAAATTAATTGTTCTATCTGAAACTAAGTGTTCGATACTGTGCCAGGAGAAGCGCCTGTTCTCTGAAATCTGTGGCAATGCCACTCGAAACCGTATGTGTTCGACGAAACTAAGTGGCCGACCTTGTGAGAGCGGAAACTTCAGATGCCAAACTTAGTTCCATTTTAAATTAATTGTTCTATCGGAAACTAAGTGTTCGATACTGTGCCAGGAGAAGCGCCTGTTCTCTGAAATCTGTGGCGATGCCACTCGAAAGGCGTATGTTTTCGACGAAACTAAGTGGTTGACCTTGTGAGAGAGGAAACTCCAGATGCGAAACTTTGTTCCATTTTAAACTAATAGTTCTGTCTGAAACTAAGTGTTCGATTCTGTTCCAGGAGAAGCGCCAGTTCTCGGAAACCTGTGGCGATGCTACTCGAAACCGTATGTGTTCGACGAAACTAAGTGGGCGACCTTGTGAGAAAGGAAACTCCAGACGCGAAACTTAGTTCCATTTTAAATTAATTGTTCTATCTGAAACTAAGTGTTCGATACTGTGCCAGGAGAAGCGCCTGTTCTCTGAAATCTGTGGCAATGCCACTCGAAACCGTATGTGTTCGACGAAACTGAGTGGTCGACCTTGTGAGATAGGAACCTCCAGAAGCGAAACATAGTTCAATTTTAAACTAAATGTTCCATCTGAAAATAAGTGTTCGATACTGTGCCAGGAGAAGCGCTTGTTCTCTTAAATCTGTGGCGTTGCCACTCGAAACCGTATGTGTTCGACGAAACTAAGTGGCCGACCTTATGAGAGAGGACACTTCAGATGCGAAACTTAGTTCCATTTTAAATTAATTGTTCTATCAGAAACTAAGTGTTCGATACTGTGCTAGCAGAATCGCCTGCTCTCTGAAATCTGTGGCGATGCCACTCGAAGCCGTATGCGTTCGGCGAAACTAAGTGGTCGACCTTGTGAGAGAGGAAACTCCAGAAGCGAAACATAGTTCAATTTTAAACTAAATGTTCCATCTGAAAATAAGTGTTCGATACTGTGCCAGGAGAAGCGCTTGTTCTCTGAAATCTGTGGCGATGCCACTCGAAACCGTTTGTGTTCGACGAAACTAAGTGGCCGACCTTGTGAGAGCGGAAACTTCAGATGCGAAACTTAGTTCCATTTTAAATTAATTGTTCTATCTGAAACTAAGTGTTCGATAATGTGCCAGCAGAATCGCCTGTTCTCTGAAATCTGTGGCGATGCCACTCGAAGCCGTATGCGTTCGGCGAAACTAAGTGGTCGACCTTGTGAGAGAGGAAACTCCAGAAGCGAAACATAGTTCAATTTTAAACTAAATGTTCCATCTGAAAATAAGTGTTCGATACTGTGCCAGGAGAAGCGCTTGTTCTCTGAAATCTGTGGCGATGCCACTCGAAACCGTATGTGTTCGACGAAACTAAGTGGCCGACCTTGTGAGAGCGGAAACTTCAGATGCCAAACTTAGTTCCATTTTAAATTAATTGTTCTATCGGAAACTAAGTGTTCGATACTGTGCCAGGAGAAGCGCCTGTTCTCTGAAATCTGTGGCGATGCCACTCGAAAGGCGTATGTTTTCGACGAAACTAAGTGGTTGACCTTGTGAGAGAATAAACTCCAGATGCGAAACTTTGTTCCATTTTAAACTAATAGTTCTGTCTGAAACTAAGTGTTCGATTCTGTTCCAGGAGAAGCGCCAGTTCTCGGAAACCTGTGGCGATGCTACTCGAAACCGTATGTGTTCGACGAAACTAAGTGGGCTACCTTGTGAGAAAGGAAACTCCAGACGCGAAACTTAGTTCCATTTTAAATTAATTGTTCTATCTGAAACTAAGTGTTCGATACTGTGCCAGGAGAAGCGCCTGTTCTCTGAAATCTGTGGCAATGCCACTCGAAACCGTATGTGTTCGACGAAACTAAGTGGCCGACCTTGTGAGAGCGGAAACTTCAGATGCCAAACTTAGTTCCATTTTAAATTAATTGTTCTATCGGAAACTAAGTGTTCGATACTGTGCCAGGAGAAGCGCCTGTTCTCTGAAATCTGTGGCGATGCCACTCGAAAGGCGTATGTTTTCGACGAAACTAAGTGGTTGACCTTGTGAGAGAGGAAACTCCAGATGCGAAACTTTGTTCCATTTTAAACTAATAGTTCTGTCTGAAACTAAGTGTTCGATTCTGTTCCAGGAGAAGCGCCAGTTCTCGGAAACCTGTGGCGATGCTACTCGAAACCGTATGTGTTCGACGAAACTAAGTGGGCGACCTTGTGAGAAAGGAAACTCCAGACGCGAAACTTAGTTCCATTTTAAATTAATTGTTCTATCTGAAACTAAGTGTTCGATACTGTGCCAGGAGAAGCGCCTGTTCTCTGAAATCTGTGGCAATGCCACTCGAAACCGTATGTGTTCGACGAAACTGAGTGGTCGACCTTGTGAGATAGGAACCTCCAGAAGCGAAACATAGTTCAATTTTAAACTAAATGTTCCATCTGAAAATAAGTGTTCGATACTGTGCCAGGAGAAGCGCTTGTTCTCTGAAATCTGTGGCGTTGCCACTCTAAACCGTATGTGTTCGACGAAACTAAGTGGCCGACCTTATGAGAGAGGACACTTCAGATGCGAAACTTAGTTCCATTTTAAATTAATTGTTCTATCAGAAACTAAGTGTTCGATACTGTGCTAGCAGAATCGCCTGCTCTCTGAAATCTGTGGCGATGCCACTCGAAGCCGTATGCGTTCGGCGAAACTAAGTGGTCGACCTTGTGAGAGAGGAAACTCCAGAAGCGAAACATAGTTCAATTTTAAACTAAATGTTCCATCTGAAAATAAGTGTTCGATACTGTGCCAGGAGAAGCGCTTGTTCTCTGAAATCTGTGGCGATGCCACTCGAAACCGTTTGTGTTCGACGAAACTAAGTGGCCGACCTTGTGAGAGCGGAAACTTCAGATGCGAAACTTAGTTCCATTTTAAATTAATTGTTCTATCTGAAACTAAGTGTTCGATAATGTGCCAGCAGAATCGCCTGTTCTCTGAAATCTGTGGCGATGCCACTCGAAGCCGTATGCGTTCGGCGAAACTAAGTGGTCGACCTTGTGAGAGAGGAAACTCCAGAAGCGAAACATAGTTCAATTTTAAACTAAATGTTCCATCTGAAAATAAGTGTTCGATACTGTGCCAGGAGAAGCGCTTGTTCTCTGAAATCTGTGGCGATGCCACTCGAAACCGTATGTGTTCGACGAAACTAAGTGGCCGACCTTGTGAGAGCGGAAACTTCAGATGCGAAACTTAGTTCCATTTTAAATTAATTGTTCTATCGGAAACTAAGTGTTCGATACTGTGCCAGGAGCAGCGCCTGTTCTCTGAAATCTGTGGCGATGACACTCGAAAGGCGTATGTTTTCGACGAAACTAAGTGGTTGACCTTGTGAGAGAGGAAACTCCAGATGCGAAACTTTGTTCCATTTTAAACTAATAGTTCTGTCTGAAACTAAGTGTTCGATTCTGTTCCAGGAGAAGCGCCAGTTCTCGGAAACCTGTGGCGATGCTACTCGAAACCGTATGTGTTCGACGAAACTAAGTGGGCGACCTTGTGAGAAAGGAAACTCCAGACGCGAAACTTAGTTCCATTTTAAATTAATTGTTCTATCTGAAACTAAGTGTTCGATACTGTGCCAGGAGAAGCGCCTGTTCTCTGAAATCTGTGGCAATGCCACTCGAAACCGTATGTGTTCGACGAAACTGAGTGGTCGACCTTGTGAGATAGGAACCTCCAGAAGCGAAACATAGTTCAATTTTAAACTAAATGTTCCATCTGAAAATAAGTGTTCGATACTGTGCCAGGAGAAGCGCTTGTTCTCTGAAATCTGTGGCGTTGCCACTCGAAACCGTATGTGTTCGACGAAACTAAGTGGCCGACCTTATGAGAGAGGACACTTCAGATGCGAAACTTAGTTCCATTTTAAATTAATTGTTCTATCAGAAACTAAGTGTTCGATACTGTGCTAGCAGAATCGCCTGCTCTCTGAAATCTGTGGCGATGCCGCTCGAAGCCGTATGCGTTCGGCGAAACTAAGTGGTCGACCTTGTGAGAGAGGAAACTCCAGAAGCGAAACATAGTTCAATTTTAAACTAAATGTTCCATCTGAAAATAAGTGTTCGATACTGTGCCAGGAGAAGCGCTTGTTCTCTGAAATCTGTGGCGATGCCACTCGAAACCGTTTGTGTTCGACGAAACTAAGTGGCCGACCTTGTGAGAGCGGAAACTTCAGATGCGAAACTTAGTTCCATTTTAAATTAATTGTTCTATCTGAAACTAAGTGTTCGATAATGTGCCAGCAGAATCGCCTGTTCTCTGAAATCTGTGGCGATGCCACTCGAAGCCGTATGCGTTCGGCGAAACTAAGTGGTCGACCTTGTGAGAGAGGAAACTCCAGAAGCGAAACATAGTTCAATTTTAAACTAAATGTTCCATCTGAAAATAAGTGTTCGATACTGTGCCAGGAGAAGCGCTTGTTCTCTGAAATCTGTGGCGATGCCACTCGAAACCGTATGTGTTCGACGAAACTAAGTGGCCGACCTTGTGAGAGCGGAAACTTCAGATGCGAAACTTAGTTCCATTTTAAATTAATTGTTCTATCGGAAACTAAGTGTTCGATACTGTGCCAGGAGCAGCGCCTGTTCTCTGAAATCTGTGGCGATGACACTCGAAAGGCGTATGTTTTCGACGAAACTAAGTGGTTGACCTTGTGAGAGAGGAAACTCCAGATGCGAAACTTTGTTCCATTTTAAACTAATAGTTCTGTCTGAAACTAAGTGTTCGATTCTGTTCCAGGAGAAGCGCCAGTTCTCGGAAACCTGTGGCGATGCTACTCGAAACCGTATGTGTTCGACGAAACTAAGTGGGCGACCTTGTGAGAAAGGAAACTCCAGACGCGAAACTTAGTTCCATTTTAAATTAATTGTTCTATCTGAAACTAAGTGTTCGATACTGTGCCAGGAGAAGCGCCTGTTCTCTGAAATCTGTGGCAATGCCACTCGAAACCGTATGTGTTCGACGAAACTGAGTGGTCGACCTTGTGAGATAGGAACTTCCAGAAGCGAAACATAGTTCAATTTTAAACTAAATGTTCCATCTGAAAATAAGTGTTCGATACTGTGCCAGGAGAAGCGCTTGTTCTCTGAAATCTGTGGCGTTGCCACTCGAAACCGTATGTGTTCGACGAAACTAAGTGGCGGACCTTATGAGAGAGGACACTTCAGATGCGAAACTTAGTTCCATTTTAAATTAATTGTTCTATCTGAAACTAAGTGTTCGATACTGTGCTAGCAGAATCGCCTGCTCTCTGAAATCTGTGGCGATGCCACTCGAAGCCGTATGCGTTCGGCGAAACTAAGTGGTCGACCTTGTGAGAGAGGAAACTCCAGAAGCGAAACATAGTTCAATTTTAAACTAAATGTTCCATCTGAAAATAAGTGTTCGATACTGTGCCAGGAGAAGCGCTTGTTCTCTGAAATCTGTGGCGATGCCACTCGAAACCGTATGTGTTCGCCGAAACTAAGTGGCCGACCTTGTGACAGCGGAAACTTCAGATGCGAAACTTAGTTCCATTTTAAATTAATTGTTCTATCGGAAACTAAGTGTTCGATACTGTGCCAGGAGAAGCGCCTGTTCTCTGAAATCTGTGGCGATGCCACTCGAAACCGTATGTGTTCGGCGAAACTAAGTGTTCGACCTTGTGAGAGAGGAAACTCCAGAAGCAAAACATAGTTCAATTTTAAACTAAATGTTCCATCTGAAACTAAGTGTTCGATAATGTGCCAGCAGAATCGCCTGTTCTCTTAAATCTGTGGCGATGCCACTCGAAGCCGTATGCGTTCGGCGAAACTAAGTGGTCGACCTTGTGAGAGAGGAAACTCCAGAAGCGAAACATAGTTCAATTTTAAACTAAATGTTCCATCTGAAAATAAGTGTTCGATACTGTGCCAGGAGAAGCGCTTGTTCTCTGAAATCTGTGGCGATGCCACTCGAAACCGTATGTGTTCAACGAAACTAAGTGGCCGACCTTGTGAGAGCGGAAACTTCAGATGCGAAACTTAGTTCCATTTTAAATTAATTGTTCTATCGGAAACTAAGTGTTCGATACTGTGCCAGGAGAAGCGCCTGTTCTCTGAAATCTGTGGCGATGCCACTCGAAAGGCGTATGTTTTCGACGAAACTAAGTGGTTGACCTTGTGAGAGAGGAAACTCCAGATGCGAAACTTTGTTCCATTTTAAACTAATAGTTCTGTCTGAAACTAAGTGTTCGATTCTGTTCCAGGAGAAGCGCCAGTTCTCGGAAACCTGTGGCGATGCTACTCGAAACCGTATGTGTTCGACGAAACTAAGTGGGCGACCTTGTGAGAGAGGAAACT
The DNA here is from genome assembly GCA_910591585.2 of Nysson spinosus. Taxonomy (NCBI): domain Eukaryota; kingdom Metazoa; phylum Arthropoda; class Insecta; order Hymenoptera; family Crabronidae; genus Nysson; species Nysson spinosus. Next base: position 3,234,070 of record CAJUYC020000086.1, read on the forward strand.
CCAGAAGCGAAACATAGTTCAATTTTAAACTAAATGTTCCATCTGAAAATAAGTGTTCGATACTGTGCCAGGAGAAGCGCTTGTTCTCTGAAATCTGTGGCGATGCCACTCGAAACCGTATGTGTTCGACGAAACTAAGTGGCCGACCTTGTGAGAGCGGAAACTTCAGATGCCAAACTTAGTTCCATTTTAAATTAATTGTTCTATCGGAAACTAAGTGTTCGATACTGTGCCAGGAGAAGCGCCTGTTCTCTGAAATCTGTGGCGATGCCACTCGAAAGGCGTATGTTTTCGACGAAACTAAGTGGTTGACCTTGTGAGAGAGGAAACTCCAGATGCGAAACTTTGTTCCATTTTAAACTAATAGTTCTGTCTGAAACTAAGTGTTCGATTCTGTTCCAGGAGAAGCGCCAGTTCTCGGAAACCTGTGGCGATGCTACTCGAAACCGTATGTGTTCGACGAAACTAAGTGGGCGACCTTGTGAGAAAGGAAACTCCAGACGCGAAACTTAGTTCCATTTTAAATTAATTGTTCTATCTGAAACTAAGTGTTCGATACTGTGCCAGGAGAAGCGCCTGTTCTCTGAAATCTGTGGCAATGCCACTCGAAACCGTATGTGTTCGACGAAACTAAGTGGCCGACCTTGTGAGAGCGGAAACTTCAGATGCCAAACTTAGTTCCATTTTAAATTAATTGTTCTATCGGAAACTAAGTGTTCGATACTGTGCCAGGAGAAGCGCCTGTTCTCTGAAATCTGTGGCGATGCCACTCGAAAGGCGTATGTTTTCGACGAAACTAAGTGGTTGACCTTGTGAGAGAGGAAACTCCAGATGCGAAACTTTGTTCCATTTTAAACTAATAGTTCTGTCTGAAACTAAGTGTTCGATTCTGTTCCAGGAGAAGCGCCAGTTCTCGGAAACCTGTGGCGATGCTACTCGAAACCGTATGTGTTCGACGAAACTAAGTGGGCGACCTTGTGAGAAAGGAAACTCCAGACGCGAAACTTAGTTCCATTTTAAATTAATTGTTCTATCTGAAACTAAGTGTTCGATACTGTGCCAGGAGAAGCGCCTGTTCTCTGAAATCTGTGGCAATGCCACTCGAAACCGTATGTGTTCGACGAAACTGAGTGGTCGACCTTGTGAGATAGGAACCTCCAGAAGCGAAACATAGTTCAATTTTAAACTAAATGTTCCATCTGAAAATAAGTGTTCGATACTGTGCCAGGAGAAGCGCTTGTTCTCTGAAATCTGTGGCGTTGCCACTCGAAACCGTATGTGTTCGACGAAACTAAGTGGCCGACCTTATGAGAGATGACACTTCAGATGCGAAACTTAGTTCCATTTTAAATTAATTGTTCTATCAGAAACTAAGTGTTCGATACTGTGCTAGCAGAATCGCCTGCTCTCTGAAATCTGTGGCGATGCCACTCGAAGCCGTATGCGTTCGGCGAAACTAAGTGGTCGACCTTGTGAGAGAGGAAACTCCAGAAGCGAAACATAGTTCAATTTTAAACTAAATGTTCCATCTGAAAATAAGTGTGCGATACTGTGCCAGGAGAAGCGATTGTTCTCTGAAATCTGTGGCGATGCCACTCGAAACCGTATGTGTTCGCCGAAACTAAGTGGCCGACCTTGTGACAGCGGAAACTTCAGATGCGAAACTTAGTTCCATTTTAAATTAATTGTTCTATCGGAAACTAAGTGTTCGATACTGTGCCAGGAGAAGCGCCTGTTCTCTGAAATCTGTGGCGATGCCACTCGAAACCGTATGTGTTCGGCGAAACTAAGTGTTCGACCTTGTGAGAGAGGAAACTCCAGAAGCAAAACATAGTTCAATTTTAAACTAAATGTTCCATCTGAAAATAAGTGTTCGATACTGTGCCAGGAGAAGCGCTTGTTCTCTGAAATCTGTGGCGATGCCACTCGAAACCGTATGTGTTCGACGAAACTGAGTGGTCGACCTTGTGAGAGAGGAAACTCCAGACGCGAAACTTAGTGCCATTTTAAACTAATAGTTCTATCTGAAACTAAGTGTTCGATACTGTGCCAGGAGAAGCGCCTGTTCTCTGAAATCTGTGGCGATGCCACTCGAAAGGCGTATGTTTTCGACGAAACTAAGTGGTTGACCTTGTGAGAGAGGAAACTCCAGATGCGAAACTTTGTTCCATTTTAAACTAATAGTTCTGTCTGAAACTAAGTGTTCGATTCTGTTCCAGGAGAAGCGCCAGTTCTCGGAAACCTGTGGCGATGCTACTCGAAACCGTATGTGTTCGACGAAACTAAGTGGGCGACCTTGTGAGAGAGGAAACTCCAGAAGCGAAACATAGTTCAATTTTAAACTAAATGTTCCATCTGAAAATAAGTGTTCGATACTGTGCCAGGAGAAGCGCTTGTTCTCTGAAATCTGTGGCGATGCCACTCGAAACCGTATGTGTTCGACGAAACTAAGTGGCCGACCTTGTGAGAGCGGAAACTTCAGATGCCAAACTTAGTTCCATTTTAAATTAATTGTTCTATCGGAAACTAAGTGTTCGATACTGTGCCAGGAGAAGCGCCTGTTCTCTGAAATCTGTGGCGATGCCACTCGAAAGGCGTATGTTTTCGGCGAAACTAAGTGGTTGACCTTGTGAGAGAGGAAACTCCAGATGCGAAACTTTGTTCCATTTTAAACTAATAGTTCTGTCTGAAACTAAGTGTTCGATTCTGTTCCAGGAGAAGCGCCAGTTCTCGGAAACCTGTGGCGATGCTACTCGAAACCGTATGTGTTCGACGAAACTAAGTGGGCGACCTTGTGAGAAAGGAAACTCCAGACGCGAAACTTAGTTCCATTTTAAATTAATTGTTCTATCTGAAACTAAGTGTTCGATACTGTGCCAGGAGAAGCGCCTGTTCTCTGAAATCTGTGGCAATGCCACTCGAAACCGTATGTGTTCGACGAAACTAAGTGGCCGACCTTGTGAGAGCGGAAACTTCAGATGCCAAACTTAGTTCCATTTTAAATTAATTGTTCTATCGGAAACTAAGGGTTCGATACTGTGCCAGGAGAAGCGCCTGTTCTCTGAAATCTGTGGCGATGCCACTCGAAAGGCGTATGTTTTCGACGAAACTAAGTGGTTGACCTTGTGAGAGAGGAAACTCCAGATGCGAAACTTTGTTCCATTTTAAACTAATAGTTCTGTCTGAAACTAAGTGTTCGATTCTGTTCCAGGAGAAGCGCCAGTTCTCTGAAATCTGTGGCGATGCCACTCGAAAGGCGTATGTTTTCGACGAAACTAAGTGGTTGACCTTGTGAGAGAGGAAACTCCAGATGCGAAACTTTGTTCCATTTTAAATTAATTGTTCTATCTGAAACTAAGTGTTCGATACTGTGCCAGGAGAAGCGCCTGTTCTCTGAAATCTGTGGCAATGCCACTCGAAACCGTATGTGTTCGACGAAACTGAGTGGTCGACCTTGTGAGATAGGAACCTCCAGAAGCGAAACATAGTTCAATTTTAAACTAAATGTTCCATCTGAAAATAAGTGTTCGATACTGTGCCAGGAGAAGCGCTTGTTCTCTGAAATCTGTGGCGTTGCCACTCGAAACCGCATGTGTTCGACGAAACTAAGTGGCCGACCTTATGAGAGATGACACTTCAGATGCGAAACTTAGTTCCATTTTAAATTAATTGTTCTATCAGAAACTAAGTGTTCGATACTGTGCTAGCAGAATCGCCTGCTCTCTGAAATCTGTGGCGATGCCACTCGAAGCCGTATGCGTTCGGCGAAACTAAGTGGTCGACCTTGTGAGAGAGGAAACTCCAGAAGCGAAACATAGTTCAATTTTAAACTAAATGTTCCATCTGAAAATAAGTGTGCGATACTGTGCCAGGAGAAGCGATTGTTCTCTGAAATCTGTGGCGATGCCACTCGAAACCGTATGTGTTCGCCGAAACTAAGTGGCCGACCTTGTGACAGCGGAAACTTCAGATGCGAAACTTAGTTCCATTTTAAATTAATTGTTCTATCGGAAACTAAGTGTTCGATACTGTGCCAGGAGAAGCGCCTGTTCTCTGAAATCTGTGGCGATGCCACTCGAAACCGTATGTGTTCGGCGAAACTAAGTGTTCGACCTTGTGAGAGAGGAAACTCCAGAAGCAAAACATAGTTCAATTTTAAACTAAATGTTCCATCTGAAAATAAGTGTTCGATACTCTGCCAGGAGAAGCGCTTGTTCTCTGAAATCTGTGGCGATGCCACTCGAAACCGTATGTGTTCGACGAAACTGAGTGGTCGACCTTGTGAGAGAGGAAACTCCAGACGCGAAACTTAGTGCCATTTTAAACTAATAGTTCTATCTGAAACTAAGTGTTCGATACTGTGCCAGGAGAAGCGCCTGTTCTCTGAAATCTGTGGCGATGCCACTCGAAACCGTATGTGTTCGACGAAACTAAGTGGCCGACCTTATGAGAGAGGACACTTCAGATGCGAAACTTAGTTCCATTTTAAATTAATTGTTCTATCTGAAACTAAGTGTTCGATAATGTGCCAGCAGAATCGCCTGTTCTCTGAAATCTGTGGCGATGCCACTCGAAGCCGTATGCGTTCGGCGAAACTAAGTGGTCGACCTTGTGAGAGAGGGAACTCCAGAAGCGAAACATAGTTCAATTTTAAACTAAATGTTCCATCTGAAAATAAGTGTTCGATACTGTGCCAAGAGAAGCGCTTGTTCTCTGAAATCTGTGGCGATGCCACTCGAAACCGTTTGTGTTCGACGAAACTAAGTGGCCGACCTTGTGAGAGCGGAAACTTCAGATGCGAAACTTAGTTCCATTTTAAATTAATTGTTCTATCTGAAACTAAGTGTTCGATAATGTGCCAGCAGAATCGTCTGTTCTCTGAAATCTGTGGCGATGCCACTCGAAGCCGTATGCGTTCGGCGAAACTAAGTGGTCGACCTTGTGAGAGAGGAAACTCCAGAAGCGAAACATAGTTCAATTTGAAACTAAATGTTCCATCTGAAAATAAGTGTTCGATACTGTGCCAGGAGAAGCGCTTGTTCTCTGAAATCTGTGGCGATGCCACTCGAAACCGTATGTGTTCGACGAAACTAAGTGGCCGACCTTGTGAGAGCGGAAACTTCAGATGCGAAACTTAGTTCCATTTTAAATTAATTGTTCTATCGGAAACTAAGTGTTCGATACTGTGCCAGGAGAAGCGCCTGTTCTCTGAAATCTGTGGCGATGCCACTCGAAACCGTATGTGTTCGACGAAACTAAGTGGTTGACCTTGTGAGAGGGGATACTCCAGATGCGAAACATAGTTCCATTTTAAACTAATTGTTCTATCTGATACTAAGTGTTCGATACTGTGCCAGGAGAAGCGCCTGTTCTCTGAAATCTGTGGCGATGTCCCTCGAAACCGTATATGTTCGAAGAAACTAAGTGGTCGACCTTGTGAGAGAGGAAACTCCAGATGCGAAACATAGTTCCATTTGAAACTAATTGTTCTATCTGAAACTAAGTGTTCGATACTGTGCCAGGAGAAGCGCCTGTTCTCTGAAATCTGTGGCGTTGCTACTCGAAGCCGAATGTGTTCGACGAAAGTAAGTAGTCGACCTTGTGAGAGAGGAAACTCCACAAGTGAAACTTAGTTTCATTTAAAACTAACTGTTCTTTCTGAAATAAAGTGTTCGATAATGTGCCAGGAGAAGCGCCTGTTCTGCGAAATCTGTGGCGATACCACTCGAAACCGTATGTGTTCGACGAAACTAAGTGGTCGACCTTGTGGGAGAGGAAACTCCAAATTCGAAACATAGTTCCATTTTAAACTAATTGTCTTATCCGCTACTAAGTGTTCGATACTGTGCCAGGAGAAGCGCCTGTTCTCTGAAATCTGTGGCGGTGCCACTCGACACATTATGTGTTCGGCGAAACTCAGTGATCGACCTTGTGAGAGAGGACACTCCAGATGCGAAACATAGATCCTTTTTAAACTAATTGTTCTAGCTGTAACTAAGTGTTCGATACTGTGCCAGGAGAAGCGCCTGTTCTCTGAAATCTGTGGCGATGCCACTCGAAAGGCGTATGTTTTCGACGAAACTAAGTGGTTGACCTTGTGAGAGAGGATACTCCAGATGCGAAACATAGTTCCATTTTAAACTAATTGTTCTAGCTGTAACTAAGTGTTCGATACTGTGCCAGGAGAAGCGCCTGTTCTCTGAAATCTGTGGCGATGGCACTCGAAACCGTATGTGTTCGACAAAAGGAAGTGGTCGACCTTGTGGGAGAAGAAACTCCAAATGCGAAGCATAGTTCCATTTTAAACTAATTGTTCTATCTGATACTGAGTGTTCGCTACTCTGCCAGGAGAAGCGCCTGTTCTCTGACATGTGTGGCGATGCCGCTCAAAACCGTATGTGTTCGAAGAAACTAAGTGGTCGACCATGTGAGAGGGGAAACGCCAAATGCGAAGCATAGTTCCATTTTAAATTAATTGTTCTATCCGAAACTAAGTGGTCGATACTGTGCCACGAGAAACTCCCGTTCGGCGAAATCTGTGGTGATGCTACTCGAAACCGTATGTGCTCGACGAAACTAAGTGGTCGACCTAGTGAGAGAGGGAACTCCAGTTGCGAAACATAGTTCCATTTTAAAATAATTGTTCTATCTGAAACTATGTGTTCGATACTGTGCCAGGAGAAGCGCCTGTTCTCTGAAACCTGTGGCGAAGGCACTCGAAACCGTATGTTTTCGACGAAAGTAAGTGGTCGACCTTGTGAGAGAAGAAACTCCAAATGCGAAGCATAGTTCCATTTTAAACTAATTGTTCTATCTGATACTGAGTGTTCGCTACTCTGCCAGGAGAAGCGCCTGTTCTCTGACATGTGTGGCGATGCCACTCGAAACCGTATTTGTTCGGCGAAACTAAGTGGTCGACCTTGTGAGAGAGGAAACTCCAGATGCGAAACTTAGTTCCATTTTAAACTAATTGTTCTATCTGATACTAAGTGTTCCATACTGTGCCAGGAGAAGTGCTTGTTCTCTGAAATCTGTGGCGATGGCACTCGTAACCGTATGTGTTCGAGGAAACTAAGTGGTCGACCTTGTGGGAGAGGAAACTCCAGATGCGAAACTTAGTTCCATTTTAAGCAAATTGTTGTATCTGAAACTAAGTGTTCGATACTGTGCCAGGAGAAGCGCCTGTTCTCTGAAATCTGTGGCGATGCTACTCTAAACCGTATGTGTTCGACGACACTAAATGGTCGACTTTGTGAGAGAGGAAACTCCAGATGCGAAACTTAGTTTCTTTTAAAACTAACTGTTCTACCTGAATCTAAGTGTTCGATACTGTGCCAGGAGAAGCGCCTGTTCCCTGAAATCTGTGGCGATGCCACTCGAAACCGTATGTGTTCGGCAAAACTAAGTAGTCGATACTGTGCCGGGAGAAGCTCCCGTTCGGCGAAATTTGCGGCGATGCCACTCGAAACCGTATGTGTTCGACGATACTAAGTGGCCGACCTTGTGAGAGAGGAAACTCCAGATGCGAAACTTAGTTCCATTTTAAACTAATTGTTCTATCTGAAACTAAGTGTTCGATAATGTGCCAGGAGAAGCGCGTGTTCTCTGAAATCAGTCGCGATGCTCCTCGATACCGTATGTGTTCGACGAATCTAAATGGTCGACCTTGTGAGGGAGGAAACTCCAGATGCGAAACTTAGTTCCATTTTAAACTAATTGTTCTATCTGAAACTAAGTGTTCGATAATGTGCCAGGAGAAGCGCCTGTTCTCTGAAATCTGTGGCGATGCTACTCGAAACTGTATGTGTTCGAGGAAACTAAGTGGTCGACCTTGTGGGAGAGGAAACTCCAGATGCGAAACTTAGTTCCATTTTAAGCAAATTGTTGTATCTGAAACTAAGTGTTCGATACTGTGCCAGGAGAAGCGCCTGTTCTCTGAAATCTGTGGCGATGCTACTCGAAACCGTATGTGTTTGACGAAACTAAGTGGTCCACCTTGCGAGAGAGGAAACTCCAAATGCGAAACATATTTCCATTTTAAACTAATTGTTCTCTCTGAAACTAAGTGTTCGATAATGTGCCAGGAGAAGCGCCAGTTCTCTGAAATGTGTGGCGATGCCACTCGAAACCGTATGTGCCCGACGAAACTAAGTGGTTGATCTTGTGAGAGAGGATACTCCAGATGCGAAACATAATTCCATTTTAAACTAATTGTTCTATCTGAAACTAAGTGTTCGATACTGTGCCAGGAGAAGCGCCTGTTCTCTGAAAACTGTGGCGATGCTACCCGAAACCGTATGTGTTCGACGAAACTAGGTGGTCGACCTTGTGGGAGAGGAAACTCCAAATGCGAAACATATTTCCATTTTAAACTAAATCTTCTATCTGAAACTAAGTATTTGATACTCTGCCAGTAGAAGCGCCTGTTCTCTGAAACCTGTGGCGTTGCTACTCGAAGCCGAATGTGTTCGCCGAAAGTAAGTGGTAGACCGTGTGAGAGAAGAAACTCCAAATGCGAAACATAGTTCCATTTTAAACTAAGTGTTCTATCTGTAACTAAGTGTTCGATACTGTGCCAGGAGAAGCGCCTGTTCTCTGAAAACTGTGGCGATGCTACTCGAAACCGTATGTGTTCAACGAAACTAAGTGAGCGACCTTGTGAGAGAGGAAACTCCAAATGCGAAACTTAGTGCCATTTTAAATTAATTGTTCTCTCTTAAACTATATGTTCGATGCTGTAACAGGAGAAGCGCCTGTTCTCTGAACTCTGTGGCGATGCCAGTCGAAACCGTATGTGTTCGACGAAATTAAGTGGTCGACCTTGTGAGAGAGGAAACTCCAGATGCGAAACATAGTTCAATTTTAAACTAAATGTTCCATCTGAAACTAAGTGTTCGATACTGTGCCAGGAGAAGCGCCTGTTCACTGAAATCTGTGGCGATGCCACTCGAAACCCTATGTGATCGACGAAACTAAGTGGTCGACCTTGTGGGAGAGGAAACTCCAGAAGCGAAACTTAGTTCCATTTTAAGCAAATTGTTGTATCTGAAACTAAGTGTTCGATACTGTGCCAGGAGAAGCGTCTGTTCTCTGAAATCTGTGGCGTTGCCACTCGAAACCGTATGTGTTCAACGAAACTAAGTGGTCGACCTTGTGAGAGAGGAAACTCCAGATGCGAAACTTAGTTCCATTTTAAACTAATTGTTCTCTCTGAAACTAAGTGTTCGATACTGTGCCAGGAGAAGTGTCTGTTCTCTGAAATCTGTGGCGTTGCCACTCGAAACCGTATGTGTTCAACGAAACTAAGTGGTCGACCTTGTGAGGGAGGAAACTCCAGATGCGAAACTTAGTTCCATTTTAAACTAATTGTTCTATCTGAAACTAAGTGTTCGATAATGTGCCAGGAGAAGCGCCTGTTCTCTGAAATCTGTGGCGATCCTACTCGAAACTGTATGTGTTCGAGGAAACTAAGTGGTCGACCTTGTGGGAGAGGAAACTCCAGATGCAAGGCTTTGTTCCATTTTAAACAAATTGTTCTATCTGATACTAATTGTTCGATACTGTGCCAGGAGAAGCGCCTGTTCTCTGAAATCTGTGGCGATGCTACTCGAAACCGTATGTGTTCAACGATACTAAGTGGTCGACCTTGTGAGGGAGAAACTCCAAACGCGAAACATAGTTCCATTTTAAACTAATTGTTCTATCTGATACTAATGGTTCGATACAGTGCCAGGAGACGCGCCTGTTCTCTGAAATCTGTGGCGATGCTACTCGAAATCGTATATGTTCGACGAAACAAAGTGGTCGACCTTGTGAGAGAGGAAACTCCTGTTGCGAAACTTAGTACCATTTAAACTAATTGTTCTATCTGAAACTAAGTGTTCGATACTGTGCCAGGAGAAGCGCCTGTTCTCTGAAATCTGTGGCGATGCTACTCTAAACCGTATGTGTTCGACGACACTAAATGGTCGACTTTGTGAGAGAGGAAACTCCAGATGCGAAACTTAGTTTCTTTTAAAACTAACTGTTCTACCTGAATCTAAGTGTTCGATACTGTGCCAGGAGAAGCGCCTGTTCCCTGAAATCTGTGGCGATGCCACTCGAAACCGTATGTGTTCGGCAAAACTAAGTAGTCGATACTGTGCCGGGAGAAGCTCCCGTTCGGCGAAATTTGCGGCGATGCCACTCGAAACCGTATGTGTTCGACGATACTAAGTGGCCGACCTTGTGAGAGAGGAAACTCCAGATGCGAAACTTAGTTCCATCTTAAACTAATTGTTCTATATGAAACTAAGTGTTCGATAATGTGCCAGGAGAAGCGCGTGTTCTCTGAAATCAGTCGCGATGCTCCTCGATACCGTATGTGTTCGACGAATCTAAATGGTCGACCTTGTGAGGGAGGAAACTCCAGATGCGAAACTTAGTTCCATTTTAAACTAATTGTTCTATCTGAAACTAAGTGTTCGATAATGTGCCAGGAGAAGCGCCTGTTCTCTGAAATCTGTGGCGATGCTACTCGAAACTGTATGTGTTCGAGGAAACTAAGTGGTCGACCTTGTGGGAGAGGAAACTCCAGATGCGAAACTTAGTTCCATTTTAAGCAAATTGTTGTATCTGAAACTAAGTGTTCGATACTGTGCCAGGAGAAGCGCCTGTTCTCTGAAATCTGTGGCGATGCTACTCGAAACCGTATGTGTTTGACGAAACTAAGTGGTCCACCTTGCGAGAGAGGAAACTCCAAATGCGAAACATATTTCCATTTTAAACTAATTGTTCTCTCTGAAACTAAGTGTTCGATAATGTGCCAGGAGAAGCGCCAGTTCTCTGAAATGTGTGGCGATGCCACTCGAAACCGTATGTGCCCGACGAAACTAAGTGGTTGATCTTGTGAGAGAGGATACTCCAGATGCGAAACATAATTCCATTTTAAACTAATTGTTCTATCTGAAACTAAGTGTTCGATACTGTGCCAGGAGAAGCGCCTGTTCTCTGAAAACTGTGGCGATGCTACCCGAAACCGTATGTGTTCGACGAAACTAGGTGGTCGACCTTGTGGGAGAGGAAACTCCAAATGCGAAACATATTTCCATTTTAAACTAAATCTTCTATCTGAAACTAAGTATTTGATACTCTGCCAGTAGAAGCGCCTGTTCTCTGAAACCTGTGGCGTTGCTACTCGAAGCCGAATGTGTTCGCCGAAAGTAAGTGGTAGACCGTGTGAGAGAACAAACTCCAAATGCGAAACATAGTTCCATTTTAAACTAAGTGTTCTATCTGTAACTAAGTGTTCGATACTGTGCCAGGAGAAGCGCCTGTTCTCTGAAAACTGTGGCGATGCTACTCGAAACCGTATGTGTTCAACGAAACTAAGTGAGCGACCTTGTGAGAGAGGAAACTCCAAATGCGAAACTTAGTGCCATTTTAAATTAATTGTTCTCTCTTAAACTATATGTTCGATGCTGTAACAGGAGAAGCGCCTGTTCTCTGAACTCTGTGGCGATGCCAGTCGAAACCGTATGTGTTCGACGAAATTAAGTGGTCGACCTTGTGAGAGAGGAAACTCCAGATGCGAAACATAGTTCAATTTTAAACTAAATGTTCCATCTGAAACTAAGTGTTCGATACTGTGCCAGGAGAAGCGCCTGTTCACTGAAATCTGTGGCGATGCCACTCGAAACCCTATGTGATCGACGAAACTAAGTGGTCGACCTTGTGGGAGAGGAAACTCCAGAAGCGAAACTTAGTTCCATTTTAAGCAAATTGTTGTATCTGAAACTAAGTGTTCGATACTGTGCCAGGAGAAGCGTCTGTTCTCTGAAATCTGTGGCGTTGCCACTCGAAACCGTATGTGTTCAACGAAACTAAGTGGTCGACCTTGTGAGAGAGGAAACTCCAGATGCGAAACTTAGTTCCATTTTAAACTAATTGTTCTCTCTGAAACTAAGTGTTCGATACTGTGCCAGGAGAAGTGTCTGTTCTCTGAAAGCTGTGGCGTTGCCACTCGAAACCGTATGTGTTCAACGAAACTAAGTGGTCGACCTTGTGAGAGAGGAAACTCCAGATGCGAAACATATTTCCATTTTAAACTAATTGTTCTCTCTGAAACTAAGTGTTCGATACTGTGCAAGGAGAAGCGCCAGTTCTCTGAAATGTGTGGCGATGCCACTCGAAACCGTATGTGCCCGACGAAACTAAGTGGTTTATCTTTTGAGAGAGGATACTCCAGATGCGAAACATAATTCCATTTTAAACTAATTGTTCTATCTGAAACTAAGTGTTCGATACTGTGCCAGGAGAAGCGCCTGTTCTCTGAAAACTGTGGCGATGCTACTCGAAACCGTATGTGTTCGACGAAACTAAGTGGTCGACCTTCTGAGAGAGGAAACTCCGGATGCGAAACATAGTTCCATTTTAAACTAATTGTTCTATCTGAAACTAAGTGTTCGATACTGTGCCAGGAGAAGCGCATGTTCTCTGAAAACTGTGGCGATGCTACTCTAAACCGTATGTGTTCAACGAAACTAAGTGAGCGACCTTGTGAGAGAGGAAATTCCAAATGCGAAACTTAGTGCCATTTTAAACTAATTGTTCTCTCTTAAACTATGTGTTCGATAATGTGCCAGCAGAATCGCCTGTTCTCTGAAATCTGTGGCGATGCCACTCGAAGCCGTATGCGTTCGGCGAAACTAAGTGGTCGACCTTGTGAGAGAGGGAACTCCAGAAGCGAAACATAGTTCAATTTTAAACTAAATGTTCCATCTGAAAATAAGTGTTCGATACTGTGCCAAGAGAAGCGCTTGTTCTCTGAAATCTGTGGCGATGCCACTCGAAACCGTTTGTGTTCGACGAAACTAAGTGGCCGACCTTGTGAGAGCGGAAACTTCAGATGCGAAACTTAGTTCCATTTTAAATTAATTGTTCTATCTGAAACTAAGTGTTCGATAATGTGCCAGCAGAATCGTCTGTTCTCTGAAATCTGTGGCGATGCCACTCGAAGCCGTATGCGTTCGGCGAAACTAAGTGGTCGACCTTGTGAGAGAGGAAACTCCAGAAGCGAAACATAGTTCAATTTTAAACTAAATGTTCCATCTGAAAATAAGTGTTCGATACTGTGCCAGGAGAAGCGCTTGTTCTCTGAAATCTGTGGCGATGCCACTCGAAACCGTATGTGTTCGACGAAACTAAGTGGCCGACCTTGTGAGAGCGGAAACTTCAGATGCGAAACTTAGTTCCATTTTAAATTAATTGTTCTATCGGAAACTAAGTGTTCGATACTGTGCCAGGAGAAGCGCCTGTTCTCTGAAATCTGTGGCGATGCCACTCGAAACCGTATGTGTTCGACGAAACTAAGTGGTTGACCTTGTGAGAGGGGATACTCCAGATGCGAAACATAGTTCCATTTTAAACTAATTGTTCTATCTGATACTAAGTGTTCGATACTGTGCCAGGAGAAGCGCCTGTTCTCTGAAATCTGTGGCGATGTCCCTCGAAACCGTATATGTTCGAAGAAACTAAGTGGTCGACCTTGTGAGAGAGGAAACTCCAGATGCGAAACATAGTTCCATTTGAAACTAATTGTTCTATCTGAAACTAAGTGTTCGATACTGTGCCAGGAGAAGCGCCTGTTCTCTGAAATCTGTGGCGTTGCTACTCGAAGCCGAATGTGTTCGACGAAAGTAAGTAGTCGACCTTGTGAGAGAGGAAACTCCACAAGTGAAACTTAGTTTCATTTAAAACTAACTGTTCTTTCTGAAATAAAGTGTTCGATAATGTGCCAGGAGAAGCGCCTGTTCTGCGAAATCTGTGGCGATACCACTCGAAACCGTATGTGTTCGACGAAACTAAGTGGTCGACCTTGTGGGAGAGGAAACTCCAAATTCGAAACATAGTTCCATTTTAAACTAATTGTCTTATCCGCTACTAAGTGTTCGATACTGTGCCAGGAGAAGCGCCTGTTCTCTGAAATCTGTGGCGGTGCCACTCGACACATTATGTGTTCGGCGAAACTCAGTGATCGACCTTGTGAGAGAGGACACTCCAGATGCGAAACATAGATCCTTTTTAAACTAATTGTTCTAGCTGTAACTAAGTGTTCGATACTGTGCCAGGAGAAGCGCCTGTTCTCTGAAATCTGTGGCGATGCCACTCGAAAGGCGTATGTTTTCGACGAAACTAAGTGGTTGACCTTGTGAGAGAGGATACTCCAGATGCGAAACATAGTTCCATTTTAAACTAATTGTTCTAGCTGTAACTAAGTGTTCGATACTGTGCCAGGAGAAGCGCCTGTTCTCTGAAATCTGTGGCGATGCCACTCGAAACCGTATGTCTTCGACGAAACTAAGTGGTTGACCTTGTGAGAGAGGATTCTCCAGATGCGAAACATATTTCCATTTTAAACTAATTGTTCTATCTAATACTAAGTGTTCGATACTGTGCCAGGAGAAGCGCCTGTTCTCTGAAATCTGTGGCGATGTCACACGAAACCGTATGTGTTGGACGAAACTAAGTGGTCGACCTAGCGGGAGAGGGAACTCCAGTTGCGAAACATAGTTCCATTTAAAAAAAATGGTTCTATCTGAAACTATGTGTTCGATACTGTGCCCGGAGAAGCGCCTGTTCTCTAAAACCTGTGGCGATGGCACTCGAAACCGTATGTGTTCGACAAAAGGAAGTGGTCGACCTTGTGAGAGAAGAAACTCCAAATGCGAAGCATAGTTCCATTTTAAACTAATTGTTCTATCTGATACTGAGTGTTCGCTACTCTGCCAGGAGAAGCGCCTGTTCTCTGACATGTGTGGCGATGCCGCTCAAAACCGTATGTGTTCGAAGAAACTAAGTGGTCGACCATGTGAGAGGGGAAACGCCAAATGCGAAGCATAGTTCCATTTTAAATTAATTGTTCTATCCGAAACTAAGTGGTCGATACTGTGCCACGAGAAACTCCCGTTCGGCGAAATCTGTGGCGATGCTACTCGAAACCGTATGTGCTCGACGAAACTAAGTGGTCGACCTAGTGAGAGAGGGAACTCCAGTTGCGAAACATAGTTCCATTTTAAAATAATTGTTCTATCTGAAACTATGTGTTCGATACTGTGCCAGGAGAAGCGCCTGTTCTCTGAAACCTGTGGCGAAGGCACTCGAAACCGTATGTTTTCGACGAAAGTAAGTGGTCGACCTTGTGAGAGAAGAAACTGCAAATGCGAAGCATAGTTCCATTTTAAACTAATTGTTCTATCTGATACTGAGTGTTCGTTACTCTGCCAGGAGAAGCGCCTGTTCTCTGACATGTGTGGCGATGCCACTCGAAACCGTATTTGTTCGGCGAAACTAAGTGGTCGACCTTGTGAGAGAGGAAACTCCAGATGCGAAACTTAGTTCCATTTTAAACTAATTGTTCTATCTGATACTAAGTGTTCCATACTGTGCCAGGAGAAGTGCTTGTTCTCTGAAATCTGTGGCGATGCTACTCGAAACCGTATGTGTCTGTCGAAACTAATCGGTCGACCTTGTGAGAGAGGAAATTCCAGATGCGAAACTTAGTTCCATTTTAAAAGAATTGTTCTATCTGAGACTAAGTGTTCGATAATGTGCCAGGAGAAGCGCGTGTTCTCTGAAATCAGTCGCGATGCTCCTCGATACCGTATGTGTTCGACGAATCTAAATGGTCGACCTTGTGAGGGAGGAAACTCCAGATGCGAAACTTAGTTCCATTTTAAACTAATTGTTCTATCTGAAACTAAGTGTTCGATAATGTGCCAGGAGAAGCGCCTGTTCTCTGAAATCTGTGGCGATGCTACTCGAAACTGTATGTGTTCGAGGAAACTAAGTGGTCGACCTTGGGGGAGAGGAAACTCCAGATGCGAAACTTAGTTCCATTTTAAGCAAATTGTTGTATCTGAAACTAAGTGTTCGATACTGTGCCAGGAGAAGTGCCTGTTCTCTGAAATCTGTGGCGATGGCACTCGTAACCGTATGTGTTCGAGGAAACTAAGTGGTCGACCTTGTGAGGGAGAAACTCCAAACGCGAAACATAGTTCCATTTTAAACTAATTGTTCTATCTGATACTAATTGTTCGATACTGTGCCAGGAGAAGCGCGTGTTCTCTGAAATCAGTCGCGATGCTCCTCGATACCGTATGTGTTCGACGAATCTAAATGGTCGACCTTGTGAGGGAGGAAACTCCAGATGCGAAACTTAGTTCCATTTTAAACTAATTGTTCTATCTGAAACTAAGTGTTCGATAATGTGCCAGGAGAAGCGCCTGTTCTCTGAAATCTGTGGCGATGCTACTCGAAACTGTATGTGTTCGAGGAAACTAAGTGGTCGACCTTGTGGGAGAGGAAACTCCAGATGCGAAACTTAGTTCCATTTAAAAAAAATGGTTCTATCTGAAACTATGTGTTCGATACTGTGCCCGGAGAAGCGCCTGTTCTCTAAAACCTGTGGCGATGGCACTCGAAACCGTATGTGTTCGACAAAAGGAAGTGGTCGACCTTGTGAGAGAAGAAACTCCAAATGCGAAGCATAGTTCCATTTTAAACTAATTGTTCTATCTGATACTGAGTGTTCGCTACTCTGCCAGGAGAAGCGCCTGTTCTCTGACATGTGTGGCGATGCCGCTCAAAACCGTATGTGTTCGAAGAAACTAAGTGGTCGACCATGTGAGAGGGGAAACGCCAAATGCGAAGCATAGTTCCATTTTAAATTAATTGTTCTATCCGAAACTAAGTGGTCGATACTGTGCCACGAGAAACTCCCGTTCGGCGAAATCTGTGGCGATGCTACTCGAAACCGTATGTGCTCGACGAAACTAAGTGGTCGACCTAGTGAGAGAGGGAACTCCAGTTGCGAAACATAGTTCCATTTTAAAATAATTGTTCTATCTGAAACTATATGTTCGATACTGTGCCAGGAGAAGCGCCTGTTCTCTGAAACCTGTGGCGAAGGCACTCGAAACCGTATGTTTTCGACGAAAGTAAGTGGTCGACCTTGTGAGAGAAGAAACTCCAAATGCGAAGCATAGTTCCATTTTAAACTAATTGTTCTATCTGATACTGAGTGTTCGCTACTCTGCCAGGAGAAGCGCCTGTTCTCTGACATGAGTGGCGATGCCACTCGAAACCGTATTTGTTCGGCGAAACTAAGTGGTCGACCTTGTGAGAGAGGAAACTCCAGATGCGAAACTTAGTTCCATTTTAAACTAATTGTTCTATCTGATACTAAGTGTTCCATACTGTGCCAGGAGAAGTGCTTGTTCTCTGAAATCTGTGGCGATGCTACTCGAAACCGTATGTGTCTGTCGAAACTAATCGGTCGACCTTGTGAGAGAGGAAATTCCAGATGCGAAACTTAGTTCCATTTTAAAAGAATTGTTCTATCTGAGACTAAGTGTTCGATAATGTGCCAGGAGAAGCGCGTGTTCTCTGAAATCAGTCGCGATGCTCCTCGATACCGTATGTGTTCGACGAATCTAAATGGTCGACCTTGTGAGGGAGGAAACTCCAGATGCGAAACTTAGTTCCATTTTAAACTAATTGTTCTATCTGAAACTAAGTGTTCGATAATGTGCCAGGAGAAGCGCCTGTTCTCTGAAATCTGTGGCGATGCTACTCGAAACTGTATGTGTTCGAGGAAACTAAGTGGTCGACCTTGTGGGAGAGGAAACTCCAGATGCGAAACTTAGTTCCATTTTAAGCAAATTGTTGTATCTGAAACTAAGTGTTCGATACTGTGCCAGGAGAAGCGCCTGTTCTCTGAAATCTGTGGCGATGGCACTCGTAACCGTATGTGTTCGAGGAAACTAAGTGGTCGACCTTGTGAGGGAGAAACTCCAAACGCGAAACATAGTTCCATTTTAAACTAATTGTTCTATCTGATACTAATTGTTCGATACTGTGCCAGGAGAAGCGCGTGTTCTCTGAAATCAGTCGCGATGCTCCTCGATACCGTATGTGTTCGACGAATCTAAATGGTCGACCTTGTGAGGGAGGAAACTCCAGATGCGAAACTTAGTTCCATTTTAAACTAATTGTTCTATCTGAAACTAAGTGTTCGATAATGTGCCAGGAGAAGCGCCTGTTCTCTGAAATCTGTGGCGATGCTACTCGAAACTGTATGTGTTCGAGGAAACTAAGTGGTCGACCTTGTGGGAGAGGAAACTCCAGATGCGAAACTTAGTTCCATTTTAAGCAAATTGTTGTATCTGAAACTAAGTGTTCGATACTGTGCCAGGAGAAGCGCCTGTTCTCTGAAATCTGTGGCGATGCTAATCGAAACCGTATGTGTTCGACGATACTAAGTGGCCGACCTTGTGAGAGAGGAAACTCCAGATGCGAAACTTAGTTCCATTTTAAACTAATTGTTCTATCTGAAACTAAGTGTTCGATAATGTGCCAGGAGAAGCGCGTGTTCTCTGAAATCAGTCGCGATGCTCCTCGATACCGTATGTGTTCGACGAATCTAAATGGTCGACCTTGTGAGGGAGGAAACCCCAGATGCGAAACTTAGTTCCATTTTAAACTAATTGTTCTATCTGAAACTAAGTGTTCGATAATGTGCCAGGAGAAGCGCCTGTTCTCTGAAATCTGTGGCGATGCTACTCGAAACTGTATGTGTTCGAGGAAACTAAGTGGTCGTCCTTGTGGGAGAGGAAACTCCAGATGCAAGGCTTTGTTCCATTTTAAACAAATTGTTCTATCTGATACTAATTGTTCGATACTGTGCCAGGAGAAGCGCCTGTTCTCTGAAATCTGTGGCGATGCTACTCGAAACCGTATGTGTTCAACGATACTAAGTGGTCGACCTTGTGAGGGAGAAACTCCAAACGCGAAACATAGTTCCATTTTAAACTAATTGTTCTATCTGATACTAATTGTTCGATACAGTGCCAGGAGACGCGCCTGTTCTCTGAAATCTGTGGCGATGCTACTCGAAATCGTATATGTTCGACGAAACAAAGTGGTCGACCTTGTGAGAGAGGAAACTCCTGTTGCGAAACTTAGTACCATTTAAACTAATTGTTCTATCTGAAACTAAGTGTTCGATACTGTGCCAGGAGAAGCGCCTGTTCTCTGAAATCTGTGGCGATGCTACTCTAAACCGTATGTGTTCGACGACACTAAATGGTCGACTTTGTGAGAGAGGAAACTCCAGATGCGAAACTTAGTTTCTTTTAAAACTATCTGTTCTACCTGAATCTAAGTGTTCGATACTGTGCCAGGAGAAGCGCCTGTTCCCTGAAATGTGTGGCGATGCCACTCGAAACCGTATGTGCCCGACGAAACTAAGTGGTTGATCTTGTGAGAGAGGATACTCCAGATGCGAAACATAATTCCATTTTAAACTAATTGTTCTATCTGAAACTAAGTGTTCGATACTGTGCCAGGAGAAGCGCCTGTTCTCTGAAAACTGTGGCGATGCTACCCGAAACCGTATGTGTTCGACGAAACTAGGTGGTCGACCTTGTGGGAGAGGAAACTCCAAATGCGAAACATATTTCCATTTTAAACTAAATCTTCTATCTGAAACTAAGTATTTGATACTCTGCCAGTAGAAGCGCCTGTTCTCTGAAACCTGTGGCGTTGCTACTCGAAGCCGAATGTGTTCGCCGAAAGTAAGTGGTAGACCGTGTGAGAGAAGAAACTCCAAATGCGAAACATAGTTCCATTTTAAACTAAGTGTTCTATCTGTAACTAAGTGTTCGATACTGTGCCAGGAGAAGCGCCTGTTCTCTGAAAACTGTGGCGATGCTACTCGAAACCGTATGTGTTCAACGAAACTAAGTGAGCGACCTTGTGAGAGAGGAAACTCCAAATGCGAAACTTAGTGCCATTTTAAATTAATTGTTCTCTCTTAAACTATATGTTCGATGCTGTAACAGGAGAAGCGCCTGTTCTCTGAACTCTGTGGCGATGCCAGTCGAAACCGTATGTGTTCGACGAAATTAAGTGGTCGACCTTGTGAGAGAGGAAACTCCAGATGCGAAACATAGTTCAATTTTAAACTAAATGTTCCATCTGAAACTAAGTGTTCGATACTGTGCCAGGAGAAGCGCCTGTTCACTGAAATCTGTGGCGATGCCACTCGAAACCCTATGTGATCGACGAAACTAAGTGGTCGACCTTGTGGGAGAGGAAACTCCAGAAGCGAAACTTAGTTCCATTTTAAGCAAATTGTTGTATCTGAAACTAAGTGTTCGATACTGTGCCAGGAGAAGCGCCTGTTCTCTGAAATCTGTGGCGATGCAACTCGAAACCGTATGTGTTTGACGAAACTAAGTGGTCCACCTTGCGAGAGAGGAAACTCCAAATGCGAAACATATTTCCATTTTAAACTAATTGTTCTCTCTGAAACTAAGTGTTCGATACTGTGCCAGGAGAAGCGCCTGTTCTCTGAAAACTGTGGCGATGCTACTCGAAACCGTATGTGTTCGACGAAACTAAGTGGTTGATACTGTTTCAGGAGAAACACCCGTTCGGCGAAATCTGTGGCGATACCACTCGAAACCGTATGTGTTCGACGAAACTAAGTGGTTGACCATGTGAGAGAGGAAACTCCAGATGCGAAACTTAGTTCCATTTTAAACTAATTGTTCTATCTGAAACTAAGTGTTCGATACTGTGCCAGCAGACGCGCCTGTTCTCTGAAATCTGTGGCGATGCGACTCGAAACCGTATGTGTTCGACGAAACTAAGTGGTTGATACTGTTTCAGGAGAAACACCCGTTCGGCGAAATCTGTGGCGATACCACTCGAAACCGTATGTGTTCGACGAAACTAAGTGGTTGACCATGTGAGAGAGGAAACTCCAGATGCGAAACTTAGTTCCATTTTAAACTAATTGTTCTCTCTGAAACTAAGTGTTCGATACTGTGCCAGGAGAAGCGCCCGTTTTGTGAAACCTGTGGCGATACCACTCGAAACCGTATGTGTTCGACGAAACTAGGTGGTCGACCTTGTGAGAGAGGAAACTCCAGATGCGAAGCTTTGTCCCATTTTAAACTAATTGTTCTCTCTGAAACTAAGTGTTCGATACTGTGCCAGGAGAAGCGCCCGTTTTGTGAAACCTGTGGCGATACCACTCGAAACCGTATGTGTTCGACGAAACTAAGTGTTCGACCTTGTGGGAGACGAAACTCCAGATGCGAAACTTAGTTCCATTTGAAACTAATTGTTCCATCTGAAACTAAGTGTTCGGTACTGTGCCAGGAGAAGCGCCTGTTCTCTGAAATGTTTGGCGAGGCCACTCGAAACCTTATGTGTTTGACGAAACTAATTTGTCGACCTTGTGAGAGAGGAACTCCAGATGCGAAACTTAGTTCCATTTGAAACTAATTGTTCCATCTGAAACTAAGTGTTCGGTACTGTGCCAGGAGAAGCGCCTGTTCTCTGAAATCTGTGGCGATGCTACTCGAAACCGTATGTGTTCGACGAAACTAAGTGGTTGATACTGTTTCAGGAGAAACACCCGTTCGGCGAAATCTGTGGCGATACCACTCGAAACCGTATGTGTTCGACGAAACTAAGTGGTTGACCATGTGAGAGAGGAAACTCCAGATGCGAAACTTAGTTCCATTTTAAACTAATTGTTCTATCTGAAACTAAGTGTTCGATACTGTGCCAGCAGACGCGCCTGTTCTCTGAAATCTGTGGCGATGCGACTCGAAACCGTATGTGTTCGACGAAACTAAGTGGTTGATACTGTTTCAGGAGAAACACCCGTTCGGCGAAATCTGTGGCGATACCACTCGAAACCGTATGTGTTCGACGAAACTAAGTGGTTGACCATGTGAGAGAGGAAACTCCAGATGCGAAACTTAGTTCCATTTTAAACTAATTGTTCTATCTGAAACTAAGTGTTCGATACTGTGCCAGGAGAAGCGCCTGTTCTCTGAAATCTGTGGCGATGCTACTCGAAACCGTATGTGTTCAACGAAACTAAGTGGTCGACATGGTGAGAGAGATAACTCCAGATGCGAAACTTAGTTCCATTTTAAACTGATAGTTCTATCTGACACCAAGTGTTCGATACTGTGCCAGGAGAAGTGCCTGTTCTCTGAAATCTGTGGCGATGCCACTCGAAACCGTATGTGTTCGACGAAACTAGGTGGTCGACCTTGTGAGAGAGGAAACTCCAGATGCGAAGCTTTGTCCCATTTTAAACTAATTGTTCTCTCTGAAACTAAGTGTTCGATACTGTGCCAGGAGAAGCGCCCGTTTTGTGAAACCTGTGGCGATACCACTCGAAACCGTATGTGTTCGACGAAACTAAGTGTTCGACCTTGTGGGAGACGAAACTCCAGATGCGAAACTTAGTTCCATTTGAAACTAATTGTTCCATCTGAAACTAAGTGTTCGGTACTGTGCCAGGAGAAGCGCCTGTTCTCTGAAATGTTTGGCGAGGCCACTCGAAACCTTATGTGTTTGACGAAACTAATTTGTCGACCTTGTGAGAGAGGAACTCCAGATGCGAAACTTAGTTCCATTTGAAACTAATTGTTCCATCTGAAACTAAGTGTTCGGTACTGTGCCAGGAGAAGCGCCTGTTCTCTGAAATCTGTGGCGATGCTACTCGAAACCGTATGTGTTCGACGAAACTAAGTGGTTGATACTGTTTCAGGAGAAACACCCGTTCGGCGAAATCTGTGGCGATACCACTCGAAACCGTATGTGTTCGACGAAACTAAGTGGTTGACCATGTGAGAGAGGAAACTCCAGATGCGAAACTTAGTTCCATTTTAAACTAATTGTTCTATCTGAAACTAAGTGTTCGATACTGTGCCAGCAGACGCGCCTGTTCTCTGAAATCTGTGGCGATGCGACTCGAAACCGTATGTGTTCGACGAAACTAAGTGGTCGAACTTGTGAGAGAGGAAACTCCAAATGCGAAACTTAGTTCGATTTTAAACTAATTGTTCTATCTGAAACTAAGTGTTCGGTACTGTGCCAGGAGAAGCGCCTGTTCTCTGAAATGTTTGGCGAGGCCACTCGAAACCTTATGTGTTTGACGAAACTAATTTGTCGACCTTGTGAGAGAGGAACTCCAGATGCGAAACTTAGTTCCATTTGAAACTAATTGTTCCATCTGAAACTAAGTGTTCGGTACTGTGCCAGGAGAAGCGCCTGTTCTCTGAAATCTGTGGCGATGCTACTCGAAACCGTATGTGTTCGACGAAACTAAGTGGTTGATACTGTTTCAGGAGAAACACCCGTTCGGCGAAATCTGTGGCGATACCACTCGAAACCGTATGTGTTCGACGAAACTAAGTGGTTGACCATGTGAGAGAGGAAACTCCAGATGCGAAACTTAGTTCCATTTTAAACTAATTGTTCTATCTGAAACTAAGTGTTCGATACTGTGCCAGCAGACGCGCCTGTTCTCTGAAATCTGTGGCGATGCGACTCGAAACCGTATGTGTTCGACGAAACTAAGTGGTCGAACTTGTGAGAGAGGAAACTCCAAATGCGAAACTTAGTTCGATTTTAAACTAATTGTTCTATCTGAAACTAAGTGTTCGGTACTGTGCCAGGAGAAGCGCCTGTTCTCTGAAATCTGTGGCGATGCTACTCGAAACCGTATGTGTTCGACGAAACTAAGTGGTTGATACTGTTTCAGGAGAAACACCCGTTCGGCGAAATCTGTGGCGATACCACTCGAAACCGTATGTGTTCGACGAAACTAAGTGGTTGACCATGTGAGAGAGGAAACTCCAGATGCGAAACTTAGTTCCATTTTAAACTAATTGTTCTATCTGAAACTAAGTGTTCGATACTGTGCCAGCAGACGCGCCTGTTCTCTGAAATCTGTGGCGATGCGACTCGAAACCGTATGTGTTCGACAAAACTAAGTGGTCGACCTTGTGGGAGAGGAAACTCCAGAAGCGAAACTTAGTTCCATTTTAAATTAATTGTTCTATCCGAAACTAAGTGTTCGATACTGTGCCAGGGGAAGCGCCTGTTCTGTGAAACCTGTGGCGATACCACTCGGAACGGTAAGTGTTCGACGAAACTGAGTGGTCGACCTTGTGAGAGAGAAAACTCCAGACGAGAAACTTAGTGCCATTTTAAACTAATTGTTCTATCTGAAACTAAGTGTTCGATACTGTGCCAGCAGAAGCGCCTGTTCTCTGAAATCTGTGGCGATGCCACTCGAAACCGTATGCGTTCGGCGAAACTAAGTGATCGACCTTGTGAGAGAGGAAACTCCAGTTGCGAAACATAGGTCAATTTTAAACTAAATGTTCCATCTGAAACTAAGTGTTCGATACTGTGCAGAGGAGAAGTGCCTGTTCTCTGAAACCTGTGGCGATGCTACTCGAAACTGTATGTGTTCGACGAAACTAAGTGGCCGACCTTGTGAGAGAGGAAACTTCAGATGCGAAACTTAGTTCCATTTTAAACTAATTGTTCCATCTGAAATTTAGTGTTCGATACTGTGCCAGGAGAAGCGGCTGTTCGCTGAAATCTGTGGCGATGCCACACGAAACCGGATGTGTTCGACGAAACTAAGTGGTTGACCTTGTGACAGATGAAACTCCAGATGCGAAACATAGTACCATTTTAAACTAATTGTTCTATCGGAAACTATGTGTTCGACACTGTGCCAGGAGAAGCGCCTGTTCTCTGAAATGTGTGGCCAAGTCACTCGAAACCGTATGTGTTCGACGAAACTAAGTGGTTGACCTTGTGAGAGAGGAAACTCCGGATGCGAAACATAGTTCAATTTTAAACTAAAAGATCCATCTGAAACTAAATGTTCGATACTGTGCCAGGAGAAGCGCCTGTTCTCTGAAATCTGTGGCGATGCCACTCGAAACCGTATGTGTTCGACGAAACTAAGTGGCCGACCTTGTGAGAGAGGAAACTTCAGATGCGAAACTTAGTTCCATTTTAAACTAATTGTTCCATCTGAAATTTAGTGTTCGATACTGTGCCAGGAGAAGCGGCTGTTCGCTGAAATCTGTGGCGATGCTACTCGAAACAGGTATGTGTTCGAGGAAACTAAGTGGTCGACCTTGTGAGAGAGGAAACTCCAGTTGCGAAACATAGGTCAATTTTAATCTAAATGTTCCATCTGAAACTAAGTGTTCGATACTGTGCCAGGAGAAGCGGCTGTTCGCTGAAATCTGTGGCGATGCCACACGAAACCGGATGTGTTCGACGAAACTAAGTGGTTGACCTTGTGACAGATGAAACTCCAGATGCGAAACATAGTACCATTTTAAACTAATTGTTCTATCGGAAACTATGTGTTCGACACTGTGCCAGGAGAAGCGCCTGTTCTCTGAAATGTGTGGCCAAGTCACTCGAAACCGTATGTGTTCGACGAAACTAAGTGGTTGACCTTGTGAGAGAGGAAACTCCGGATGCGAAACATAGTTCAATTTTAAACTAAAAGATCCATCTGAAACTAAATGTTCGATACTGTGCCAGGAGAAGCGCCTGTTCTCTGAAATCTGTGGCGATGCCACTCGAAACCGTATGTGTTCGACGAAACTAAGTGGCCGACCTTGTGAGAGAGGAAACTTCAGATGCGAAACTTAGTTCCATTTTAAACTAATTGTTCCATCTGAAATTTAGTGTTCGATACTGTGCCAGGAGAAGCGG
This sequence comes from Nysson spinosus, assembly GCA_910591585.2. Classification (NCBI taxonomy): domain Eukaryota; kingdom Metazoa; phylum Arthropoda; class Insecta; order Hymenoptera; family Crabronidae; genus Nysson; species Nysson spinosus. Next base: position 3,259,675 of record CAJUYC020000086.1, read on the forward strand.
CTGTTCGCTGAAATCTGTGGCGATGCTACTCGAAACAGGTATGTGTTCGAGGAAACTAAGTGGTCGACCTTGTGAGAGAGGAAACTCCAGTTGCGAAACATAGGTCAATTTTAATCTAAATGTTCCATCTGAAACTAAGTGTTCGATACTGTGCAGAGGAGAAGTGCCTGTTCTCTGAAACCTGTGGCGATGCTACTCGAAACTGTATGTGTTCGACGAAACTAAGTGGCCGACCTTGTGAGAGAGGAAACTTCTGATGCGAAACTTAGTTCCATTTTAAACTAATTGTTCCATCTGAAATTTAGTGTTCGATACTGTGCCAGGAGAAGCGGCTGTTCGCTGAAATCTGTGGCGATGCTACTCGAAACAGGTATGTGTTCCAGGAAACTAAGTGGTCGACCTTGTGGGAGAGGAAACTCCAGAAGCGAAACTTAGTTCAATTTTAAACTAAATGTTCCATCTGAAACTAAGTGTTCGATACTATGCCAGGAGAAGCGTCTGTTCTCTGAAATCTGTGGCGATGCCACTCGAAAACGTATGTGTTCGGCGAAACTCAGTGGCCGACCTTGTGAGAGAGGATACTCCAGACGCGAAACATAGTTCAATTTTAAACTAAAAGTTCCATCTGAAACTAAATGTTCGATACTGTGCCCGGAGAAGCGCCTGTTCTCTGAAATCTGTGGCGATGCCACTCGAAACCGTATGTGTTCGACGAAACTAAGTGGCCGACCTTGTGAGAGAGGAAACTTCAGATGCGAAACTTAGTTCCATTTTAAATTAATTGTTCTATCTGAAACTAAGTGTTCGATACTGTGCCAGGAGAAGCGCCCGTTCTCTGAAACCTGTGGCGATGCTACTCGAAACTGTATGTGTTCGACGAAACTAAGTGGCCGACCTTGTGAGAGAGGAAACTTCAGATGCGAAACTTAGTTCCATTTTAAACTAATTGTTCCATCTGAAATTTAGTGTTCGATACTGTGCCAGGAGAAGCGGCTGTTCGCTGAAATCTGTGGCGATGCTACTCGAAACAGGTATGTGTTCGAGGAAACTAAGTGGTCGACCTTGTGGGAGAGGAAACTCCAGAAGCGAAACTTAGTTCAATTTTAAACTAAATGTTCCATCTGAAACTAAGTGTTCGATACTGTGCCAGGAGAAGCGCCTGTTCTCTGAAATCTGTGGCGATGCCACTCGAAAACGTATGTGTTCGGCGAAACTCAGTGGCCGACCTTGTGAGAGAGGAAACTCCAGACGCGAAACATAGTTCAATTTTAAACTAAAAGTTCCATCTGAAACTAAATGTTCGATACTGTGCCCGGAGAAGCGCCTGTTCTCTGAAATCTGTGGCGATGCCACTCGAAACCGTATGTGTTCGACGAAACTAAGTGGCCGACCTTGTGAGAGAGGAAACTTCAGATGCGAAACTTAGTTCCATTTTAAATTAATTGTTCTATCTGAAACTAAGTGTTCGATACTGTGCCAGGAGAAGCGCCCGTTCTGTGAAACCTGTGGCGATACCACTCGAAACGGTATGTGTTCGAGGAAACTAAGTGGTCGACCTTGTGAGAGAGGAAACTCCAGTTGCGAAACATAGGTCAATTTTAATCTAAATGTTCCATCTGAAACTAAGTGTTCGATACTGTGCAGAGGAGAAGTGCCTGTTCTCTGAAACCTGTGGCGATGCTACTCGAAACTGTATGTGTTCGACGAAACTAAGTGGCCGACCTTGTGAGAGAGGAAACTTCAGATGCGAAACTTAGTTCCATTTTAAACTAATTGTTCCATCTGAAATTTAGTGTTCGATACTGTGCCAGGAGAAGCGGCTGTTCGCTGAAATCTGTGGCGATGCTACTCGAAACAGGTATGTGTTCCAGGAAACTAAGTGGTCGACCTTGTGGGAGAGGAAACTCCAGAAGCGAAACTTAGTTCAATTTTAAACTAAATGTTCCATCTGAAACTAAGTGTTCGATACTATGCCAGGAGAAGCGTCTGTTCTCTGAAATCTGTGGCGATGCCACTCGAAAACGTATGTGTTCGGCGAAACTCAGTGGCCGACCTTGTGAGAGAGGATACTCCAGACGCGAAACATAGTTCAATTTTAAACTAAAAGTTCCATCTGAAACTAAATGTTCGATACTGTGCCCGGAGAAGCGCCTGTTCTCTGAAATCTGTGGCGATGCCACTCGAAACCGTATGTGTTCGACGAAACTAAGTGGCCGACCTTGTGAGAGAGGAAACTTCAGATGCGAAACTTAGTTCCATTTTAAATTAATTGTTCTATCTGAAACTAAGTGTTCGATACTGTGCCAGGAGAAGCGCCCGTTCTCTGAAACCTGTGGCGATGCTACTCGAAACTGTATGTGTTCGACGAAACTAAGTGGCCGACCTTGTGAGAGAGGAAACTTCAGATGCGAAACTTAGTTCCATTTTAAACTAATTGTTCCATCTGAAATTTAGTGTTCGATACTGTGCCAGGAGAAGCGCCTGTTCTCTGAAATCTGTGGCGATGCCACTCGAAAACGTATGTGTTCGGCGAAACTCAGTGGCCGACCTTGTGAGAGAGGAAACTCCAGACGCGAAACATAGTTCAATTTTAAACTAAAAGTTCCATCTGAAACTAAATGTTCGATACTGTGCCCGGAGAAGCGCCTGTTCTCTGAAATCTGTGGCGATGCCACTCGAAACCGTATGTGTTCGACGAAACTAAGTGGCCGACCTTGTGAGAGAGGAAACTTCAGATGCGAAACTTAGTTCCATTTTAAATTAATTGTTCTATCTGAAACTAAGTGTTCGATACTGTGCCAGGAGAAGCGCCCGTTCTGTGAAACCTGTGGCGATACCACTCGAAACGGTATGTGTTCGACGAAACTGAGTGGTCCACCTTGTGAGAGAGGACACCCACGATGCGAAGCTTAGTTCCATTTTTAATTAATAGTTCTATCTGATACTAAGTGTTCGATACTGTGCCAGGGGAAGCGCCTGTTCTGTGAAACCTGTGGCGATACCACTCGGAACGGTAAGTGTTCGACGAAACTGAGTGGTCGACCTTGTGAGAGAGAAAACTCCAGACGAGAAACTTAGTGCCATTTTAAACTAATTGTTCTATCTGAAACTAAGTGTTCGATACTGTGCCAGGAGACGCGCCTGTTCTCTGAAATCTGTGGCGATGCGACTCGGAACCGTATGTGTTCGACGAAACTAAGTGGTCGACCTTGTGGGAGAGGAAACTCCAGAAGCGAAACTTAGTTCCATTTTAAATTAATTGTTCTATCTGAAACTAAGTGTTCGATACTGTGCCAGGGGAAGCGCCTGTTCTGTGAAACCTGTGGCGATACCACTCGGAACGGTAAGTGTTCGACGAAACTGAGTGGTCGACCTTGTGAGAGAGAAAACTCCAGACGAGAAACTTAGTTCAATTTTAAACTAAATGTTCCATCTGAAACTAAGTGTTCGATACTGTGCCAGGAGAAGCGCCTGTTCTCTGAAATCTGTGGCGATGCCACTCGAAAACGTATGTGTTCGGCGAAACTCAGTGGCCGACCTTGTGAGAGAGGAAACTCCAGTCGCGAAACATAGTTCAATTTTAAACTAAAAGTTCCATCTGAAACTAAATGTTCGATACTGTGCCCGGAGAAGCGCCTGTTCTCTGAAATCTGTGGCGATGCCACTCGAAACCGTATGTGTTCGACGAAACTAAGTGGCCGACCTTGTGAGAGAGGAAACTTCAGATGCGAAACTTAGTTCCATTTTAAATTAATTGTTCTATCTGAAACTAAGTGTTCGATACTGTGCCAGGAGAAGCGCCCGTTCTGTGAAACCTGTGGCGATACCACTCGAAACGGTATGTGTTCGAGGAAACTAAGTGGTCGACCTTGTGAGAGAGGAAACTCCAGTTGCGAAACATAGGTCAATTTTAATCTAAATGTTCCATCTGAAACTAAGTGTTCGATACTGTGCAGAGGAGAAGTGCCTGTTCTCTGAAACCTGTGGCGATGCTACTCGAAACTGTATGTGTTCGACGAAACTAAGTGGCCGACCTTGTGAGAGAGGAAACTTCAGATGCGAAACTTAGTTCCATTTTAAACTAATTGTTCCATCTGAAATTTAGTGTTCGATACTGTGCCAGGAGAAGCGGCTGTTCGCTGAAATCTGTGGCGATGCTACTCGAAACAGGTATGTGTTCCAGGAAACTAAGTGGTCGACCTTGTGGGAGAGGAAACTCCAGAAGCGAAACTTAGTTCAATTTTAAACTAAATGTTCCATCTGAAACTAAGTGTTCGATACTATGCCAGGAGAAGCGTCTGTTCTCTGAATTCTGTGGCGATGCCACTCGAAAACGTATGTGTTCGGCGAAACTCAGTGGCCGACCTTGTGAGAGAGGATACTCCAGACGCGAAACATAGTTCAATTTTAAACTAAAAGTTCCATCTGAAACTAAATGTTCGATACTGTGCCCGGAGAAGCGCCTGTTCTCTGAAATCTGTGGCGATGCCACTCGAAACCGTATGTGTTCGACGAAACTAAGTGGCCGACCTTGTGAGAGAGGAAACTTCAGATGCGAAACTTAGTTCCATTTTAAATTAATTGTTCTATCTGAAACTAAGTGTTCGATACTGTGCCAGGAGAAGCGCCCGTTCTCTGAAACCTGTGGCGATGCTACTCGAAACTGTATGTGTTCGACGAAACTAAGTGGCCGACCTTGTGAGAGAGGGAACTTCAGATGCGAAACTTAGTTCCATTTTAAACTAATTGTTCCATCTGAAATTTAGTGTTCGATACTGTGCCAGGAGAAGCGGCTGTTCGCTGAAATCTGTGGCGATGCTACTCGAAACAGGTATGTGTTCGAGGAAACTAAGTGGTCGACCTTGTGGGAGAGGAAACTCCAGAAGCGAAACTTAGTTCAATTTTAAACTAAATGTTCCATCTGAAACTAAGTGTTCGATACTGTGCCAGGAGAAGCGCCTGTTCTCTGAAATCTGTGGCGATGCCACTCGAAAACGTATGTGTTCGGCGAAACTCAGTGGCCGACCTTGTGAGAGAGGAAACTCCAGACGCGAAACATAGTTCAATTTTAAACTAAAAGTTCCATCTGAAACTAAATGTTCGATACTGTGCCCGGAGAAGCGCCTGTTCTCTGAAATCTGTGGCGATGCCACTCGAAACCGTATGTGTTCGACGAAACTAAGTGGCCGACCTTGTGAGAGAGGAAACTTCAGATGCGAAACTTAGTTCCATTTTAAATTAATTGTTCTATCTGAAACTAAGTGTTCGATACTGTGCCAGGAGAAGCGCCCGTTCTGTGAAACCTGTGGCGATACCACTCGAAACGGTATGTGTTCGACGAAACTGAGTGGTCCACCTTGTGAGAGAGGACACCCACGATGCGAAGCTTAGTTCCATTTTTAATTAATAGTTCTATCTGATACTAAGTGTTCGATACTGTGCCAGGGGAAGCGCCTGTTCTGTGAAACCTGTGGCGATACCACTCGGAACGGTAAGTGTTCGGCGAAACTGAGTGGTCGACCTTGTGAGAGAGAAAACTCCAGACGAGAAACTTAGTGCCATTTTAAACTAATTGTTCTATCTGAAACTAAGTGTTCGATACTGTGCCAGGAGACGCGCCTGTTCTCTGAAATCTGTGGCGATGCGACTCGGAACCGTATGTGTTCGACGAAACTAAGTGGTCGACCTTGTGGGAGAGGAAACTCCAGAAGCGAAACTTAGTTCCATTTTAAATTAATTGTTCTATCTGAAACTAAGTGTTCGATACTGTGCCAGGGGAAGCGCCTGTTCTGTGAAACCTGTGGCGATACCACTCGGAACGGTAAGTGTTCGACGAAACTGAGTGGTCGACCTTGTGTGAGAGAAAACTCCAGACGAGAAACTTAGTGCCATTTTAAACTAATTGTTCTATCTGAAACTAAGTGTTCGATACTGTGCCAGCAGAAGCGCCTGTTCTCTGAAATCTGTGGCGATGCCACTCGAAACCGTATGCGTTCGGCGAAACTAAGTGATCGACCTTGTGAGAGAGGAAACTCCAGTTGCGAAACATAGGTCAATTTTAAACTAAATGTTCCATCTGAAACTAAGTGTTCGATACTGTGCAGAGGAGAAGTGCCTGTTCTCTGAAACCTGTGGCGATGCTACTCGAAACTGTATGTGTTCGACGAAACTAAGTGGCCGACCTTGTGAGAGAGGAAACTTCAGATGCGAAACTTAGTTCCATTTTAAACTAATTGTCCCATCTGAAATTTAGTGTTCGATACTGTGCCAGGAGAAACGGCTGTTCGCTGAAATCTGTGGCGATGCCACACGAAACCGGATGTGTTCGACGAAACTAAGTGGTTGACCTTGTGACAGATGAAACTCCAGATGCGAAACATAGTACCATTTTAAACTAATTGTTCTATCGGAAACTATGTGTTCGACACTGTGCCAGGAGAAGCGCCTGTTCTCTGAAATGTGTGGCGAAGTCACTCGAAACCGTATGTGTTCGACGAAACTAAGTGGTTGACCTTGTGAGAGAGGAAACTCCGGATGCGAAACATACTTCAATTTTAAACTAAAAGTTCCATCTGAAACTAAATGTTCGATACTGTGCCAGGAGAAGCGCCTGTTCTCTGAAATCTGTGGCGATGCCACTCGAAACCGTATGTGTTCGACGAAACTGAGTGGTCCACCTTGTGAGAGAGGAAACTCCAGACGCGAAACTTAGTGCCATTTCAAACTAATTGTTCTCTCTGAAACTAAGTATTCCATACTGTGCCAGGAGAAGCGCCTGTTCTCTGAAATCTGTGGCGATGCTACTCGAAACCGTATGTGTTCATCGAAACTAAGTGGTCGACCTTGTGAGAGAAGAAACTCCAGTTGCGAAACATAGGTCAATTTTAAACTAAATGTTCCATCTGAAACTAAGTGTTCGATACTGTGCAGAGGAGAAGTGCCTGTTCTCTGAAACCTGTGGCGATGCTACTCGAAACTGTATGTGTTCGACGAAACTAAGTGGCCGACCTTGTGAGAGAGGAAACTTCAGATGCGAAACTTAGTTCCATTTTAAACTAATTGTTCCATCTGAAATTTAGTGTTCGATACTGTGCCAGGAGAAGCGGCTGTTCGCTGAAATCTGTGGCGATGCCACACGAAACCGGATGTGTTCGACGAAACTAAGTGGTTGACCTTGTGACAGATGAAACTCCAGATGCGAAACATAGTACCATTTTAAACAAATTGTTCTATCGGAAACTATGTGTTCGACACTGTGCCAGGAGAAGCGCCTGTTCTCTGAAATGTGTGGCGAAGTCACTCGAAACCGTATGTGTTCGACGAAACTAAGTGGTTGACCTTGTGAGAGAGGAAACTCCGGATGCGAAACATAGTTCAATTTTAAACTAAAAGTTCCATCTGAAACTAAATGTTCGATACTGTGCCAGGAGAAGCGCCTGTTCTCTGAAATCTGTGGCGATGCCACTCGAAACCGTATGTGTTCGACGAAACTGAGTGGTCCACCTTGTGAGAGAGGAAACTCCAGACGCGAAACTTAGTGCCATTTCAAACTAATTGTTCTCTCTGAAACTAAGTATTCCATACTGTGCCAGGAGAAGCGCCTGTTGTCTGAAATCTGTGGCGATGCTACTCGAAACCGAATGTGTTCCATGAAACTATGTCGTCGATCTTGTGAGAGAGGAAACTCCAGATTTGAAGCTTAGTTCCATTTTAAACTAATAGTTCTATCTGATACTAAGTGTTCGATACTGTGCCAGCAGAAGCGCCTGTTCTCTGAAATCTGTGGCGATGCCACTCGAAACCGTATGTGTTCATCGAAACTAAGTGGTCGACCTTGTGAGAGAGGAAACTCCAGTTGCGAAACATAGGTCAATTTTAAACTAAATGTTCCATCTGAAACTAAGTGTTCGATACTGTGCAGAGGAGAAGTGCCTGTTCTCTGAAAACTGTGGCGATGCTACTCGAAACTGTATGTGTTCGACGAAACTAAGTGGCCGACCTTGTGAGAGAGGAAACTTCAGATGCGAAACTTAGTTCCATTTTAAACTAATTGTTCCATCTGAAATTTAGTGTTCGATACTGTGCCAGGAGAAGCGGCTGTTCGCTGAAATCTCTGGCGATGCTACTCGAAACAGGTATGTGTTCGAGGAAACTAAGTGGTCGACCTTGTGGGAGAGGAAACTCCAGAAGCGAAACTTAGTTCAATTTTAAACTAAATGTTCCATCTGAAACTAAGTGTTCGATACTGTGCCAGGAGAAGCGCCTGTTCTCTGAAATCTGTGGCGATGCCACTCGAAAACGTATGTGTTCGGCGAAACTCAGTGGCCGACCTTGTGAGAGAGGAAACTCCAGACGCGAAACATAGTTCAATTTTAAACTAAAAGTTCCATCTGAAACTAAATGTTCGATACTGTGCCCGGAGAAGCGCCTGTTCTCTGAAATCTGTGGCGATGCCCCTCGAAACCGTATGTGTTCGACGAAACTAAGTGGCCGACCTTGTGAGAGAGGAAACTTCAGATGCGAAACTTAGTTCCATTTTAAATTAATTGTTCTATCTGAAACTAAGTGTTCGATACTGTGCCAGGAGAAACTCCCCTTCCGTTCCTGACTACATCAAATTCTGTAAGACTTGATTCGCCTCTTGGTGTCGTCGCGCTGATGTCCATGATAACGACTGTGCCGTGTCGATTCTATATCCATTAGGCGATATGCGTCAATACTGGTCGGAGGCGCAGATCTTTGCATATTTCTAACACGTGAATTCAATCTGAACCCATGACGTCTGACTACATCCGTCGTGGGCCTCCCAATGTAGTCTGACCGAATCCGCTCCGCCTTCTTCCTGAGGGATCTCCTTACCCTTTGCCTGAGTTTCACATCGGCCCGGCAAACCGATAGCCACTTCCGGGAAACAAGCGCTGCGCTCAGTAAAGATGCAGAATCCAATTGCCGCAGAATCAACTGCGATATTTTCAGAGGTAACTCATGGAGGAAGTCCACTTTTGCCGAACGTGGCTTCCCGATTGCACGTAGAAAGAAACTGAAGTACTCCATGCTAACACGATTGATGCACGTGTGCATTTGATCCCCGTGTGCATACCTGCACGTATTATATAGGTGGCAAATATCTTGCGGCCCTATTTCCGGATGATTAGGTTCACCAATGAGCGACAACTCTCAGACTACTTTTTAAGGAATCAGCCCGAAAATCTGAATTCCACGAATCAGAAGGGTTTGCATCAATTTTGCATACACCGGATCATGATACACGGTGCGGAATGTGACGATTCCACCACCCACTGTTGGAAAACAGTCACATGTCTTCTACGGGTCCTCTGGGGCTCGACTAGGTTCTTCAACATTGGGGTTTTTTGGATTTCGTTGGAACGTAAATTATGAAGTTTCACACCGCCCAGACCAAAATATTGTTTTAGGCATCAGGGCGTAGAGTACTTGGTTGGACAGCCGATAATGCTACTTAACGGGTGTTTAACTCAGTCATTCCTATACTATATTTTAACACTACATTCTCTACGGTCCTCCTGGCACAGTATCGAACACTTAGTTTCAGATAGTACAATTAGTTTAAAATGAAACTAAGTTTCGCATTTGGAGTTTCCTCTCTCACAAGGTCAACCACTTAGTTTCGTCGAACACATACGGTTTCGAGTAGCATCGCCAGAGATTTCAGATAACAGGCGCTTCTCCTGGCACAGTATCGAACACTTAGTTTCAGATAGAACAATTAATTTAAAATGGAACTAAGAATCACATCTGGAGTTTCCTCTCTCACAAGGTCGGCCACTTAGTTTCGGCGAACACATACGGTTTCGAGTGGCATCGCCACAGATTTCAGAGAACAGTCGCTTCTCCTGTTACAGTATCGAACACTTAGTTTCAGATGGAACATTTAGTTTAAAATTGAACTATGTTGCGCATCGGGAATTTCCTCTCCCACAAGGTCGACCACTTAGTTTCGTCGAACACCTTTCGGTTTCGAGTGGCTTCGCCACAGATTTCAGAGAACAGGCGCTACTCCTGGCACAGTATCGAACACTTAGTTTCAGATAGAACAATTAGTTTAAAATGGAACTAAGTTTCGCATCTGGAGTTTCCTCTCCCACAAGGTCGACCAGTTAGTTTCGTCGAACACATACGGTTTCAAGGGGCATCGCCACAGATTTCAGAGAACAGCCGCTTCTCCTGGCACAGTATCGAACACTTAATTTCAGATGGAACAATTAGTTTAAAATTGAACAAAGCTTCGCATCTGAAGTTTCCTCTCTCACAAGGTCGGCCACTTAGTTTCGTCGAACACATACGGTTTCGAGTGGCATCGCCACAGATTTCAGAGAACAGGCGCTTCTACTGGCACAGTATCGAACACTTAGTTTCAGATAGAACAATAAGTTTAAAATGGCACTAAGTTTTGCGTCTGGAGTTTCCTCTCACACAAGGTCGACCACTTATTTTCGTCGAACACATACGGTTTCCAGTAGCATCGCCTCAGATTTCAGAGAAAAAGCACTTCTCCTGGCACATTATCGAACACTTAGTTTCAGATAGAACAATTAGTTTAAACTGGAACTATGTTTCGCATTTGGAGTTTCCTCTCTCACAAGGTCGGCCACTTAGTTGCGTCGAATACATACGGTTTCGAGTGGCATCGGCACAGATTTCAGAGAACAGGCGCTTCTCCTGGCACAGTATCGAACACTTAGTTTCAGATGGAACATTTAGTTTTAAATGGAACTAAGTTTCGCATCTGGAGTTTCCTCTTTCACAAGGTGACCACTTAGTTTCGTCGAACACAGACGGTTTCGAGTGGCATCGCACCAGAGTTCAGAGAACAGGCGCTTCTCCTGGCACAGTATCGAACACTTAGTTTCAGATAGAACAATTAAATTGAAATGGAACTAAGTTTCGCATCTGAAGTTTCCTCTCTCACAAGGTCGGCCACTTAGTTTCGTCGAACACATACGTTTTCGAGTGGCATCGCCACAGATTTCAGAGAGCAGCCGCTTCTCCTGGCACAGTATCGAACACTTAGTTTCAGATGGAACATTTAGTTTAAAATTGAACTATGTTTCCCATCTGGAATTTCCTCTCCCACAAGGTCGACCACTTAGTTTCGTCGAACACCTTTCGGTTTCGAGTGGCTTCGCCACAGATTTCAGAGAACAGGCGCTACTCCTGGCACAGTATCGAACACTTAGTTTCAGATAGAACACTTAGTTTAAAATGGAACTAAGAATCACATCTGGAGTTTCCTCTCTCACAAGGTCGGCCACTTAGTTTCGCCGAACACGTACGGTTTCGAGTGGCATCGCCACAAATTTCAGAGAACAGGCGCTTCTCCTGGCACAGTATCGAACACTTAGTTTCAGATAGAACAATTAAATTGAAATGGAACTAAGTTTCGCATCTGAAGTTTCCTCTCTCACAAGGTCGACCACTTAGTTTCGTCGAACACACACGGTTTCGAGTAGTATCGCCACCGATTTCAGAGAACAGGCGCTTCTCCTGGCACAGTATCGAAAACCTCGTTTCAGATACAACTATTAGTTTTAAATGGAACTAAGTTTCGCATCTGGAGTTTCCTCTTTCACAAGGCGACCACTTAGTTTCGTCGAACACATACGGTTTCGAGTGGCATCGCCACAGATTTCAGAGAACAGGCGCTTCTCCTGGCACAGTATCGAACACTTAGTATCAGATAGAACAATTAGTTTAAAATGCAACTAAGTTTCCCATCTGAAGTTTCCTCTCTCACAAGGTCGACCACTTAGTTTCGTCGAACACATACGGTTTCGAGTAGTATCGCCACAGATTCCGCAGAATGGGAGTTTCTCCTGTCACAGTATCGAACACTTAGTTTCAGATAGAACAATTAGTTTAAAATGGAACTATGTTTCGCATCTGGAGTTTCCTCTCTCACAAGGTCGGCCACTTTGTTTCGTCGAACACATACGGTTTCGAGTGGTATCGCCACAGATTACAGAGAACAGGCGCTTCTCCTGGCACAGTATCGAACACTTAGTTTCAGATAGAACAATTAGTTTAAAAAGGTACTAAGTTTCGCATCAGGAGTTTCCTCTCCCACAAGGTCGACCAATTAGTTTCATCGAACATATACGGTTTCGAGTAGTATCGCCACAGATTCCGCAGAACGGGAGTTTCTCCTGTCACAGCATCGAACACTTAGTTTCAGATAGAACAATTAGTTTAAAATGGAACTAAGTTTCGCAACCGGAGTTTCCTCTCTCACAAGGCGGCCACTCAGTTTCGTGGAACACATTCGATTTCGAGTAGCATCGCCACAGATTTCGGAGAACAGGCGCTTCTCCTGGCACAGTATCGAACACTTCGTTTCAGATAGAACAATTAGTTTAAAATGGAAATAAGTTTCGCATCTGGAGTTTCCTCTCTCAGAAGGTCGACCACTTAGTTTCGTCGAACACATACGGTTTCGAGAAGCATCGCGACAGATTTCAGAGAACAGGCGCTTCTCCTGGCACAGTATCGAACACTTAGTTTCAGATAGAACAATTAGTTTAAAATTGTACTAAATTTCGCATCTGGAGTTTCTTCCCTCACGAGGCGACCACTTAATTTCGTCGAACACATACGGTTTCGACTGTCATCGCCACAGATTTCAAAGAACAGGCGCATCTCCTGGCACAGTATCGAACACTTAGTATCAGATAGAACAATTAGTTTAAAATGGAACTAAGCTTCGCATCTGGAGTTTCCTCTCTCACAAGGTCGACCACTTAGTTTCGTCGAACACATACAGTTTCGAGTAGCATTGCCACCGATTTCAGAGAACAGGCGCTTCTCCTGGCAGACTATCAGACACATAGTTTCAGATAGAACAATTAGTTTAAAATTGTACTAAATTTCGCATCTGGATTTTCTTCCCTCACAAGGCGACAACTTAATTTCGTCGAACACATACGGTTTCGAGGGGCATCGCCACAGATTTCAGAGAACAGGCGCTTCGCCTGGCACAGTATCGAACACTTATTTCAGACAGAACAATTAGTTTAAAATGGAACTATGTTTCGCATCTGGAGTATCCTCTCTCACAAGGTCGACCACTTTGTTTCGTCGAACACATACGGTTTCGAGTGGCATCGCCACAGATATCAGAGAACAGGCGCTTCTCCTGGCACAGTATCGAATACTTAGTATCAGACAGAACAATTAGTTTAAAATGGAACTATGTTTCGCATCTGGAGTATCCTCTCTCACAAGGTCGACCACTTTGTTTCGTCGAACACATACGGTTTCGAGTGGCATCGCCACAGATATCAGAGAACAGGCGCTTCTCCTGGCACAGTATCGAATACTTAGTATCAGATAGAACAATTAGTTTAAAATGGAACTATGTTTCGCATCTGGAGTATCCTCTCTCACAAGGTCAACCACTTAGCTTCGCCGAACATATACGGTTTCGAGCGGCATCGCCACAGATTTCAGAGAACAGGCGTTTCTCCTGGCACAGTATCGAACACTTAGTTTCAGATAGAACAATTAGTTTAAAATGGAACTAAGTTTCGCATCTGGAGTTTCCTCTCTCACAAGGTCGACCACTTAGTTTCGTCGAACACATACGGTTTCGAGTAGCATCGCCAATGATCTCAGAGAACAGGCGCTACTCCTGGCACAGTATCGAACAGTTAGTTTCAGATAGGACAATTAGTTTAAAATGGAAATCAGCTTCGCATCTGGAGTTTCCTCTCTCACAAGGTCGACCACTTAGTTTCGCCGAACATATACGGTTTCGAGTAGCATCGCCACAGATTTCAGAGAACGGGCACTTCTCCTGGCACTGTATCGAACACTTAGTTTCAGATAGAACAATTAGTTTAAAATGGCACTAAGTTTCGCATCAAGAGCTTCCTCTCTCACAAGGTCGACCACTTAGTTTCCCCGAACACATACGGTTTCGAGTGGCATCGCCACAGATTTCAGAGAACAGGCGCTTCTCCTGGCACAGTATCGAACACTTAGTTTCAGATAGAACAATTAGTTTAAAATTGTACTAAATTTCGCATCTGGAGTTTCTTCCCTCACAAGGCGACCACTTAATTTCGTCGAACACATACGGTTTCGACTGTCATCGCCACAGATTTCAAAGAACAGGCGCATCTCCTGGCACAGTATCGAACACTTAGTATCAGATAGAACAATTAGTTTAAAATGGAACTAAGCTTCGCATCTGGAGTTTCCTCTCTCACAAGGTCGACCACTTAGTTTCGTCGAACACATACAGTTTCGAGTAGCATCGCCACCGATTTCAGAGAACAGGCGCTTCTCCTGGCAGACTATCAGACACATAGTTTCAGATAGAACAATTAGTTTAAAATTGTACTAAATTTCGCATCTGGATTTTCTTCCCTCACAAGGCGACAACTTAATTTCGTCGAACACATACGGTTTCGAGGGGCATCGCCACAGATTTCAGAGAACAGGCGCTTCGCCTGGCACAGTATCGAACACTTATTTCAGACAGAACAATTAGTTTAAAATGGAACTAAGTTTCGCATCTGGAGTATCCTCTCTCACAATGTCGACCACTTTGTTTCGTCGAACACATACGGTTTCGAGTGGCATCGCCACAGATATCAGAGAACAGGCGCTTCTCCTGGCACAGTATCGAATACTTAGTATCAGACAGAACAATTAGTTTAAAATGGAACTATGTTTCGCATCTGGAGTATCCTCTCTCACAAGGTCGACCACTTTGTTTCGTCGAACACATACGGTTTCGAGTGGCATCGCCACAGATATCAGAGAACAGGCGCTTCGCCTGGCACAGTATCGAATACTTAGTATCAGATAGAACAATTAGTTTAAAATGGAACTATGTTTCGCATCTGGAGTATCCTCTCTCACAAGGTCAACCACTTAGCTTCGTCGAACATATACGGTTTCGAGCGGCATCGCCACAGATTTCAGAGAACAGGCGTTTCTCCTGGCACAGTATCGAACACTTAGTTTCAGATAGAACAATTAGTTTAAAATGGAACTAAGTTTCGCATCTGGAGTTTCCTCTCTCACAAGGTCGACCACTTAGTTTCGTCGAACACATACGGTTTCGAGTAGCATCGCCAATGATCTCAGAGAACAGGCGCTACTCCTGGCACAGTATCGAACACTTATTTCAGACAGAACAATTAGTTTAAAATGGAACTATGTTTCGCATCTGGAGTATCCTCTCTCACAAGGTCGACCACTTTGTTTCGTCGAACACATACGGTTTCGAGTGGCATCGCCACAGATATCAGAGAACAGGCGCTTCTCCTGGCACAGTATCGAATACTTAGTATCAGACAGAACAATTAGTTTAAAATGGAACTATGTTTCGCATCTGGAGTATCCTCTCTCACAAGGTCGACCACTTTGTTTCGTCGAACACATACGGTTTCGAGTGGCATCGCCACAGATTTCAGAGAACGGGCACTTCTCCTGGCACTGTATCGAACACTTAGTTTCAGATAGAACAATTAGTTTAAAATGGCACTAAGTTTCGCATCAAGAGCTTCCTCTCTCACAAGGTCGACCACTTAGTTTCGCCGAACACATACCGTTTCGAGTGGCATCGCCACAGATTTCAGAGAACAGGCGCTTCTCCTGGCACAGTATCGAACACTTAGTTTCAGATAGAACAATTAGTTTAAAAAGGTACTAAGTTTCGCATCAGGAGCTTCCTCTCTCACAAGGTCGACCACTTAGTTTCGTCGAACACATACGGTTTCGAGTGGTATCGCCACAGATTACAGAGAACAGGCGCTTCTCCTGGCACAGTATCGAACACTTAGTTTCAGATAGAATAATTAGTTTAAAAAGGTACTAAGTTTCGCATCAGGAGTTTCCTCTCTCACAAGGTCGACCACTTAGTTTCATCGAACATATACGGTTTCGAGTAGTATCGCCACAGATTTCAGAGAACAGGCGCTTCGCCTGGCACAGTATCGAACACTTAGTATCAGATAGAACAATTAGTTTAAAATGGAACTAAGCTTCGCATCTGGAGTTTCCTCTCTCACAAGGTCGACCACTTAGTTTCGTCGAACACATACAGTTTCGAGTAGCATTGCCACCGATTTCAGAGAACAGGCGCTTCTCCTGGCAGACTATCAGACACATAGTTTCAGATAGAACAATTAGTTTAAAATTGTACTAAATTTCGCATCTGGATTTTCTTCCCTCACAAGGCGACAACTTAATTTCGTCGAACACATACGGTTTCGAGGGGCATCGCCACAGATTTCAGAGAACAGGCGCTTCGCCTGGCACAGTATCGAACACTTATTTCAGACAGAACAATTAGTTTAAAATGGAACTATGTTTCGCATCTGGAGTATCCTCTCTCACAAGGTCGACCACTTTGTTTCGTCGAACACATACGGTTTCGAGTGGCATCGCCACAGATATCAGAGAACAGGCGCTTCTCCTGGCACAGTATCGAATACTTAGTATCAGACAGAACAATTAGTTTAAAATGGAACTATGTTTCGCATCTGGAGTATCCTCTCTCACAAGGTCGACCACTTTGTTTCGTCGAACACATACGGTTTCGAGTGGCATCGCCACAGATATCAGAGAACAGGCGCTTCTCCTGGCACAGTATCGAATACTTAGTATCAGATAGAACAATTAGTTTAAAATGGAACTATGTTTCGCATCTGGAGTATCCTCTCTCACAAGGTCAACCACTTAGCTTCGTCGAACATATACGGTTTCGAGCGGCATCGCCACAGATTTCAGAGAACAGGCGTTTCTCCTGGCACAGTATCGAACACTTAGTTTCAGATAGAACAATTAGTTTAAAATGGAACTAAGTTTCGCATCTGGAGTTTCCTCTCTCACAAGGTCGACCACTTAGTTTCGTCGAACACATACGGTTTCGAGTAGCATCGCCAATGATCTCAGAGAACAGGCGCTACTCCTGGCACAGTATCGAACAGTTAGTTTCAGATAGGACAATTAGTTTAAAATGGAAATCAGCTTCGCATCTGGAGTTTCCTCTCTCACAAGGTCGACCACTTAGTTTCGCCGAACATATACGGTTTCGAGTAGCATCGCCACAGATTTCAGAGAACGGGCACTTCTCCTGGCACTGTATCGAACACTTAGTTTCAGATAGAACAATTAGTTTAAAATGGCACTAAGTTTCGCATCAAGAGCTTCCTCTCTCACAAGGTCGACCACTTAGTTTCCCCGAACACATACGGTTTCGAGTGGCATCGCCACAGATTTCAGAGAACAGGCGCTTCTCCTGGCACAGTATCGAACACTTAGTTTCAGATAGAACAATTAGTTTAAAATTGTACTAAATTTCGCATCTGGAGTTTCTTCCCTCACAAGGCGACCACTTAATTTCGTCGAACACATACGGTTTCGACTGTCATCGCCACAGATTTCAAAGAACAGGCGCATCTCCTGGCACAGTATCGAACACTTAGTATCAGATAGAACAATTAGTTTAAAATGGAACTAAGCTTCGCATCTGGAGTTTCCTCTCTCACAAGGTCGACCACTTAGTTTCGTCGAACACATACAGTTTCGAGTAGCATCGCCACCGATTTCAGAGAACAGGCGCTTCTCCTGGCAGACTATCAGACACATAGTTTCAGATAGAACAATTAGTTTAAAATTGTACTAAATTTCGCATCTGGATTTTCTTCCCTCACAAGGCGACAACTTAATTTCGTCGAACACATACGGTTTCGAGGGGCATCGCCACAGATTTCAGAGAACAGGCGCTTCGCCTGGCACAGTATCGAACACTTATTTCAGACAGAACAATTAGTTTAAAATGGAACTATGTTTCGCATCTGGAGTATCCTCTCTCACAAGGTCGACCACTTTGTTTCGTCGAACACATACGGTTTCGAGTGGCATCGCCACAGATATCAGAGAACAGGCGCTTCGCCTGGCACAGTATCGAATACTTAGTATCAGATAGAACAATTAGTTTAAAATGGAACTATGTTTCGCATCTGGAGTATCCTCTCTCACAAGGTCAACCACTTAGCTTCGTCGAACATATACGGTTTCGAGCGGCATCGCCACAGATTTCAGAGAACAGGCGTTTCTCCTGGCACAGTATCGAACACTTAGTTTCAGATAGAACAATTAGTTTAAAATGGAACTAAGTTTCGCATCTGGAGTTTCCTCTCTCACAAGGTCGACCACTTAGTTTCGTCGAACACATACGGTTTCGAGTAGCATCGCCAATGATCTCAGAGAACAGGCGCTACTCCTGGCACAGTATCGAACAGTTAGTTTCAGATAGGACAATTAGTTTAAAATGGAAATCAGCTTCGCATCTGGAGTTTCCTCTCTCACAAGTTCGACCACTTAGTTTCGCCGAACATATACGGTTTCGAGTAGCATCGCCACAGATTTCAGAGAACGGGCACTTCTCCTGGCACTGTATCGAACACTTAGTTTCAGATAGAACAATTAGTTTAAAATGGCACTAAGTTTCGCATCAAGAGCTTCCTCTCTCACAAGGTCGACCACTTAGTTTCGCCGAACACATACGGTTTCGAGTGGCATCGCCACAGATTTCAGAGAACAGGCGCTTCTCCTGGCACAGTATCGAACACTTAGTATCAGATAGAACAATTAGTTTAAAATGCAACTAAGTTTCCCATCTGAAGTTTCCTCTCTCACAAGGTCGACCACTTATTTTCGTCGAACACATACGGTTTCGAGTGGTATCGCCACAGATTACAGAGAACAGGCGCTTCTCCTGGCACAGTATCGAACACTTAGTTTCAGATAGAACAATTAGTTTAAAAAGGTACTAAGTTTCGCATCAGGAGTTTCCTCTCTCACAAGGTCGACCACTTAGTTTCATCGAACATATACGGTTTCGAGTAGTATCGCCACAGATTTCAGAGAGCAGGCGCTTCGCCTGGCACAGTATCGAACACTTATTTCAGACAGAACAATTAGTTTAAAATGGAACTATGTTTCGCATCTGGAGTATCCTCTCTCACAAGGTCGACCACTTTGTTTCGTCGAACACATACGGTTTCGAGTGGCATCGCCACAGATATCAGAGAACAGGCGCTTCTCCTGGCACAGTATCGAATACTTAGTATCAGACAGAACAATTAGTTTAAAATGGAACTATGTTTCGCATCTGGAGTATCCTCTCTCACAAGGTCGACCACTTTGTTTCGTCGAACACATACGGTTTCGAGTGGCATCGCCACAGATTTCAGAGAACGGGCACTTCTCCTGGCACTGTATCGAACACTTAGTTTCAGATAGAACAATTAGTTTAAAATGGCACTAAGTTTCGCATCAAGAGCTTCCTCTCTCACAAGGTCGACCACTTAGTTTCGCCGAACACATACCGTTTCGAGTGGCATCGCCACAGATTTCAGAGAACAGGCGCTTCTCCTGGCACAGTATCGAACACTTAGTTTCAGATAGAACAATTAGTTTAAAAAGGTACTAAGTTTCGCATCAGGAGCTTCCTCTCTCACAAGGTCGACCACTTAGTTTCGTCGAACACATACGGTTTCGAGTGGTATCGCCACAGATTACAGAGAACAGGCGCTTCTCCTGGCACAGTATCGAACACTTAGTTTCAGATAGAATAATTAGTTTAAAAAGGTACTAAGTTTCGCATCAGGAGTTTCCTCTCTCACAAGGTCGACCACTTAGTTTCATCGAACATATACGGTTTCGAGTAGTATCGCCACAGATTTCAGAGAACAGGCGCTTCGCCTGGCACAGTATCGAACACTTATTTCAGACAGAACAATTAGTTTAAAATGGAACTATATTTCGCATCTGGAGTATCCTCTCTCACAAGGTCGACCACTTAGTTTCGTCGAACACATACGGTTTCGAGTAGCATCGCCAATGATCTCAGAGAACAGGCGCTACTCTTGGCACAGTATCGAACAGTTAGTTTCAGATAGGACAATTATTTTAAAATGGAAATCAGCTTCGCATCTGGAGTTTCCTCTCTCACAAGGTCGACCACTTAGTTTCGTCGAACACATACGGTTTCGAGTGGTATCGCCACAGATTACAGAGAACAGGCGCTTCTCCTGGCACAGTATCGAACACTTAGTTTCAGATAGAACAATTAGTTTAAAAAGGTACTAAGTTTCGCATCAGGAGTTTCCTCTCTCACAAGGTCGACCACGTAGTTTCATCGAACATATACGGTTTCGAGTAGTATCGCCACAGATTCCGCAGAACGGGAGTTTCTCCTGTCACAGTATCGAACACTTAGTATCAGATAGAACAATTAGTTTAAAATGGAACTATGTTTCGCATCTGGAGTATCCTCTCTCACAAGGTCAACCACTTAGCTTCGTCGAACATATACGGTTTCGAGCGGCATCGCCACAGATTTCAGAGAACAGGCGTTTCTCCTGGCACAGTATCGAACACTTAGTTTCAGATAGAACAATTAGTTTAAAATTGAACTAAGTTTCGCATCCGGAGTTTCCTCTCTCACAAGGTCGACCACTTAGTTTCGTCGAACACATACGGTTTCGAGTAGCATCGCCAATGATCTCAGAGAAGAGGCGCTACTCCTGGCACAGTATCGAACAGTTAGTTTCAGATAGGACAATTAGTTTAAAATGGAAATCAGCTTCGCATCTGGAGTTTCCTCTCTCACAAGGTCGACCACTTAGTTTCGCCGAACACATACGGTTTCGAGTGGCATCGCCACAGATTTCAGAGAACAGGCGCTTCTCCTGGCACAGTATCGAACACTTAGTATCAGATAGAACAATTAGTTTAAAATGCAACTAAGTTTCCCATCTGAAGTTTCCTCTCTCACAAGGTCGACCACTTAGTTTCGTCGAACACATACGGTTTCGAGTGGTATCGCCACAGATTACAGAGAACAGGCGCTTCTCCTGGCACAGTATCGAACACTTAGTTTCAGATAGAACAATTAGTTTAAAAAGGTACTAAGTTTCGCATCAGGAGTTTCCTCTCTCACAAGGTCGACCACTTAGTTTCATCGAACATATACGGTTTCGAGTAGTATCGCCACAGATTCCGCAGAACGGGAGTTTCTCCTGTCACAGTATCGAACACTTAGTATCAGATAGAACAATTAGTTTAAAATGGAACTATGTTTCGCATCTGGAGTATCCTCTCTCACAAGGTCAACCACTTAGCTTCGTCGAACATATACGGTTTCGAGCGGCATCGCCACAGATTTCAGAGAACAGGCGTTTCTCCTGGCACAGTATCGAACACTTAGTTTCAGATAGAACAATTAGTTTAAAATTGAACTAAGTTTCGCATCCGGAGTTTCCTCTCTCACAAGGTCGACCACTTAGTTTCGTCGAACACATACGGTTTCGAGTAGCATCGCCAATGATCTCAGAGAAGAGGCGCTACTCCTGGCACAGTATCGAACAGTTAGTTTCAGATAGGACAATTAGTTTAAAATGGAAATCAGCTTCGCATCTGGAGTTTCCTCTCTCACAAGGTCGACCACTTAGTTTCGCCGAACACATACGGTTTCGAGTGGCATCGCCACAGATTTCAGAGAACAGGCGCTTCTCCTGGCACAGTATCGAACACTTAGTATCAGATAGAACAATTAGTTTAAAATGCAACTAAGTTTCCCATCTGAAGTTTCCTCTCTCACAAGGTCGACCACTTAGTTTCGTCGAACACATACGGTTTCGAGTGGTATCGCCACAGATTACAGAGAACAGGCGCTTCTCCTGGCACAGTATCGAACACTTAGTTTCAGATAGAACAATTAGTTTAAAAAGGTACTAAGTTTCGCATCAGGAGTTTCCTCTCTCACAAGGTCGACCACTTAGTTTCATCGAACATATACGGTTTCGAGTAGTATCGCCACAGATTCCGCAGAACGGGAGTTTCTCCTGTCACAGTATCGAACACTTAGTATCAGATAGAACAATTAGTTTAAAATGGAACTATGTTTCGCATCTGGAGTATCCTCTCTCACAAGGTCAACCACTTAGCTTCGTCGAACATATACGGTTTCGAGCGGCATCGCCACAGATTTCAGAGAACAGGCGTTTCTCCTGGCACAGTATCGAACACTTAGTTTCAGATAGAACAATTAGTTTAAAATGGAACTAAGTTTCGCATCCGGAGTTTCCTCTCTCACAAGGTCGACCACTTAGTTTCGTCGAACACATACGGTTTCGAGTAGCATCGCCAATGATCTCAGAGAAGAGGCGCTACTCCTGGCACAGTATCGAACAGTTAGTTTCAGATAGGACAATTAGTTTAAAATGGAAATCAGCTTCGCATCTGGAGTTTCCTCTCTCACAAGGTCGACCACTTAGTTTCGCCGAACATATACGGTTTCGAGTAGCATCGCCACAGATTTCAGAGAACGGGCACTTCTCCTGGCACTGTATCGAACACTTAGTTTCAGATAGAACAATTAGTTTAAAATGGCACTAAGTTTCGCATCAGGAGTATCCTCTCTCACAAGGTCGACCACTTTGTTTCGTCGAACACATACGGTTTCGAGTGGCATCGCCAGAGATATCAGAGAACAGGCGCTTCTCCTGGCACAGTATCGAATACTTAGTATCAGACAGAACAATTAGTTTAAAATGGAACTATGTTTCGCATCTGGAGTATCCTCTCTCACAAGGTCGACCACTTTGTTTCGTCGGACACATACGGTTTCGAGTGGCATCGCCACAGATATCAGAGAACAGGCGCTTCTCCTGGCACAGTATCGAACACTTAGTTTAAGGTAGAACAATTAGTTTAAAATGGTACTAAGTTTCGCATCAGGAGTTTCCTCCCTCACAAGTTCGACCACTTAGTTTCGTCGAACACATACGTTTTCGAGAGGCATCGTCACATATTTCAGAGAACAGGCGCTTCTCCTGACACAGTACCGAACACTTAGTTTCAGATAGAACAAATAGTTTAAAATGGAAATAAGTTTCGCATCTGAAGTTTCCTCTCTCACAAGGTCGACCACTTAGTTTCGTCGACCACATACAGTTTCGAGTGGTATCGCCACAGATTTCACAGAACAGGCTCTTCTCCTGGCAAAGTATCGAACACTTAGTTTCAGATAGAACAATTAGTTTAAAATGGAACTATGTTTCGCATCTGGAGTTTCCTCTCTCACAAGGGCGGCCACTTAGTTTCGTCGAACACATACGGTTTCGAGTGGTATCGCCACAGATTTCAGAGAACAGGCGCTTCTCCTGGCACAGTATCGAACACTTAGTTTCAGATGGAACTATTAGTTTTAAATGGAACTCAGTTTCGAATCTGGAGTTTCCTCTTTCATAAGGCGACCACTCAGTTTCGTCGAACACATACGGTTTCGAGTGGCATCGCCACAGATTCCGCAGAACGGGAGTTTCTCCTGGCACAGTATCGAACACTTAGTATCAGATTGAACAATTAGTTTAAAATGCAACTAAGTTTCGCATTTGAAGTTTCCTCTCTCACAAGGTCGACCACTTAGTTTCGTCGACCACATACAGTTTCGAGTGGTATCGCCACAGATTTCACAGAACAGGCTCTTCTCCTGGCAAAGTATCGAAAACTTAGTTTCAGATGGAACAATTAGTTTTAAATGGAACTAAGTTTCGCATCTGGAGTTTCCTCTTTCACAAGGCGACCACTTAGTTTCGTCGAACACAGACGGTTTCGATTGGCATCGCCACAGATTTCAGAGAGCAGGCGCTTCTCCTGGCACAGTATCGAACACTTATTTCAGACAGAACAATTAGTTTAAAATGTAACAATGTTTCGCATCTGGAGTATCCTCCCTCACAAGGTCGATCACTTAGTTTCGTTGAACACATTCGGTTTGGAGTGGCATCGCCACAGATTTCAGAGAACAGGCTCTTCTCCTGGCAAAGTATCGAACACTTAGTTTCAGATGGAACAATTAGTTTTAATTGGAACTAAGTTTCGCATCTGGAGTATCCTCCCTCACAAGGTCGATCACTTAGTTTCGTTGAACACATACGGTTTCGAGTGGTATCGCCACAGATTTCAGAGAACAGGCGCTTCTCCTGGCACAGTATCGAACACATAGTTACAGATAGAACAATTAGTTTTAAATGGAACTAAGTTTCGCATCTGGAGTTTCCTCTTTCACAAGGCGACCACTTAGTTTCGTCGAACACATACGGTTTCGAGTGGTATTGCCACAGATTACAGAGAAGAGGCGCTTCTCCTGGCACAGTATCGAACACTTAGTATCAGATAGAACAATTAGTTTAAAATGCAACTAAGTTTCCCATCTGAAGTTTCCTCTCTCACAAGGTCGACCACTTAGTTTCGTCGAACACATACGGTTTCGAGTAGTGTCGCCACAGATTCCGCAGAACGGGAGTTTCTCCTGTCACAGTATCGAACACTTAGTATCAGATAGAACAATTAGTTTAAAATGGAACTATGTTTCGCATCTGGAGTATCCTCTCTCACAAGGTCAACCACTTAGCTTCGTCGAACATATACGGTTTCGAGCGGCATCGCCACAGATTTCAGAGAACAGGCGTTTCTCCTGGCACAGTATCGAACACTTAGTTTCAGATAGAACAATTAGTTTAAAATGGAACTAAGTTTCGCATCCGGAGTTTCCTCTCTCACAAGGTCGACCACTTAGTTTCGTCGAACACATACGGTTTCGAGTAGCATCGCCAATGATCTCAGAGAAGAGGCGCTACTCCTGGCACAGTATCGAACAGTTAGTTTCAGATAGGACAATTAGTTTAAAATGGAAATCAGCTTCGCATCTGGAGTTTCCTCTCTCACAAGGTCGACCACTTAGTTTCGCCGAACATATACGGTTTCGAGTAGCATCGCCACAGATTTCAGAGAACGGGCACTTCTCCTGGCACTGTATCGAACACTTAGTTTCAGATAGAACAATTAGTTTAAAATGGCACTAAGTTTCGCATCAGGAGTATCCTCTCTCACAAGGTCGACCACTTTGTTTCGTCGAACACATACGGTTTCGAGTGGCATCGCCAGAGATATCAGAGAACAGGCGCTTCTCCTGGCACAGTATCGAACACTTAGTATCAGATAGAACAATTAGTTTAAAATGCAACTAAGTTTCCCATCTGAAGTTTCCTCTCTCACAAGGTCGACCACTTAGTTTCGTCGAACACATACGGTTTCGAGTAGTGTCGCCACAGATTCCGCAGAACGGGAGTTTCTCCTGTCACAGTATCGAACACTTAGTATCAGATAGAACAATTAGTTTAAAATGGAACTATGTTTCGCATCTGGAGTATCCTCTCTCACAAGGTCAACCACTTAGCTTCGTCGAACATATACGGTTTCGAGCGGCATCGCCACAGATTTCAGAGAACAGGCGTTTCTCCTGGCACAGTATCGAACACTTAGTTTCAGATAGAACAATTAGTTTAAAATGGAACTAAGTTTCGCATCCGGAGTTTCCTCTCTCACAAGGTCGACCACTTAGTTTCGTCGAACACATACGGTTTCGAGTAGCATCGCCAATGATCTCAGAGAAGAGGCGCTACTCCTGGCACAGTATCGAACAGTTAGTTTCAGATAGGACAATTAGTTTAAAATGGAAATCAGCTTCGCATCTGGAGTTTCCTCTCTCACAAGGTCGACCACTTAGTTTCGCCGAACATATACGGTTTCGAGTAGCATCGCCACAGATTTCAGAGAACGGGCACTTCTCCTGGCACTGTATCGAACACTTAGTTTCAGATAGAACAATTAGTTTAAAATGGCACTAAGTTTCGCATCAGGAGTATCCTCTCTCACAAGGTCGACCACTTTGTTTCGTCGAACACATACGGTTTCGAGTGGCATCGCCAGAGATATCAGAGAACAGGCGCTTCTCCTGGCACAGTATCGAATACTTAGTATCAGACAGAACAATTAGTTTAAAATGGAACTATGTTTCGCATCTGGAGTATCCTCTCTCACAAGGTCGACCACTTTGTTTCGTCGGACACATACGGTTTCGAGTGGCATCGCCACAGATATCAGAGAACAGGCGCTTCTCCTGGCACAGTATCGAACACTTAGTTTAAGGTAGAACAATTAGTTTAAAATGGTACTAAGTTTCGCATCAGGAGTTTCCTCCCTCACAAGTTCGACCACTTAGTTTCGTCGAACACATACGTTTTCGAGAGGCATCGTCACATATTTCAGAGAACAGGCGCTTCTCCTGACACAGTACCGAACACTTAGTTTCAGATAGAACAAATAGTTTAAAATTGAACTATGTTTCGCATCTGAATTTTCCTCTGCCACAAGGTCGACCACTTAGTTTCGTGGAAAACATTCGGTTTTGAGTAGCATCGCCACAGATTTCAGAGAACAGGCGCTTCTCCTGGCACAGTATCGAACACTTAGTTTCGGATGGAACATTTGGTTTAAAGTGGAACTATGTTTCGCATCTGGATTTTCCTCTGCCACAAGGTCGACCACTTAGTTTCGTGGAAAACATTCGGTTTCGAGTAGCATCGCCACAGATTTCGGAGAACAGGCGCTTCTCCTGGCACAGTATCGAACACTTAGTATCAGATAGAACAATTAGTTTAAAATGGAAATAAGTTTCGCATCTGAAGTTTCCTCTCTCACAAGGTCGACCACTTAGTTTCGTCGACCACATACAGTTTCGAGTGGTATCGCCACAGATTTCACAGAACAGGCTCTTCTCCTGGCAAAGTATCGAACACTTAGTTTCAGATAGAACAATTAGTTTAAAATGGAACTATGTTTCGCATCTGGAGTTTCCTCTCTCACAAGGGCGGCCACTTAGTTTCGTCGAACACATACGGTTTCGAGTGGTATCGCCACAGATTTCAGAGAACAGGCGCTTCTCCTGGCACAGTATCGAACACTTAGTTTCAGATGGAACTATTAGTTTTAAATGGAACTCAGTTTCGAATCTGGAGTTTCCTCTTTCATAAGGCGACCACTCAGTTTCGTCGAACACATACGGTTTCGAGTGGCATCGCCACAGATTCCGCAGAACGGGAGTTTCTCCTGGCACAGTATCGAACACTTAGTATCAGATAGAACAATTAGTTTAAAATGCAACTAAGTTTCGCATTTGAAGTTTCCTCTCTCACAAGGTCGACCACTTAGTTTCGTCGACCACATACAGTTTCGAGTGGTATCGCCACAGATTTCACAGAACAGGCTCTTCTCCTGGCAAAGTATCGAACACTCAGTTTCAGATGGAACAATTAGTTTTAAATGGAACTAAGTTTCGCATCTGGAGTTTCCTCTTTCACAAGGCGACCACTTAGTTTCGTCGAACACAGACGGTTTCGATTGGCATCGCCACAGATTTCAGAGAGCAGGCGCTTCTCCTGGCACAGTATCGAACACTTATTTCAGACAGAACAATTAGTTTAAAATGTAACAATGTTTCGCATCTGGAGTATCCTCCCTCACAAGGTCGATCACTTAGTTTCGTTGAACACATTCGGTTTGGAGTGGCATCGCCACAGATTTCAGAGAACAGGCTCTTCTCCTGGCAAAGTATCGAACACTTAGTTTCAGATGGAACAATTAGTTTTAATTGGAACTAAGTTTCGCATCTGGAGTATCCTCCCTCACAAGGTCGATCACTTAGTTTCGTTGAACACATACGGTTTCGAGTGGTATCGCCACAGATTTCAGAGAACAGGCGCTTCTCCTGGCACAGTATCGAACACATAGTTACAGATAGAACAATTAGTTTTAAATGGAACTAAGTTTCGCATCTGGAGTTTCCTCTTTCACAAGGCGACCACTTAGTTTCGTCGAACACATACGGTTTCGAGTGGTATTGCCACAGATTACAGAGAAGAGGCGCTTCTCCTGGCACAGTATCGAACACTTAGTATCAGATAGAACAGTTAGTTTAAAATGGAAATAAGCTTCGCATCTGGCGTTTCCTCTCTCACATGGTCGACCACTTTGTTTCGTCGAACACATACGGTTTCGAGTAGCATCGCCACAGATTTCCGAGAACGGGCACTTCCCCTGGCACAGTACCGAACACTTAGTATCAGATAGAACAATTAGTTTAAAATGGAAATAAGCTTCGCATCTGGAGTTTCCTCTCTCACAAGGTCGACCACTCAGTTTCCTCGAACACATACGGTTTCGAGTAGCATCGCCACAGATTTCAGAGAACAGGCGCTTCTCCTGGCACAGTATCGAACACTTAGTTTCAGATAGAACAATTAGTTTAAAATGGAACTAAGTTTCGCATCTGGAGTTTCCTCTCTCAAAAGGTCGACCACTTAGTTTCATCGAACACATACGGTTTCGAGTGGCATCGCCACAGATTTCAGAGAACAGGCGCTTCTCCTGGCACAGTATCGAACACCTAGTTTCAGATAGAACAATTAGTTTAAAATGGAACTAAGTTTCGCATCTGGAGTATCCTCTCTCACAAGGTCGACCACTTTGTTTCGTCGAACACATACGGTTTCGAGTGGCATCGCCACAGATTTCAGAGAATGGGCACTTCTCCAGGCACAGTATCGAACACTTTGTTTCAGATGGAACAATTAGTTTTAAATGGAACTAAGTTTCGCATCTGGAGTATCCTCCCTCACAAGGTCGATCACTTAGTTTCGTTGAACACATACGGTTTCGAGTGGTATCGCCACAGATTTCAGAGAACAGGCGCTTCTCCTGGTACAGTATCGAACACTTAGTTTCAGATGGAACTATTAGTTTTAAATGGAACTCAGTTTCGAATCTGGAGTTTCCTCTTTCACAAGCCGACCACTCAGTTTCGTCGAACACATACGGTTTCGAGTGGCATCGCCACAGATTTCAGAGAACAGGCGCTTCTCCTGGCACAGTATCGAACACCTAGTTTCAGATAGAACAATTAGTTTAAAATGGAACTAAGTTTCGCATCTGGAGTATCCTCTCTCACAAGGTCGACCACTTTGTTTCGTCGAACACATACGGTTTCGAGTGGCATCGCCACAGATTTCAGAGAATGGGCACTTCTCCAGGAACAGTATCGAACACTTAGTTTCAGATGGAACAATTAGTTTAAAATTGTACTAAATTTCGCATCTGGAGTTTCTTCCCTCACAAGGCGACCACTTAATTTCGTCGAACACATACGGTTTCGAGTGGCATCGCCACAGATTTCAGGGAACAGGCGCTTCTCCTGGCACAGTATCGAACACATAGTTTCAGATAGAACAATAAATTTAAAATGGCACTAAGTTTCGCATCTGGAGTTTCCTGTCCCACAAGGTCGACCACTTAGTTTCCTCAAACACATACGGTTTCGACTGTCATCGCCACAGATTTCAAAGAACAGGCGCATCTCCTGGCACAGTATCGAACACATAGTTACAGATAGAACAATTAGTTTTAAATGGAACTAAGTTTCGCATCTGGAGTTTCCTCTTTCACAAGGCGACCACTTAGTTTCGTCGAACACATACGGTTTCGAGTGGTATTGCCACAGATTACAGAGAAGAGGCGCTTCTCCTGGCACAGTATCGAACACTTAGTATCAGATAGAACAGTTAGTTTAAAATGGAAATAAGCTTCGCATCTGGCGTTTCCTCTCTCACATGGTCGACCACTTTGTTTCGTCGAACACATACGGTTTCGAGTAGCATCGCCACAGATTTCCGAGAACGGGCACTTCCCCTGGCACAGTACCGAACACTTAGTATCAGATAGAACAATTAGTTTAAAATGGAAATAAGCTTCGCATCTGGAGTTTCCTCTCTCACAAGGTCGACCACTTAGTTTCCTCGAACACATACGGTTTCGAGTAGCATCGCCACAGATTTCAGAGAACAGGCGCTTCTCCTGGCACAGTATCGAACACTTAGTTTCAGATAGAACAATTAGTTTAAAATGGAACTAAGTTTCGCATCTGGAGTATCCTCTCTCACAAGGTCGACCACTTTGTTTCGTCGAACACATACGGTTTCGAGTGGCATCGCCACAGATTTCAGAGAATGGGCACTTCTCCAGGCACAGTATCGAACACTTTGTTTCAGATGGAACAATTAGTTTTAAATGGAACTAAGTTTCGCATCTGGAGTATCCTCCCTCACAAGGTCGATCACTTAGTTTCGTTGAACACATACGGTTTCGAGTGGTATCGCCACAGATTTCAGAGAACAGGCGCTTCTCCTGGTACAGTATCGAACACTTAGTTTCAGATGGAACTATTAGTTTTAAATGGAACTCAGTTTCGAATCTGGAGTTTCCTCTTTCACAAGCCGACCACTCAGTTTCGTCGAACACATACGGTTTCGAGTAGCATCGCCACAGATTTCCGAGAACGGGCACTTCCCCTGGCACAGTACCGAACACTTAGTATCAGATAGAACAATTAGTTTAAAATGGAAATAAGCTTCGCATCTGGAGTTTCCTCTCTCACAAGGTCGACCACTTAGTTTCCTCGAACACATACGGTTTCGAGTAGCATCGCCACAGATTTCAGAGAACAGGCGCTTCTCCTGGCACAGTATCGAACACTTAGTTTCAGATAGAACAATTAGTTTAAAATGGAACTAAGTTTCGCATCTGGAGTTTCCTCTCTCAAAAGGTCGACCACTTAGTTTCATCGAACACATACGGTTTCGAGTGGCATCGCCACAGATTTCAGAGAACAGGCGCTTCTCCTGGCACAGTATCGAACACCTAGTTTCAGATAGAACAATTAGTTTAAAATGGAACTAAGTTTCGCATCTGGAGTATCCTCTCTCACAAGGTCGACCACTTTGTTTCGTCGAACACATACGGTTTCGAGTGGCATCGCCACCGATTTCAGAGAACAGGCGCTTCTCCAGGCAGACTATCAGACACATAGTTTCAGATAGAACAATTAGTTTAAAATTGTACTAAATTTCGCATCTGGAGTTTCTACCCTCACAAGGCGACAACTTAATTTCGTCGAACACATACGGTTTCGAGTGTCATCGCCACAGATATCAGAGAACAGGCGCTTCTCCTGGCACAGTATCGAATACTTAGTATATGATAGAACAATTAGTTTAAAATGGAACTATGTTTCGCATCTGGAGTATCCTCTCTCAAAAGGTCGACCACTTAGTTTCATCGAACACATACGGTTTCGAGTGGCATCACCACAGATTTCAGAGAACAGGCGCTTCTCCTGGCACAGTATCGAACACCTAGTTTCAGATAGAACAATTAGTTTAAAATGGAACTAAGTTTCGCATCTGGAGTATCCTCTCTCACAAGGTCGACCACTTTGTTTCGTCGAACACATACGGTTTCGAGTGGCATCGCCACAGATTTCAGAGAATGGGCACTTCTCCAGGCACAGTATCGAACACTTTGTTTCAGATGGAACAATTAGTTTTAAATGGAACTAAGTTTCGCATCTGGAGTATCCTCCCTCACAAGGTCGATCACTTAGTTTCGTTGAACACATACGGTTTCGAGTGGTATCGCCACAGATTTCAGAGAACAGGCGCTTCTCCTGGTACAGTATCGAACACTTAGTTTCAGATGGAACTATTAGTTTTAAATGGAACTCAGTTTCGAATCTGGAGTTTCCTCTTTCACAAGCCGACCACTCAGTTTCGTCGAACACATACGGTTTCGAGTAGCATCGCCACAGATTTCCGAGAACGGGCACTTCCCCTGGCACAGTACCGAACACTTAGTATCAGATAGAACAATTAGTTTAAAATGGAAATAAGCTTCGCATCTGGAGTTTCCTCTCTCACAAGGTCGACCACTTAGTTTCCTCGAACACATACGGTTTCGAGTAGCATCGCCACAGATTTCAGAGAACAGGCGCTTCTCCTGGCACAGTATCGAACACTTAGTTTCAGATAGAACAATTAGTTTAAAATGGAACTAAGTTTCGCATCTGGAGTTTCCTCTCTCAAAAGGTCGACCACTTAGTTTCATCGAACACATACGGTTTCGAGTGGCATCGCCACAGATTTCAGAGAACAGGCGCTTCTCCTGGCACAGTATCGAACACCTAGTTTCAGATAGAACAATTAGTTTAAAATGGAACTAAGTTTCGCATCTGGAGTATCCTCTCTCACAAGGTCGACCACTTTGTTTCGTCGAACACATACGGTTTCGAGTGGCATCGCCACCGATTTCAGAGAACAGGCGCTTCTCCAGACAGACTATCAGACACATAGTTTCAGATAGAACAATTAGTTTAAAATTGTACTAAATTTCGCATCTGGAGTTTCTACCCTCACAAGGCGACAACTTAATTTCGTCGAACACATACGGTTTCGAGTGGCATCGCCACAGATATCAGAGAACAGGCGCTTCTCCTGGCACAGTATCGAATACTTAGTATATGATAGAACAATTAGTTTAAAATGGAACTATGTTTCGCATCTGGAGTATCCTCTCTCACAAGGTCGACCACTTTGTTTCGTCGAACACATACGGTTTCGAGTGGCATCGCCAGAGATATCAGAGAACAGGCGCTTCTCCTGGCACAGTAACGAATACTTAGTATCAGACAGAACAATTAGTTTAAAATGGAACTATGTTTCGCATCTGGAGTATCCTCTCTCACAAGGTCGACCACTTTGTTTCGTCGAACACATACGGTTTCGAGTGGCATCGCCAGAGATATCAGAGAACAGGCGCTTCTCCTGGCACAGTATCGAACACTTAGTTTAAGGTAGAACAATTAGTTTAAAATGGTACTAAGTTTCGCATCAGGAGTATCCTCTCTCACAAGGTCGACCACTTTGTTTCGTCGAACACATACGGTTTCGAGTGGCATCGCCAGAGATATCAGAGAACAGGCGCTTCTCCTGGCACAGTATCGAATACTTAGTATCAGACAGAACAAATAGTTTAAAATGGAACTATGTTTCGCATCTGGAGTATCCTCTCTCACAAGGTCGACCACTTTGTTTCGTCGAACACATACGGTTTCGAGTGGCATCGCCACAGATATCAGAGAACAGGCGCTTCTCCTGGCACAGTATCGAACACTTAGTTTAAGGTAGAACAATTAGTTTAAAATGGTACTAAGTTTCGCATCAGGAGTTTCCTCCCTCACAAGTTCGACCACTTAGTTTCGTCGAACACATACGTTTTCGAGAGGCATCGTCACATATTTCAGAGAACAGGCGCTTCTCCTGGCACAGTACCGAACACTTAGTTTCAGATAGAACAAATAGTTTAAAATTGAACTATGTTTCGCATCTGAATTTTCCTCTGCCACAAGGTCGACCACTTAGTTTCGTGGAAAACATTCGGTTTCGAGTAGCATCGCCACAGATTTCGGAGAACAGGCGCTTCTCCTGGCACAGTATCGAACACTTAGTATCAGATAGAACAATTAGTTTAAAATGGAAATAAGTTTCGCATCTGAAGTTTCCTCTCTCACAAGGACGACCGCTTAGTTTCCTCGAACACATACGGTTTCGAGTGGCATCGCCACAGATTTCAGAGAACGGGCACTTCTCCTGGCACAGTATCGAATACTTAGTATCAGACAGAACAATTAGTTTAAAATGGAACTATGTTTCGCATCTGGAGTATCCTCTCTCACAAGGTCGACCACTTTGTTTCGTCGAACACATACGGTTTCGAGTGGCATCGCCACAGATATCAGAGAACAGGCGCTTCTCCTGGCACAGTATCGAACACTTAGTTTAAGGTAGAACAATTAGTTTAAAATGGTACTAAGTTTCGCATCAGGAGTTTCCTCCCTCACAAGTTCGACCACTTAGTTTCGTGGAAAACATTCGGTTTCGAGTAGCATCGCCACAGATTTCGGAGAACAGGCGCTTCTCCTGGCACAGTATCGAACACTTAGTATCAGATAGAACAATTAGTTTAAAATGGAAATAAGTTTCGCATCTGAAGTTTCCTCTCTCACAAGGTCGACCGCTTAGTTTCCTCGAACACATACGGTTTCGAGTGGCATCGCCACAGATTTCAGAGAACGGGCACTTCTCCTGGCACAGTATCGAACACTTAGTTTCAGATAGAACAATTAGTTTAAAATGGAACTAAGTTTCGCATCTGGAATTTCCTCTCTCACAAGGTCGGCCGCTTAGTTTCGTCGAACACATACGGTTTCGAGTAGCATCGCCACAGATTTCAGAGAACGGGCACTTCCCCTGGCACAGCATCGAACACTTAGTATCAGATAGAACAGTTAGTTTAAAATGGAAATAAGCTTCGCATCTGGCGTTTCCTCTCTCACAAGGTCGACCACTTAGTTTCCTCGAACACATACGGTTTCGAGTAGCATCGCCACAGATTTCAGAGAACAGGCGCTCCTCCTGGCACAGTATCGAACACTTAGTTTCAGATAGAACAATTAGTTTAAAATGGAACTAAGTTTCGCATCTGGAGATTCCTCTCTCAAAAGTTCGACAACTTAGTTTCGTCGAACACATACGGTTTCGAGTGGCATCGCCACAGATTTCAGAGAACAGGCGCTTCTCCTGGCACAGTATCGAACACATAGTTACAGATAGAACAATTAGTTTAAAATGCAACTATATTTCGCATCTGGAGTTTCCTCTCTCACAATGTCGGCCACTTAGTTTCGTCGAACACATACGGTTTAGAGTGGTATCGCCACAGATTTCACAGAACAGGCTCTTCTCCTGGCAAAGTATCGAACACTTAGTTTCAGATGGAACAATTAGTTTTAAATGTAACTATGTTTCGCATCTGGAGTATCCTCCCTCACAAGGTCGATCACTTAGTTTCGTTGAACACATTCGGTTTGGAGTGGCATCGCCACAGATTTCAGAGACAGGGGCTTCTCCCGGCAAAGTATCGAACACTTAGTTTCAGATGGAACAATTAGTTTTAAATGGAACTAAGTTTCGCATCTGGAGTTCCCTCTTTCACAAGGCGACCACTTAGTTTCGTCGAACACATACGGTTTCGAGTGGTATCGCCACAGATTACAGAGAAGAGGCGCTTCTCCTGGCACAGTATCGAACACTTAGTATCAGATAGAACAGTTAGTTTAAAATGGAAATAAGCTTCGCATCTGGCGTTTCCTCTCTCACATGGTCGGCCACTTTGTTTCGTCGAACACATACGGTTTCGAGTAGCATCGCCACAGATTTCCGAGAACGGGCACTTCCCCTGGCACAGTACCGAACACTTAGTATCAGATAGAACAATTAGTTTAAAATGGAAATAAGCTTCGCATCTGGAGTTTCCTCTCTCACAAGGTCGACCACTTAGTTTCCTCGAACACATACGGTTTCGAGTGGCATCGCCACAGATTTCAGAGAACAGGCGTTTCTCCTGGCACAGTGTCGAACAGTTAGTTTCAGATAGAACAACTAGTTTAAAATGGAACTAAGTTTCGCATCAGGAGTTTCCTCTCTCACAAGGTCGACCACTTAGTTTCGTCGAACATATACGGTTTAGAGTAGCATCGCCACAGATTTCAGAGAACGGGCACTTCTCCTGGCACAGTATCGAACACTTAGTTCCAGATAGAACAATTAGTTTAAAATGGAACTAAGTTTCGCATCTGGAGTTTCCTCTTTCACAAGGTCGGTCGCTTAGTATCGTCGAACACATACGGTTTCGAGTGGCATCGCTACAGATTTCAGAGAACTGGCGCTTCTCCTGGCACAGTATCGAATACTTAGTTTCAGATAGAACAATTAGTTTAAAATGGAACTAAGTTTCGCATCCGGAGTTTGCTCTCTCAGAAGGTCGAACACATACGGTTTCGAGTAGTAACGCCACAGGTTTCAGAGAACAGGCGCTTCTACTGGCAGATTATCGAACACTTAGTTTCAGATGGAACATTTGGTTTAAAATGGAACTAAATTTCGCATCTGGAGTTTCCTCTCTCGCAAGGTCGACCACTTAGTTTCGTCGAACACATACGGTTTCGAGTAGCATCGCCACAGAATTCAGAGAACAGGCGCTTCTCCTGGCACAGTATCGAACACTCAGTTACAGATAGAACAATTAGTTTTAAATGTAACTATGTTTCGCATCTGGAGTATCCTCCCTCACAAGGTCGATCACTTACTTTCGTCGAACACATTCGGTTTGGAGTGGCATCGCCACAGATTTCAGAGACAGGGGCTTCTCCCGGCAAAGTATCGAACACTTAGTTTCAGATGGAACAATTAGTTTTAAATGGAACTAAGTTTCGCATCTGGAGTTCCCTCCTTCACAAGGCGACCACTTAGTTTCGTCGAACACATACGGTTTCGAGTGGTATCGCCACAGATTACAGAGAAGAGGCGCTTCTCCTGGCACAGTATCGAACACTTAGTATCAGATAGAACAGTTAGTTTAAAATGGAAATAAGCTTCGCATCTGGCGTTTCCTCTCTCACATGGTCGGCCACTTTGTTTCGTCGAACACATACGGTTTCGAGTAGCATCGCCACAGATTTCCGAGAACGGGCACTTCCCCTGGCACAGTACCGAACACTTAGTATCAGATAGAACAATTAGTTTAAAATGGAAATAAGCTTCGCATCTGGAGTTTCCTCTCTCACAAGGTCGACCACTTAGTTTCCTCGAACACATACGGTTTCGAGTAGCATCGCCACAGATTTCAGAGAACAGGCGCTTCTCCTGGCACAGTATCGAACACTTAGTATCAGATAGAACAGTTAGTTTAAAATGGAACTAAGTTTCGCATCTGGAGTTTCCTCTCTCAAAAGGTCGACCACTTAGTTTCATCGAACACATACGGTTTCGAGTGGCATCGCCACAGATTTCAGAGAACAGGCGCCTCTCCTGGCACAGTATCGAACACTTAGTTTCAGATAGAACAATTAGTTTAAAATGGAACTAAGTTTCGCATCTGGAGTATCCTCTCTCACAAGGTCGACCACTTTGTTTCGTCGAACACATACGGTTTCGAGTGGCATCGCCACAGATTTCAGAGAATGGGCACTTCTCCAGGCACAGTATCGAACACTTAGTTTCAGATAGAACAATTAGTTTAAAATGGAAGTAAGTTTCGCATCTGGAGTTTCCTCTTTCACAAGGCGACCACTTAGTTTCGTCGAACACATACGGTTTCGAGTGGTATCGCCACAGATTACAGAGAAGAGGCGCTTCTCCTGGCACAGTATCGAACACTTAGTATCAGATAGAACAGTTAGTTTAAAATGGAAATAAGCTTCGCATCTGGCGTTTCCTCTCTCACATGGTCGACCACTTAGTTTCGTCGAACACATACGGTTTCGAGTAGCATCGCCACAGATTTCAGAGAACGGGCACTTCCCCTGGCACAGTATCGAACACTTAGTATCAGATAGAACAATTAGTTTAAAATGGAAATAAGCTTCGCATCTGGAGTTTCCTCTCTCACAAGGTCGACCACTTAGTTTCCTCGAACACATACGGTTTCGAGTGGCATCGCCACAGATTTCAGAGAACAGGCGTTTCTCCTGGCACAGTGTCGAACAGTTAGTTTCAGATAGAACAACTAGTTTAAAATGGAACTAAGTTTCGCATCAGGAGTTTCCTCTCTCACAAGGTCGACCACTTAGTTTCGTCGAACATATACGGTTTAGAGTAGCATCGCCACAGATTTCAGAGAACGGGCACTTCTCCTGGCACAGTATCGAACACTTAGTTCCAGATAGAACAATTAGTTTAAAATGGAACTAAGTTTCGCATCTGGAGTTTCCTCTCTCACAAGGTCGGTCGCTTAGTATCGTCGAACACATACGGTTTCGAGTGGCATCGCTACAGATTTCAGAGAACTGGCGCTTCTCCTGGCACAGTATCGAATACTTAGTTTCAGATAGAACAATTAGTTTAAAATGGAACTAAGTTTCGCATCCGGAGTTTGCTCTCTCAGAAGGTCGAACACATACGGTTTCGAGTAGTAACGCCACAGGTTTCAGAGAACAGGCGCTTCTACTGGCAGATTATCGAACACTTAGTTTCAGATGGAACATTTGGTTTAAAATGGAACTAAATTTCGCATCTGGAGTTTCCTCTCTCGCAAGGTCGACCACTTAGTTTCGTCGAACACATACGGTTTCGAGTAGCATCGCCACAGAATTCAGAGAACAGGCGCTTCTCCTGGCACAGTATCGAACACTCAGTTACAGATAGAACACTTAGTTTAAAATGGAACTATGTTTCGCATTTGGAGTTTCCTCTCTCGCACGGTCTACCACTTACTTTCGTCGAACACATTCGGCTTCGAGTAGCAACGCCACAGGTTTCAGAGAACGGGCGCTTCTACTGGCAGAGGATCGAATACTTAGTTTCATATAGAACATTTAGTTTAAAATGTGAATAAGCTTCGCATATGGAGTTTCCTCCCTCACAAGGTCGACCACTTAGTTTCCTCGAACACATACGGTTTCGAGTGGCATCGCCACAGATTTCAGAGAACGGGCACTTCTCCTGGCACAGCATCGAACACTTAGTTTCAGATAGAACAATTAGTTTAAAATGGAACTATGTTTCGCATCTGGAGATTCCTCTCTCAAAAGTTCGACAACTTAGTTTCGTCGAACACATACGGTTTCGAGTGGCATCGCCACAGATTTCAGAGAACAGGCGCTTCTCCTGGCACAGTATCGAACACTTAGTTTCAGATAGAACAATTAGTTTAAAAAGGTACTAAGTTTCGCATCAGGAGTTTCCTCTCTCACAAGGTCGACCACTTAGTTTCGTCGAACACATACGGTTTCGAGTGGCATCGCCACAGATTTCAGAGAACAGGCGCTTCTCCTGGCACATTATCGAACACTTAGTTTCAGATAGAACAATTAGATTAAAATGGAACTAGGTTTCGCATCTGGAGTTTCCTCTCTCACAAGGTCGACCACTTAGTTTCGTCGAACACATACGGTTTCGAGTGGCATCGCCACAGATTTCAGAGAACAGGCGCTTCTCCTGGCACATTATCGAACACTTAGTTTCAGATAGAACAATTAGATTAAAATGGAACTAAGTTTCGCAACTGGTGTTGCCTCTCTCACAAGGTCGACCACTTAGCTTCGTCGAACACATACGGTTTAGAGTGGCATCGCCACAGATTTCAGAGAACAGGCGCTTCTCCTGGCACAGTATCGAACACTTATTTTCAGATAGAACAATTAGTTTAAAATGGAACTATGTTTCGCATCTGGAGTTTCCTCTCTCACAAGGTCGGCGACTTAATTTCGTCAAATACATACGGTTTCGAGGGGCATCGCCACAGATTTCAGAGATCAGGCGCTTCTCCTGGCACAGTGTCGAACACATAGTTTCCGATAGAACAATTAGTGTAAAATGGAACAAAGCATTGCATCTGGAGTTTCTTCTCTCACAATGTCGACCACTTAGTTTCGTCGAACACATACGGTTTCGAGTGGCATCGCCACAGATTTCAGAGAACAGGCGTTTCTCCTGGCACAGTATCGAACACTTAGTTTCAGCTAGAACGATTAGTTTAAAATGGAACTAAGTTTCGCATCTGGAGTTTCCTCTCTCACAAGGTCGACCAATTAGTTTCGTCGAACACATACGGTTTCGAGTAGCATCGCCAAAGACTTCAGAGAACAGGCGCTTCTCCTGGCACTGTATCGAACACTTAGTTTCAGATAGAACAATTAGTTTAAAATGGAACTAAGTTTCGCATCCGGAGTTTCCTCTCTCAGAAGATCGAACACATACGGTTTCGAGTAGTAACGCCACAGGTTTCAGAGAACAGGCGCTTCTACTGGCAGATTATCGAACACTTAGTTTCAGATGGAACATTTGGTTTAAAATGGAACTAAATTTCGCATCTGGAGTTTCCTCTCTCACAAGGTCGACCACTTAGTTTCATCGAACACATACGGTTTCGAGTGGCATCGCCACAGATTTCAGAGAACAGGCGCCTCTCCTGGCACAGTATCGAACACTTAGTTTCAGATAGAACAATTAGTTTAAAATGGAACTAAGTTTCGCATCTGGAGTTTCCTCTTTCACAAGGCGACCACTTAGTTTCGTCGAACACATACGGTTTCGAGTGGTATCGCCACAGATTACAGAGAAGAGGCGCTTCTCCTGGCACAGTATCGAACACTTAGTATCAGATAGAACAGTTAGTTTAAAATGGAAATAAGCTTCGCATCTGGCGTTTCCTCTCTCACATGGTCGACCACTTAGTTTCGTCGAACACATACGGTTTCGAGTAGCATCGCCACAGATTTCAGAGAACGGGCACTTCCCCTGGCACAGTATCGAACACTTAGTGTCAGATAGAACAATTAGTTTAAAATGGAAATAAGCTTCGCATCTGGAGTTTCCTCTCTCACAAGGTCGACCACTTAGTTTCCTCGAACACATACGGTTTCGAGTAGCATCGCCACAGATTTCAGAGAACAGGCGCTTCTCCTGGCACAGTATCGAACACTTAGTTTCAGATAGAACAATTAGTTTAAAATGGAACTAAGTTTCGCATCTGGAGTTTCCTCTCTCAAAAGGTCGACCACTTAGTTTCATAGAACACATACGGTTTCGAGTGGCATCGCCACAGATTTCAGAGAACAGGCGCTTCTCCTGACACAGTATCGAACACTTAGTTTCAGATAGAACAATTAGTTTAAAATGGAACTAAGTTTCGCATCCGGAGTTTCCTCTCTCACAAGGCGGCCACTCATTTTCGTGGAACACATTCGGTTTCGAGTAGCATCGCCACAGATTTCGGAGAACGGGCACTTCTCTTGGCACAGTATCGAACACTTAGTTTCAGATAGAACAATTAGTTTAAAATAGAACTATGTTTCGCATCTGGAGTATCCTCTATCACAAGGTCAACCACTTAGTTTCGTCGAACACATACGGTTTCGAGTGGCATCGCCACAGATTTCAGAGAACAGGCGTTTCTCCTGGCACAGTGTCGAACAGTTAGTTTCAGATAGAACAACTAGTTTAAAATGGAACTAAGTTTCGCATCAGGAGTTTCCTCTCTCACAAGGTCGACCACTTAGTTTCGTCGAACACATACGGTTTCGAGTAGCATCGCCACAGATTTCAGAGAACGGGCACTTCCCCTGGCACAGTATCGAACACTTAGTATCAGATAGAACAGTTAGTTTAAAATGGAAATAAGCTTCGCATCTGGCGTTTCCTCTCTCACATGGTCGACCACTTAGTTTCGTCGAACACATACGGTTTCGAGTAGCATTGCCACAGATTTCAGAGAACGGGCACTTCCCCTGGCACAGTATCGAACACTTAGTTTCAGATAGAACAATTAGATTAAAATGGAACTAAGTTCCGCATCTGGAGTTTCCTCTCTCACAAGGTCGACCACTTAGTTTCGTCGAACACATACGGTTTCGAGTGGCATCGCCACAGATTTCAGAGAACAGGCGCTTCTCCTGGCACAGTGTCGAACACATTGTTTCCGATAGAACAATTAGTGCTAAATGGAACAAAGCATTGCATCTGGAGTTTCTTCTCTCACATGGTCGACCACTTAGTTTCGTCGAACACATACGGTTTCGAGTGGCATCGCCACAGATTTCAGAGAACAGGCGTTTCTCCTGGCACAGTATCGAACACTTAGTTTCAGCTAGAACGATTAGTTTAAAATGGAACTAAGTTTCGCATCTGGAGTTTCCTCTCTCACAAGGTCGACCAATTAGTTTCGTCGAACACATACGGTTTCGAGTAGCATCGCCAAAGACTTCAGAGAACAGGCGCTTCTCCTGGCACTGTATCGAACACTTAGTTTCAGATAGAACAATTAGTTTAAAATGGAACTAAGTTTCGCATCCGGAGTTTCCTCTCTCAGAAGGTCGAACACATACGGTTTCGAGTAGTAACGCCACAGGTTTCAGAGAACAGGCGCTTCTACTGGCAGATTATCGAACACTTAGTTTCAGATGGAACATTTGGTTTAAAATGGAACTAAATTTCGCATCTGGAGTTTCCTCTCTCGCAAGGTCGACCACTTAGTTTCGTCGAACACATACGGTTTCGAGTAGCATCGCCACAGATTTCAGAGAACAGGCGCTTCTCCTGGCACAGTATCGAACACTCAGTTACAGATAGAACACTTAGTTTAAAATGGAACTATGTTTCGCATTTGGAGTTTCCTCTCTCGCACGGTCTACCACTTACTTTCGTCGAACACATTCGGCTTCGAGTAGCAACGCCACAGGTTTCAGAGAACGGGCGCTTCTACTGGCAGAGGATCGAATACTTAGTTTCATATAGAACATTTAGTTTAAAATGTGAATAAGCTTCGCATATGGAGTTTCCTCCCTCACAAGGTCGACCACTTAGTTTCCTCGAACACATACGGTTTCGAGTGGCATCGCCACAGATTTCAGAGAACGGGCACTTCTCCTGGCACAGCATCGAACACTTAGTTTCAGATAGAACAATTAGTTTAAAATGGAACTATGTTTCGCATCTGGAGATTCCTCTCTCAAAAGTTCGACAACTTAGTTTCGTCGAACACATACGGTTTCGAGTGGCATCGCCACAGATTTCAGAGAACAGGCGCTTCTCCTGGCACAGTATCGAACACTTAGTTTCAGATAGAACAATTAGTTTAAAAAGGTACTAAGTTTCGCATCAGGAGTTTCCTCTCTCACAAGGTCGACCACTTAGTTTCGTCGAACACATACGGTTTCGAGTGGCATCGCCACAGATTTCAGAGAACAGGCGCTTCTCCTGGCACATTATCGAACACTTAGTTTCAGATAGAACAATTAGATTAAAATGGAACTAGGTTTCGCATCTGGAGTTTCCTCTCTCACAAGGTCGACCAGTTAGTTTCGTCGAACACATACGGTTTCGAGTGGCATCGCCACAGATTTCAGAGAACAGGCGCTTCTCCTGGCACATTATCGAACACTTAGTTTCAGATAGAACAATTAGATTAAAATGGAACTAAGTTTCGCAACTGGTGTTGCCTCTCTCACAAGGTCGACCACTTAGCTTCGTCGAACACATACGGTTTAGAGTGGCATCGCCACAGATTTCAGAGAACAGGCGCTTCTCCTGGCACAGTATCGAACACTTATTTTCAGATAGAACAATTAGTTTAAAATGGAACTATGTTTCGCATCTGGAGTTTCCTCTCTCACAAGGTCGGCGACTTAATTTCGTCAAATACATACGGTTTCGAGGGGCATCGCCACAGATTTCAGAGATCAGGCGCTTCTCCTGGCACAGTGTCGAACACATAGTTT
Organism: Nysson spinosus; assembly: GCA_910591585.2. Classification (NCBI taxonomy): domain Eukaryota; kingdom Metazoa; phylum Arthropoda; class Insecta; order Hymenoptera; family Crabronidae; genus Nysson; species Nysson spinosus. The sequence continues at coordinate 3,302,798 of CAJUYC020000086.1, forward strand.
CCGATAGAACAATTAGTGTAAAATGGAACAAAGCATTGCATCTGGAGTTTCTTCTCTCACAAGGTCGACCACTTAGTTTCGTCGAACACATACGGTTTCGAGTGGCATCGCCACAGATTTCAGAGAACAGGCGTTTCTCCTGGCACAGTATCGAACACTTAGTTTCAGCTAGAACGATTAGTTTAAAATGGAACTAAGTTTCGCATCTGGAGTTTCCTCTCTCACAAGGTCGACCAATTAGTTTCGTCGAACACATACGGTTTCGAGTAGCATCGCCAAAGACTTCAGAGAACAGGCGCTTCTCCTGGCACTGTATCGAACACTTAGTTTCAGATAGAACAATTAGTTTAAAATGGAACTAAGTTTCGCATCCGGAGTTTCCTCTCTCAGAAGATCGAACACATACGGTTTCGAGTAGTAACGCCACAGGTTTCAGAGAACAGGCGCTTCTACTGGCAGATTATCGAACACTTAGTTTCAGATGGAACATTTGGTTTAAAATGGAACTAAATTTCGCATCTGGAGTTTCCTCTCTCACAAGGTCGACCACTTAGTTTCATCGAACACATACGGTTTCGAGTGGCATCGCCACAGATTTCAGAGAACAGGCGCCTCTCCTGGCACAGTATCGAACACTTAGTTTCAGATAGAACAATTAGTTTAAAATGGAACTAAGTTTCGCATCTGGAGTTTCCTCTTTCACAAGGCGACCACTTAGTTTCGTCGAACACATACGGTTTCGAGTGGTATCGCCACAGATTACAGAGAAGAGGCGCTTCTCCTGGCACAGTATCGAACACTTAGTATCAGATAGAACAGTTAGTTTAAAATGGACATAAGCTTCGCATCTGGCGTTTCCTCTCTCACATGGTCGACCACTTAGTTTCGTCGAACACATACGGTTTCGAGTAGCATCGCCACAGATTTCAGAGAACGGGCACTTCCCCTGGCACAGTGTCGAACACTTAGTATCAGATAGAACAATTAGTTTAAAATGGAAATAAGCTTCGCATCTGGAGTTTCCTCTCTCACAAGGTCGACCACTTAGTTTCCTCGAACACATACGGTTTCGAGTAGCATCGCCACAGATTTCAGAGAACAGGCGCTTCTCCTGGCACAGTATCGAACACTTAGTTTCAGCTAGAACGATTAGTTTAAAATGGAACTAAGTTTCGCATCTGGAGTTTCCTCTCTCACAAGGTCGACCAATTAGTTTCGTCGAACACATACGGTTTCGAGTAGCATCGCCAAAGACTTCAGAGAACAGGCGCTTCTCCTGGCACTGTATCGAACACTTAGTTTCAGATAGAACAATTAGTTTAAAATGGAACTAAGTTTCGCATCCGGAGTTTCCTCTCTCAGAAGATCGAACACATACGGTTTCGAGTAGTAACGCCACAGGTTTCAGAGAACAGGCGCTTCTACTGGCAGATTATCGAACACTTAGTTTCAGATGGAACATTTGGTTTAAAATGGAACTAAATTTCGCATCTGGAGTTTCCTCTCTCACAAGGTCGACCACTTAGTTTCATCGAACACATACGGTTTCGAGTGGCATCGCCACAGATTTCAGAGAACAGGCGCCTCTCCTGGCACAGTATCGAACACTTAGTTTCAGATAGAACAATTAGTTTAAAATGGAACTAAGTTTCGCATCTGGAGTTTCCTCTTTCACAAGGCGACCACTTAGTTTCGTCGAACACATACGGTTTCGAGTGGTATCGCCACAGATTACAGAGAAGAGGCGCTTCTCCTGGCACAGTATCGAACACTTAGTATCAGATAGAACAGTTAGTTTAAAATGGAAATAAGCGTCGCATCTGGCGTTTCCTCTCTCACATGGTCGACCACTTAGTTTCGTCGAACACATACGGTTTCGAGTAGCATCGCCACAGATTTCAGAGAACGGGCACTTCCCCTGGCACAGTATCGAACACTTAGTATCAGATAGAACAGTTAGTTTAAAATGGAAATAAGCTTCGCATCTGGCGTTTCCTCTCTCACATGGTCGACCACTTAGTTTCATCGAACACATACGGTTTCGAGTGGCATCGCCACAGATTTCAGAGAACAGGCGCCTCTCCTGGCACAGTATCGAACACTTAGTTTCAGATAGAACAATTAGTTTAAAATGGAACTAAGTTTCGCATCTGGAGTTTCCTCTTTCACAAGGCGACCACTTAGTTTCGTCGAACACATACGGTTTCGAGTGGTATCGCCACAGATTACAGAGAAGAGGCGCTTCTCCTGGCACAGTATCGAACCCTTAGTTTCAGATGGAACATTTGGTTTAAAATGGAACTAAATTTCGCATCTGGAGTTTCCTCTCTCACAAGGTCGACCAATTAGTTTCGTCGAACACATACGGTTTCGAGTAGCATCGCCAAAGACTTCAGAGAACAGGCGCTTCTCCTGGCACTGTATCGAACACTTAGTTTCAGATAGAACAATTAGTTTAAAATGGAACTAAGTTTCGCATCCGGAGTTTCCTCTCTCAGAAGATCGAACACATACGGTTTCGAGTAGTAACGCCACAGGTTTCAGAGAACAGGCGCTTCTACTGGCAGATTATCGAACACTTAGTTTCAGATGGAACATTTGGTTTAAAATGGAACTAAATTTCGCATCTGGAGTTTCCTCTCTCACAAGGTCGACCACTTAGTTTCATCGAACACATACGGTTTCGAGTGGCATCGCCACAGATTTCGGAGAACGGGCACTTCTCTTGGCACAGTATCGAACACTTAGTTTCAGATAGAACAATTAGTTTAAAATAGAACTATGTTTCGCATCTGGAGTATCCTCTATCACAAGGTCAACCACTTAGTTTCGTCGAACACATACGGTTTCGAGTGGCATCGCCACAGATTTCAGAGAACAGGCGTTTCTCCTGGCACAATGTCGAACAGTTAGTTTCAGATAGAACAACTAGTTTAAAATGGAACTAAGTTTCGCATCAGGAGTTTCCTCTCTCACAAGGTCGACCACTTAGTTTCGTCGAACACATACGGTTTCGAGTAGCATCGCCACAGATTTCAGAGAACGGGCACTTCCCCTGGCACAGTATCGAACACTTAGTATCAGATAGAACAGTTAGTTTAAAATGGAAATAAGCTTCGCATCTGGCGTTTCCTCTCTCACATGGTCGACCACTTAGTTTCATCGAACACATACGGTTTCGAGTGGCATCGCCACAGATTTCAGAGAACAGGCGCCTCTCCTGGCACAGTATCGAACACTTAGTTTCAGATAGAACAATTAGTTTAAAATGGAACTAAGTTTCGCATCTGGAGTTTCCTCTTTCACAAGGCGACCACTTAGTTTCGTCGAACACATACGGTTTCGAGTGGTATCGCCACAGATTACAGAGAAGAGGCGCTTCTCCTGGCACAGTATCGAACCCTTAGTTTCAGATGGAACATTTGGTTTAAAATGGAACTAAATTTCGCATCTGGAGTTTCCTCTCTCACAAGGTCGACCACTTAGTTTCATCGAACACATACGGTTTCGAGTGGCATCGCCACAGATTTCAGAGAACAGGCGCCTCTCCTGGCACAGTATCGAACACTTAGTTTCAGATAGAACAATTAGTTTAAAATGGAACTAAGTTTCGCATCTGGAGTTTCCTCTTTCACAAGGCGACCACTTAGTTTCGTCGAACACATACGGTTTCGAGTGGTATCGCCACAGATTACAGAGAAGAGGCGCTTCTCCTGGCACAGTATCGAACACTTAGTATCAGATAGAACAGTTAGTTTAAAATGGAAATAAGCTTCGCATCTGGCGTTTCCTCTCTCACATGGTCGACCACTTAGTTTCGTCGAACACATACGGTTTCGAGTAGCATCGCCACAGATTTCAGAGAACGGGCACTTCCCCTGGCACAGTATCGAACACTTAGTATCAGATAGAACAATTAGTTTAAAATGGAAATAAGCTTCGCATCTGGAGTTTCCTCTCTCACAAGGTCGACCACTTAGTTTCCTCGAACACATACGGTTTCGAGTAGCATCGCCACAGATTTCAGAGAACAGGCGCTTCTCCTGGCACAGTATCGAACACTTAGTTTCAGATAGAACAATTAGTTTAAAATGGAACTAAGTTTCGCATCTGGAGTTTCCTCTCTCAAAAGGTCGACCACTTAGTTTCATAGAACACATACGGTTTCGAGTGGCATCGCCACAGATTTCAGAGAACAGGCGCTTCTCCTGGCACAGTATCGAACACTTAGTTTCAGATAGAACAATTAGTTTAAAATGGAACTAAGTTTCGCATCCGGAGTTTCCTCTCTCACAAGGCGGCCACTCATTTTCGTGGAACACATTCGGTTTCGAGTAGCATCGCCACAGATTTCGGAGAACGGGCACTTCTCTTGGCACAGTATCGAACACTTAGTTTCAGATAGAACAATTAGTTTAAAATAGAACTATGTTTCGCATCTGGAGTATCCTCTATCACAAGGTCAACCACTTAGTTTCGTCGAACACATACGGTTTCGAGTGGCATCGCCACAGATTTCAGAGAACAGGCGTTTCTCCTGGCACAATGTCGAACAGTTAGTTTCAGATAGAACAACTAGTTTAAAATGGAACTAAGTTTCGCATCAGGAGTTTCCTCTCTCACAAGGTCGACCACTTAGTTTCGTCGAACACATACGGTTTCGAGTAGCATCGCCACAGATTTCAGAGAACGGGCACTTCCCCTGGCACAGTATCGAACACTTAGTATCAGATAGAACAGTTAGTTTAAAATGGAAATAAGCTTCGCATCTGGCGTTTCCTCTCTCACATGGTCGACCACTTAGTTTCGTCGAACACATACGGTTTCGAGTAGCATTGCCACAGATTTCAGAGAACGGGCACTTCCCCTGGCACAGTATCGAACACTTAGTTTCAGATAGAACAATTAGATTAAAATGGAACTAAGTTCCGCATCTGGAGTTTCCTCTCTCACAAGGTCGACCACTTAGTTTCGTCGAACACATACGGTTTCGAGTGGCATCGCCACAGATTTCAGAGAACAGGCGCTTCTCCTGGCACAGTGTCGAACACATAGTTTCCGATAGAACAATTAGTGCAAAATGGAACAAAGCATTGCATCTGGAGTTTCTTCTCTCACATGGTCGACCACTTAGTTTCGTCGAACACATACGGTTTCGAGTGGCATCGCCACAGATTTCAGAGAACAGGCGTTTCTCCTGGCACAGTATCGAACACTTAGTTTCAGCTAGAACGATTAGTTTAAAATGGAACTAAGTTTCGCATCTGGAGTTTCCTCTCTCACAAGGTCGACCAATTAGTTTCGTCGAACACATACGGTTTCGAGTAGCATCGCCAAAGACTTCAGAGAACAGGCGCTTCTCCTGGCACTGTATCGAACACTTAGTTTCAGATAGAACAATTAGTTTAAAATGGAACTAAGTTTCGCATCCGGAGTTTCCTCTCTCAGAAGGTCGATCACATACGGTTTCGAGTAGTAACGCCACAGGTTTCAGAGAACAGGCGCTTCTACTGGCAGATTATCGAACACTTAGTTTCAGATGGAACATTTGGTTTAAAATGGAACTAAATTTCGCATCTGGAGTTTCCTCTCTCGCAAGGTCGACCACTTAGTTTCGTCGAACACATACGGTTTCGAGTAGCATCGCCACAGATTTCAGAGAACAGGCGCTTCTCCTGGCACAGTATCGAACACTCAGTTACAGATAGAACACTTAGTTTAAAATGGAACTATGTTTCGCATTTGGAGTTTCCTCTCTCGCACGGTCTACCACTTACTTTCGTCGAACACATTCGGCTTCGAGTAGCAACGCCACAGGTTTCAGAGAACGGGCGCTTCTACTGGTAGAGGATCGAATACTTAGTTTCATATAGAACATTTAGTTTAAAATGTGAATAAGCTTCGCATATGGAGTTTCCTCCCTCACAAGGTCGACCACTTAGTTTCCTCGAACACATACGGTTTCGAGTGGCATCGCCACAGATTTCAGAGAACGGGCACTTCTCCTGGCACAGCATCGAACACTTAGTTTCAGATAGAACAATTAGTTTAAAATGGAACTATGTTTCGCATCTGGAGATTCCTCTCTCAAAAGTTCGACAACTTAGTTTCGTCGAACACATACGGTTTCGAGTGGCATCGCCACAGATTTCAGAGAACAGGCGCTTCTCCTGGCACAGTATCGAACACTTAGTTTCAGATAGAACAATTAGTTTAAAAAGGTACTAAGTTTCGCATCAGGAGTTTCCTCTCTCACAAGGTCGACCACTTAGTTTCGTCGAACACATACGGTTTCGAGTGGCATCGCCACAGATTTCAGAGAACAGGCGCTTCTCCTGGCACATTATCGAACACTTAGTTTCAGATAGAACAATTAGATTAAAATGGAACTAGGTTTCGCATCTGGAGTTTCCTCTCTCACAAGGTCGACCACTTAGTTTCGTCGAACACATACGGTTTCGAGTGGCATCGCCACAGATTTCAGAGAACAGGCGCTTCTCCTGGCACATTATCGAACACTTAGTTTCAGATAGAACAATTAGATTAAAATGGAACTAAGTTTCGCAACTGGTGTTGCCTCTCTCACAAGGTCGACCACTTAGCTTCGTCGAACACATACGGTTTAGAGTGGCATCGCCACAGATTTCAGAGAACAGGCGCTTCTCCTGGCACAGTATCGAACACTTATTTTCAGATAGAACAATTAGTTTAAAATGGAACTATGTTTCGCATCTGGAGTTTCCTCTCTCACAAGGTCGGCGACTTAATTTCGTCAAATACATACGGTTTCGAGGGGCATCGCCACAGATTTCAGAGATCAGGCGCTTCTCCTGGCACAGTGTCGAACACATAGTTTCCGATAGAACAATTAGTGTAAAATGGAACAAAGCATTGCATCTGGAGTTTCTTCTCTCACAAGGTCGACCACTTAGTTTCGTCGAACACATACGGTTTCGAGTGGCATCGCCACAGATTTCAGAGAACAGGCGTTTCTCCTGGCACAGTATCGAACACTTAGTTTCAGCTAGAACGATTAGTTTAAAATGGAACTAAGTTTCGCATCTGGAGTTTCCTCTCTCACAAGGTCGACCAATTAGTTTCGTCGAACACATACGGTTTCGAGTAGCATCGCCAAAGACTTCAGAGAACAGGCGCTTCTCCTGGCACTGTATCGAACACTTAGTTTCAGATAGAACAATTAGTTTAAAATGGAACTAAGTTTCGCATCCGGAGTTTCCTCTCTCAGAAGATCGAACACATACGGTTTCGAGTAGTAACGCCACAGGTTTCAGAGAACAGGCGCTTCTACTGGCAGATTATCGAACACTTAGTTTCAGATGGAACATTTGGTTTAAAATGGAACTAAATTTCGCATCTGGAGTTTCCTCTCTCACAAGGTCGACCACTTAGTTTCGTCAAACACATACGGTTTCGAGTGGCATCGCCACAGAATTCAGAGAACAGGCGCTTCTCGTGGCACAGTATCGAACACTTAGTTTCAGGTAGAACAATTAGTTTAAAATGGAACTAAGTTTCGCATCCGGAGTTTCCTCTCTCAGAAGGTCGAACACATACGGTTTCGAGTAGTAACGCCACAGGTTTCAGAGAACAGGCGCTTCTCCTGGCACAGTATCGAACACTTAGTTACAGATAGAACACTTAGTTTAAAATGGAACTATGTTTCGCATCTGGAGTTTCCTCTCTCACAAGGTCGACCACTTAGTTTCGTCGAACACATACGGTTTCGAGTAGCATCGCCACAGATTTCAGAGAACAGGCGCTTCTCCTGGCACAGTATCGAACACTTAGTTACAGATAGAACACTTAGTTTAAAATGGAACTATGTTTCGCATTTGGAGTTTCCTCTCTCGCACGGTCTACCACTTACTTTCGTCGAACACATTCGGCTTCGAGTAGCAACGCCACAGGTTTCAGAGAACGGGCGCTTCTACTGGCAGAGGATCGAATACTTAGTTTCATATAGAACATTTAGTTTAAAATGTGAATAAGCTTCGCATATGGAGTTTCCTCCCTCACAAGGTCGACCACTTAGTTTCCTCGAACACATACGGTTTCGAGTGGCATCGCCACAGATTTCAGAGAACGGGCACTTCTCCTGGCACAGTATCGAACACTTAGTTTCAGATAGAACAATTAGTTTAAAATGGAACTATGTTTCGCATCTGGAGATTCCTCTCTCAAAAGTTCGACAACTTAGTTTCGTCGAACACATACGGTTTCGAGTGGCATCGCCACAGATTTCAGAGAACAGGCGCTTCTCCTGGCACAGTATCTAACACTTAGTTTCAGATAGAACAATTAGTTTAAAAAGGTACTAAGTTTCGCATCAGGAGTTTCCTCTCTCACAAGGTCGACCACTTAGTTTCGTCGAACACATACGGTTTCGAGTGGCATCGCCACAGATTTCAGAGAACAGGCGCTTCTCCTGGCACATTATCGAACACTTAGTTTCAGATAGAACAATTAGATTAAAATGGAACTAGGTTTCGCATCTGGAGTTTCCTCTCTCACAAGGTCGACCACTTAGTTTCGTCGAACACATACGGTTTCGAGTGGCATCGCCACAGATTTCAGAGAACAGGCGCTTCTCCTGGCACATTATCGAACACTTAGTTTCAGATAGAACAATTAGATTAAAATGGAACTAAGTTTCGCAACTTGTGTTGCCTCTCTCACAAGGTCCAGCACATAGTTTCGTCGAACACATACGGTTTCGAGTGGCATCGCCACAGGTTTCAGAGAACAGGCGTTTCTCCTGGCACAGTATCGAACACTTAGTTTCAGCTAGAACGATTAGTTTAAAAGGGAACTAAGTTTCGCATCTGGAGTTTCCTCTCTCACAAGGTCGACCACTTAGTTTCGTCGAACACATACGGTTTCGAGTGGCATCGCCACACATTTCAGAGAACAGGCGCTTCTCCTGGCACAGTATCGAACACTTAGTTTCCAATAGAACAATTAGTTTAAAATGGAACTAAGTTTCGCATCTGGAGTTTCCTCTCACACAAGGTCGACCACTTAGTTTCGTCGAACACATACGGTTTCGAGTGGCATCGCCACAGATTTCAGAGAACAGGCGTTTCTCCTGGCACAGTATCGAACACCTAGTTTCAGCTAGAACGATTAGCTTAAAATGGAACTAAGTTTCGCATCTGGAGTTTCCTCTCTCACAAGGTCGACCACTTAGTTTCGTCGCACACATACGGTTTCGAGTAGCATCGCCAAAGGCTTCAGAGAACAGGCGCTTCTCCTGGCACTGTATCGAACACTTACTTTCAGACAGAACAATTAGTTTAAAATGGAACAAAGTTTCGAATCTGGAGTGTCCTCTCCCACAAGGTCGGCCACTTAGTTTTCTCGAACACATACGGTTTCGAGTATTATCGCCACTGATCTCAGAGAACAGGCGCTTCTCCTGGCACAGTAGCGAACACTTAGATTCAGAAGGAACAATTAGTTTAAAATGGAACTAAGTTTCGCATCTGGAGTTTCCTCCCTCACAAGGTCGGCCACTTAGTTTCGTCGAACACATACGGTTTCGAGTGGCATCGCCACAGATTTCAGAGAACAGGCGCTTCTCCTGGCACTGTATCGAACACTTATTTTCAGATAGAACAATTAGTTTAAAATGGAACTATGTTTCGCATCTGGAGTTTCCTCTCTCACAAGGTCGGCGACTTAGTTTCGTCGAACACATACGGTTTCGAGTGGCACGCCACAGATTTCAGAGAACAGGCGCTTCTCCTGGCACAGTATCGAACACTTAGCTTCAGATAGAACAATTAGTTTAAAATGGAACTAAGTTTCGCATCCGGAGTTTCCTCTCTCAGAAGGTCGACCACTTAGTTTCGTCGAACTCATACGGTTTCGAGTAGCAACGCCACAGGTTTCAGAGAACAGGCGCTTCTACTGGCAGATTAACGAACACTTATTTTCAGATGGAACATTTGGTTTAAAATGGAACTATGTTTCGCATCTGGAGTTTCCTCTCCCACAAGGTCGACCACTTAGTTTCGTCGAACACATACGGTTTCGAGTGGCATCGCCACAGATTTCAGAGAACAGGCGCTTCTCGTGGCACAGTATCGAACACTTAGTTTCAGCTAGAACGATTAGTTTAAAATGGAACTAAGTTTCGCATCTGGAGTTTCCTCTCTCACAAGGTCGACCACTTACTTTCGTCGCACACATACGGTTTCGAGTAGCATCGCCAAAGGCTTCAGAGAACAGGCGCTTCTCCTGGCACTGTATCGAACACTTAGTTTCAGACAGAACAATTAGTTTAAAATGGAACAAAGTTTCGCATCTGGAGTGTCCTCTCCCACAAGGTCGGCCACTTAGTTTCCTCGAACACATACGGTTTCGAGTATTATCGCCACTGATCTCAGAGAACAGGCGCTTCTCCTGGCACAGTATCGAACACTTAGATTCAGAAGGAACAATTAGTTTAAAATGGAACTAAGTTTCGCATCTGGAGTTTCCTCTCTCACATGGTCGGCCACTTAGTTTCGTCGAACACATACGGTTTCGAGTGGCATCGCCACAGATTTCAGAGAACAGGCGCTTCTCGTGGCACAGTATCGAACACTTAGTTTCAGATAGAACAATTAGTTTAAAATGGAACTAAGTTTCGCATCCGGAGTTTCCTCTCTCAGAAGGTCGAACACATACGGTTTCGGGTAGTAACGCCACAGATTTCAGAGAACAGGCGCTTCTCCTGGCACAGTATCGAACACTTATTTTCAGATAGAAGAATTAGTTTAAAATGGAACTATGTTTCGCATCTGGAGTTTCCTCTCTCACAAGGTCGGCGACTTAGTTTCGTCGAACACATACGGTTTCGAGTGGCATCGCCACAGATTTCAGAGAACGGGCACTTCTCCTGGCACAGTATCGAACACTTAGTATCAGATAGAACAATTAGTTTAAAATGGAAATAAGCTTCGTATCTGGAGTTTCCTCTCTCACAAGGTCGACCACTTAGTTTCCTCGAACACATACGGTTTCGAGTGGCATCGCCACAGATTTCAGAGAACGGGCACTTCTCCTGGCACAGTATCGAACACTTAGTTTCAGATAGAACAATTAGTTTAAAATGGAACTAAGTTTCGCATCTGGAATTTCCTCTCTCACAAGGTCGGCCGCTTAGTATCGTCGAACACATACGGTTTCGAGTGGCATCGCTACAGATCTCAGAGAACTGGCGCTTCTCCTGGCACAGTATCGAATACTTAGTTTCAGATAGAACAATTAGTTTAAAATGGAACTAAGTTTCGCATCCGGAGTTTCCTCTCTCACAAGGTCGACCACTTAGTTTCCTCGAACACATACGGTTTCGAGTAGCATCGCCACAGATTTCAGAGAACAGGCGCTCCTCCTGGCACAGTATCGAACACTTAGTTTCAGATAGAACAATTAGTTTAAAATGGAACTAAGTTTCGCATCTGGAGATTCCTCTCTCAAAAGTTCGACAACTTAGTTTCGTCGAACACATACGGTTTCGAATGGCATCGCCACAGATTTCAGAGAACAGGCGCTTCTCCTGGCACCGTATCGAATACTTAGTTTCAGATAGAACAATTAGTTTAAAAAGGTACTAAGTTTCGCATCAGGAGTTTCCTCTCTCACAAGGTCGACCACTTAGTTTCGTCGAACACATACGGTTTCGAGTAGCATCGCCACAGATTTCAGAGAACGGGCACTTCCCCTGGCACAGTATCGAACACTTAGTATCAGATAGAACAATTAGTTTAAAATGGAAATAAGCTTCGTATCTGGAGTTTCCTCTCTCACAAGGTCGACCACTTAGTTTCCTCGAACACATACGGTTTCGAGTGGCATCGCCACAGATTTCAGAGAACGGGCACTTCTCCTGGCACAGTATCGAACACTTAGTTTCAGATAGAACAATTAGTTTAAAATGGAACTAAGTTTCGCATCTGGAATTTCCTCTCTCACAAGGTCGGCCGCTTAGTATCGTCGAACACATACGGTTTCGAGTGGCATCGCTACAGATCTCAGAGAACTGGCGCTTCTCCTGGCGCAGTATCGAATACTTAGTTTCAGATAGAACAATTAGTTTAAAATGGAACTAAGTTTCGCATCCGGAGTTTCCTCTCTCACAAGGTCGACCACTTAGTTTCCTCGAACACATACGGTTTCGAGTAGCATCGCCACTGATCTCAGAGTACAGGCGCTCCTCCTGGCACAGTATCGAACACTTAGTTTCAGATAGAACAATTAGTTTAAAATGGAACTAAGTTTCGCATCTGGAGATTCCTCTCTCAAAAGTTCGACAACTTAGTTTCGTCGAACACATACGGTTTCGAATGGCATCGCCACAGATTTCAGAGAACAGGCGCTTCTCCTGGCACAGTATCGAATACTTAGTTTCAGATAGAACAATTAGTTTAAAAAGGTACTAAGTTTCGCATCAGGAGTTTCCTCTCTCACAAGGTCGACCACTTAGTTTCGTCGAACACATACGGTTTCGAGTAGCATCGCCACAGATTTCAGAGAACGGGCACTTCCCCTGGCACAGTATCGAACACTTAGTATCAGATAGAACAATTAGTTTAAAATGGAAATAAGCTTCGTATCTGGAGTTTCCTCTCTCACAAGGTCGACCACTTAGTTTCCTCGAACACATACGGTTTCGAGTGGCATCGCCACAGATTTCAGAGAACGGGCACTTCTCCTGGCACAGTATCGAACACTTAGTTTCAGATAGAACAATTAGTTTAAAATGGAACTAAGTTTCGCATCTGGAATTTCCTCTCTCACAAGGTCGGCCGCTTAGTATCGTCGAACACATACGGTTTCGAGTGGCATCGCTACAGATCTCAGAGAACAGGCGCTTCTACTGGCAGATTATCGAACACTTAGTTTCAGATGGAACATTTGGTTTAAAATGGAACTAAATTTCGCATCTGGAGTTTCCTCTCTCGCAAGGTCGACCACTTAGTTTCGTCGAACACATACGGTTTCGAGTAGCATCGCCACAGATTTCAGAGAACAGGCGCTTCTCCTGGCACAGTATCGAACACTTAGTTACAGATAGAACACTTAGTTTAAAATGGAACTATGTTTCGCATTTGGAGTTTCCTCTCTCGCACGGTCTACCACTTACTTTCGTCGAACACATTCGGCTTCGAGTAGCAACGCCACAGGTTTCAGAGAACGGGCACTTCTACTGGCAGAGGATCGAATACTTAGTTTCATATAGAACATTTAGTTTAAAATGTGAATAAGCTTCGCATATGGGGTTTCCTCCCTCACAAGGTCGACCACTTAGTTTCCTCGAACACATACGGTTTCGAGTAGCATCGCCACAGATTTCAGAGTACAGGCGCTTCTCCTGGCACAGTATCGAACACTTTCAGATAGAACAATTAGTTTAAAATGGAACAAAGCTTTGCATCTGGAGTTTCTTCTCTCACAAGGTCGACCACTTAGTTTCGTCGAACACATACGGTTTCGAGTGGCATCGCCACAGATTTCAGAGAACAGGCGTTTCTCCTGGCATAGTATCGAACACTTAGTTTCAGCTAGAACGATTAGTTTAAAATGGAACTAAGTTTCGCATCTGGAGTTTCCTCTCTCACAAGGTCGACGACTTAGTTTCGTCGAACACATACGGTTTCGAGTAGCATCGCCACCGATTTCAGAGAACAGGCGCTTCTCCGGGCAGACTATCAGACACATAGTTTCAGAAAGAACAATTAGTTTAAAATTGTACTAAATTTCGCATCTGGAGTTTCTTCCCTCACAAGGCGACCACTTAATTTCGTCGAACACATACGGTTTCGAGGGGCATCGCCACAAATTTCAGAAAACAGGCGCTTCGCCTGGCACAGTATCGAACACTTATTTCAGACAGAACAATTAGTTTAAAATGGAACTATGTTTCGCATCTGGAGTATCCTCTCTCACAAGATCAACCACTTAGTTTCGTCGAACACATACGGTTTCGAGTGGCATCGCCACACATTTCAGAAAACAGGCGCTTCTGCTGGCACTGTATCGAACACTTAGTTTCAGACAGAACATTTAGTTTAAAATGGAACAAAGTTTCGCATCTGGAGTTTCCTCTCTCACAAGGTCGACCACTTAGTCTCGTCGAACACATACGGTTTCGAGTAGCATCGCCACTGATCTCAGAGAACAGGCGCTACTCCTGGCACAGTATCGAATACTTAGTTTCAGATAGAACAATTAGTTTAAAATGGAAATAAGTTTCGCATCTGGAGTTTCCTCTCTCACAAGGTCCAGCACATAGTTTCGTCGAACACATACGGTTTCGAGTGGCATCGCCACAGGTTTCAGAGAACAGGCGTTTCTCCTGGCACAGTATCGAACACTTAGTTTCAGCTAGAACGATTAGTTTAAAATGGAACTAAGTTTCGCATCTGGAGTTTCCTCTCTCACAAGGTCGACCACTTAGTTTCGTCGAACACATACGGTTTCGAGTGGCACCGCCACACATTTCAGAGAACAGGCGCTTCTCCTGGCACAGTATCGAACACTTAGTTTCCAATAGAACAATTAGTTTAAAATGGAACTAAGTTTCGCATCTGGAGTTTCCTCTCACACAAGGTCGACCACTTAGTTTCGTCGAACACATACGGTTTCGAGTGGCATCGCCCCAGATTTCAGAGAACAGGCGTTTCTCCTGGCACAGTATCGAACACTTAGTTTCAGCTAGAACGATTAGTTTAAAATGGAACAAAGTTTCGCATCTGGAGTTTCCTCTCTCACAAGGTCGACCACTTAGTCTCGTCGAACACATACGGTTTCGAGTAGCATCGCCACTGATCTCAGAGAACAGGCGCTACTCCTGGCACAGTATCGAATACTTAGTTTCAGATAGAACAATTAGTTTAAAATGGAAATAAGTTTCGCATCTGGAGTTTCCTCTCTCACAAGGTCCAGCACATAGTTTCGTCGAACACATACGGTTTCGAGTGGCATCGCCACAGGTTTCAGAGAACAGGCGTTTCTCCTGGCACAGTATCGAACACTTAGTTTCAGCTGGAACGATTAGTTTAAAATGGAACTAAGTTTCGCATCTGGAGTTTCCTCTCTCACAAGGTCGACCACTTAGTTTCGTCGAACACATACGGTTTCGAGTGGCACCGCCACACATTTCAGAGAACAGGCGCTTCTCCTGGCACAGTATCGAACACTTAGTTTCCAATAGAACAATTAGTTTAAAATGGAACTAAGTTTCGCATCTGGAGTTTCCTCTCACACAAGGTCGACCACTTAGTTTCGTCGAACACATACGGTTTCGAGTGGCATCGCCCCAGATTTCAGAGAACAGGCGTTTCTCCTGGCACAGTATCGAACACTTAGTTTCAGCTAGAACGATTAGTTTAAAATGGAACTAAGTTTCGCATCTGGAGTTTCCTCTCTCACAAGGTCGACCATTTAGTTTCGTCGCACACATACGGTTTCGAGTAGCATCGCCAAAGGCTTCAGAGAACAGGCGCTTCTCCTGGCACTGTATCGAACACTTAGTTTCAGACAGAACAATTAGTTTAAAATGGAACAAAGTTTCGCATCTGGAGTGTCCTCTCCCACAAGTTCGGCCACTTAGTTTCCTTGAACACATACGGTTTCGAGTAGCATCGCCACTGATCTCAGAGAACAGGCGCTTCTCCTGGCACAGTATCGAACACTTAGATTCAGAAGGAACAATTAGTTTAAAATGGAACTAAGTTTCGCATCTGGAGTTTCCTCTCTCACAAGGTCGGCCACTTAGTTTCGTCGAACACATACGGTTTCGAGTGGCATCGCCACAGATTTCAGAGAACAGGCGCTTCTCCTGGCACTGTATCGAACACTTATTTTCAGATAGAACAATTAGTTTAAAATGGAACTATATTTCGCATCTGGAGTTTCCTCTCTCACAAGGTCGGCCACTTAGTTTCCTCGAACACATACGGTTTCGAGTAGCATCGCCACTGATCTCAGAGAACAGGCGCTTCTCCTGGCACAGTATCGAACACTTAGATTCAGAAGGAATAATTAGTTTAAAATGGAACTAAGTTTCGCATCTGGAGTTTCCTCTCTCACAAGGTCGGCCACTTAGTTTCGTCGAACACATACGGTTTCGAGTGGCATCGCCACAGATTTCAGAGAACAGGCGCTTCTCCTGGCACTGTATCGAACACTTATTTTCAGATAGAACAATTAGTTTAAAATGGAACTATATTTCGCATCTGGAGTTTCCTCTCTCACAAGGTCGGCGACTTAGTTTCGTCGAACACATACGGTTTCGAGTGGCACGCCACAAATTTCAGAGAACAGGCGCTTCTCCTGGCACAGTATCGAACACTTAGCTTCAGATAGAACAAATAGTTTAAAATGGAACTAAGTTTCGCATCTGGAGTTTCCTCTCTCAGAAGGTCGACCAATTAGTTTCGTCGAACACATACGGTTTCGAGTAGCATCGCCAAAGACTTCAGAGAACAGGCGCTTCTCCTGGCACTGTATCGAACACTTAGTTTCAGACAGAACAATTAGTTTAAAATGGAACAAAGTTTCGCATCTGAAGTGTCCTCTCCCACAAGGTCGGCCACTTAGTTTCCTCGAACACATACGGTTTCGAGTAGCATCGCCACTGATCTCAGAGAACAGGCGCTACTCCTGGCACAGTTTCGAATACTTAGTTTCAGATAGAACAATTAGTTTAAAATGGAACTAATTTTCGCATGTGGAGTTTCCTCTCTCACAAGGTCCACCACATAGTTTCGTCGAACACATACGGTTTCGAGTAGCATCGCCACAGATTTCAGAGAACGAGCACTTCTCCTGGCACAGTATCGAACACTTATTTTCAGATAGAACAATTAGTTAAAAATGGAACTATGTTTCGCATCTGGAGTTTCCTCTCTCACAAGGTCGACGACTTAGTTTCGTCGAACACATACGGTTTCGAGTAGCATCGCCACGGATTTCAGAGAACAGGCGCTTCTCCGGGCAGACTATCAGACACATAGTTTCAGAAAGAACAATTAGTTTAAAATTGTACTAAATTTCGCATCTGGAGTTTCTTCCCTCACAAGGCGACCACTTAATTTCGTCGAACACATACGGTTTCGAGGGGCATCGCCACAGTTTTCAGAAAACAGGCGCTTCGCCTGGCACAGTATCGAACACTTATTTCAGACAGAACAATTAGTTTAAAATGGAACTATGTTTCGCATCTGGAGTATCCTCTCTCACAAGATCAACCACTTAGTTTCGTCGAACACATACGGTTTCGAGTGGCATCGCCACACATTTCAGAAAACAGGCGCTTCTGCTGGCACTGTATCGAACACTTATTTTCAGATAGAACAATTAGTTAAAAATGGAACTATGTTTCGCATCTGGAGTTTCCTCTCTCACAAGGTCGACGACTTAGTTTCGTCGAACACATACGGTTTCGAGTAGCATCGCCACCGATTTCAGAGAACAGGCGCTTCTCCGGGCAGACTATCAGACACATAGTTTCAGAAAGAACAATTAGTTTAAAATTGTACTAAATTTCGCATCTGGAGTTTCTTCCCTCACAAGGCGACCACTTAATTTCGTCGAACACATACGGTTTCGAGGGGCATCGCCACAGATTTCAGAAAACAGGCGCTTCGCCTGGCACAGTATCGAACACTTATTTCAGACAGAACAATTAGTTTAAAATGGAACTATGTTTCGCATCTGGAGTATCCTCTCTCACAAGATCAACCACTTAGTTTCGTCGAACACATACGGTTTCGAGTTGCATCGCCACACATTTCAGAAAACAGGCGCTTCTGCTGGCACTGTATCGAACACTTAGTTTCAGACAGAACATTTAGTTTAAAATGGAACAAAGTTTCGCATCTGGAGTTTCCTATCTCACAAGGTCGACCACTTAGTCTCGTCGAACACATACGGTTTCGAGTAGCATCGCCACTGATCTCAGAGAACAGGCGCTACTCCTGGCACAGTATCGAATACTTAGTTTCAGATAGAACAATTAGTTTAAAATGGAAATAAGTTTCGCATCTGGAGTTTCCTCTCTCACAAGGTCCAGCACATAGTTTCGTCGAACACGTACGGTTTCGAGTGGCATCGCCACAGGTTTCAGAGAACAGGCGTTTCTCCTGGCACAGTATCGAACACTTAGTTTCAGCTAGAACGATTAGTTTAAAATGGAACTAAGTTTCGCATCTGGAGTTTCCTCTCTCACAAGGTCGACCACTTAGTTTCGTCGAACACATACGGTTTCGAGTGGCATCGCCACACATTTCAGAGAACAGGCGCTTCTCCTGGCACAGTATCGAACACTTAGTTTCCAATAGAACAATTAGTTTAAAATGGAACTAAGTTTCGCATCTGGAGTTTCCTCTCACACAAGGTCGACCACTTAGTTTCGTCGAACACATACGGTTTCGAGTGGCATCGCCACAGATTTCAGAGAACAGGCGTTTCTCCTGGCACAGTATCGAACACTTAGTTTCAGCTAGAACGATTAGTTTAAAATGGAACTAAGTTTCGCATCTGGAGTTTCCTCTCTCACAAGGTCGACCATTTAGTTTCGTCGCACACATACGGTTTCGAGTAGCATCGCCAAAGGCTTCAGAGAACAGGCGCTTCTCCTGGCACTGTATCGCACACTTAGTTTCAGACAGAACAATTAGTTTAAAATGGAACAAAGTTTCGCATCTGGAGTGTCCTCTCCCACAAGGTCGGCCACTTAGTTTCCTCGAACACATACGGTTTCGAGTAGCATCGCCACTGATCTCAGAGAACAGGCGTTTCTCCTGGCACAGTATCGAACACTTAGATTCAGAAGGAACAATTAGTTTAAAATGGAACTAAGTTTCGCATCTGGAGTTTCCTCTCTCACAAGGTGGGCCACTTCGTTTCGTCGAACACATACGGTTTCGAGTGGCATCGCCACAGATTTCAGAGAACAGGCGCTTCTCCTGGCACTGTATCGAACACTTATTTTCAGATAGAACAATTAGTTTAAAATGGAACTATATTTCGCATCTGGAGTTTCCTCTCTCACAAGGTCGGCGACTTAGTTTCGTCGAACACATACGGTTTCGGGTGGCACGCCACAAATTTCAGAGAACAGGCGCTTCTCCTGGCACAGTATCGAACACTTAGCTTCAGATAGAACAATTAGTTTAAAATGGAACTAAGTTTCGCATCCGGAGTTTCCTCTCTCAGAAGGTCGACCAATTAGTTTCGTCGAACACATACGGTTTCGAGTAGCATCGCCAAAGACTTCAGAGAACAGGCGCTTCTCCTGGCACTGTATCGAACACTTAGTTTCAGACAGAACAATTAGTTTAAAATGGAACAAAGTTTCGCATCTGAAGTGTCCTCTCCCACAAGGTCGGCCACTTAGTTTCCTCGAACACATACGGTTTCGAGTAGCATCGCCACTGATCTCAGAGAACAGGCGCTACTCCTGGCACAGTTTCGAATACTTAGTTTCAGATAGAACAATTAGTTTAAAATGGAACTAATTTTCGCATGTGTAGTTTCCTCTCTCACAAGGTCCACCACATAGTTTCGTCGAACACATACGGTTTCGAGTAGCATCGCCACAGATTTCAGAGAACGGGCACTTCTCCTGGCACAGTATCGAACACTTAGTTTCAGCTAGAACGATTAGTTTAAAATGGAACTAAGTTTCGCATCTGGAGTTTCCTCTCTCGCAAGGTCGACCACTTAGTTTCGTCGCACACATACGGTTTCGAGTAGCATCGCCAAAGGCTTCAGAGAACAGGCGCTTCTCCTGGCACTGTATCGAACACTTAGTTTCAGACAGAACAATTAGTTTAAAATGGAACAAAGTTTCGCATCTGGAGTGTCCTCTCCCACAAGGTCGGCCACTTAGTTTCCTCGAACACATACGGTTTCGAGTAGCATCGCCACTGATCTCAGAGAACAGGCGCTTCTCCTGGCACAGTATCGAACACTTAGATTCAGAAGGAACAATTAGTTTAAAATGGAACTAAGTTTCGCATCTGGAGCTTCCTCTCTCACAAGGTCGGCCACTTAGTTTCGTCGAACACATACGGTTTCGAGTGGCATCGCCACAGATTTCACAGAACAGGCGCTTCTCCTGGCACTGTATCGAACACTTATTTTCAGATAGAACAATTAGTTTAAAATGGAACTATGTTTCGCATCTGGAGTTTCCTCTCTCACAAGGTCGGCCACTTAGTTTCGTCGAACACATACGGTTTCGAGTGGCACGCCACAGATTTCAGAGAACAGGCGCTTCTCCTGGCACAGTATCTATCACTTAGTTTCAGATGGAACATTTAGTTTAAAATTGAACTATGTTTCGCATATGGAGTTTCCTCTCTCACAAGGTCGACCGCTTAGTTTCGACGAACACATACGGTTTCGAGTAGCATCGCCACAGATTTCAGAGAACAGGCGCTCCTCCTGGCACAGTATCGAACACTTAGTTTCACATTGAACACTTAGTTTAAATTGGAACTCTGTTTCGCATTTGGAGTTTCCTCTCCCACAAGGTCGACCACTTAGTTTCGTCGAACACATACGGTTTCGAGTGGCATCCCCACAGATTTCAGAGAACAGGCGCTTCTCCTGGCACAGTATCTAACACTTAGTTTCAGATGGAACATTTAGTTTAAAATTGAACTCTGTTTCGCATATGGAGTTTCCTCTCTCACAAGGTCGACCACTTAGTTTCGCCGAACGCATACGGTTTCGAGTGGCATCGCGACAGATTTCAGAGAACGGGCGCTTCTGCTGGCACAGTATCGAACACTTATTTCAGACAGAACAATTAGTTTAAAATGGACCTATATTTCGCATCTGGATTCTCCTCTCTCACAAGGTCGACCGCTTAGTTTCGACGAACACATACGGTTTCGAGTAGCATCGCCACAGATTTCAGAGAACAGGCGCTTCTCCTGGCACAGTAACGAATACTTAGTTTCAGAAAGAACAATTTGTTTAAAATGGAACTAAGTTTCGCATCTGGAGTTTCCTCTCCCACCAGGTCGACCACTTCGTTTCGTCGAACACATACGTTTTCGAGTGGCATCGCCACAGATTTCAGAGAACAGTCGCTTCTCCTGGCACAGTGCCGAACGCTTAGTTTCAGATAGAATAATTAGTTAATATGTGAAATATTGTTTTAAGCGGCTATTAATAAGGCCAAAGTTTAGGCTAATACTTCTTTATTTCAATTTTCGACGAAACGTTTCGATAAGGTAGTTCTTATCCTCTTCAGTCGTATAAATTGTCTGTTGAACGGATGGATGAAATAAGTATACAGAATATAAAAATTATAACATATAAATATAAATTAGGAATTAAGTGTAAATATAAAATATAGGAATAAATAAGTTAAATGTATACAGATAAATAAGTATGTGAATAAAGTCATTACATCGATAGGAAAAACGTTTTATGACTTACACCAAGAAGTCCTAGGATGTGGATTTTACAGTAATTAGTCCTAGGTGCTATCGTCTCCGGTGTTGGTTGAGACTGAATAGCGTTAAACAATTTAAATCTGGGGTGAGTCAAGCAAGTGGGGGAGATGGACGTTAGGTCATTGTTCTGATCTTTATTTTAAAAACATTGCGGTGTCAATTGTTATGTATTGTGCACTAGTTGGCATTGATAAATGTAGGTGTCTCTGCCACTACGACCTGTGAGAGATCTGAAGTCGATAATTTAAGTCGATCCGGAACCGGAAGCGCGTCGCACAACGGTGAGTGAAGGAGTGGATGGTGGTTCCATTCACAACGTGCGCTCATTGAATCGAAGGTAGTAGTGGAAGACACATGGTGGATAGAAAGACATACAAAGTAATACCAGATACAAAATAACTGCACTAAAGACTTGGCGTGGGCACCCTCTGCGGAATTAAGTAAGAATCGAAACTAGGTGAGTGTAGTACGACGAGATGTTAATAGATTCGAATTTCTTATTGACACTATTTTCTTTCATGATGTATAGGGACTCGGCTATCGTACGACGCCAGTTGTTCGTGTCCCTGTGTAACACCTCCGTATCCTCGAAATTGAAAGTGTGACCGAACTCGAGCACGTGTTCCGTCAAGGCGGTCTTTTGCATATTGTGTACAAGGCTATACTTGTGTTGGTATATCCTAGTCGACAACAAATTATGCGTTTGGCCCATGTAACTCTCCGAGCAATCACCACACGGTATTTTATATACCACAGCTGTCAATTTTTTAACATTAATTTTGTCTTTCCCTTTGTTAAAAAAGGAAAGGGCATTGCATTTGTTGGTATGTATGCAACGAATGTTAAATGTTCGCAGAATGTGGCTGAGGTTAATTCCGGGGATATGTGGGAGCAACACAAAGCTGTTAGAAGACGAATCGCCCGCACGCTGGAGTTTTTCGTTATATACCCTAATTGGGTGATATAGCTCATCCACTCGTTTTTTGATTAGGTGTTTTATAAGGTCTAGCGGGTAACCATTCTTTCTTAATGTGTCAATAATGATACGAATATTGTCTCTCCTGAACCTAGGGCAAGCTTAATACCGCGATCAATTAGTCCTATGATCAAGCTGATTTTTTGCTTGAAAGGATGTGCAGATATGTAATTTATATATCTTCCAGACCACGTCTTTTTTCGATACCAATTAGTGATAATTCGACCTTCGTCTCTGACGACCTCCGTATCTAGGAAACTGATCTTATTATTTTGTTCCAATTCAAACGTGAACTTTATACGGTTGTGAAATGTCTCGAAAATGTCAATAGTGTGATCTATGCTGTGTGAGGGAAGGCATGTAATTATATCGTCTACGTACCTATAGAAGAAAGGAATATGGAAAGTTAATTGATTAATACTAACAATTTGCAATTTTTGCATGACTATTTCTGCAGCTATTGGTGAAAGGGGTGAGCCCATGGCTGCACCGAAAATCTGTTTGTAAGATTTGTTATTAAATTTGAACACATTAGAAGTTAAAAAGAATTCTACAGCTTTTATGAAACTAGTTTTGTCTATTTTTGTATGAGACGATATATTTGTCCATCCCTCACTCAGCACTTGAGAGACCACATCGATAGGAATGTTATTGAATAATGCTGTGACATCCAGAGATACCAACGAGTAATCATCCGGGATGGTCACACCATTAATTTTGTCGGCAAAACACCAAATGTCCTTAATATAGTAAGGATTGTCACCTATGTTTTACTTAAGATATTTGAGAGATACTTGGAGAGTTTGTAACAAGGACCTCCTATGGATGATACGACTATCCTCCATGGGATGCCCTCTTTATGAACTTTAGGTAAGCCATATGCTCTGGGTGTCACAGCATTGTTAGTACAAATACCTTTGTAAGTGGCATCGGTTATATAGTTTTTGTTAAGCCACTGTTTTATAATTTGGTTGTTCTGTGTCTGGAAGGTAGATGTATATACTACCTTCGATTCAATGAGCGCACGTTGTGAATGGAACCACCATCCACTCCTTCACTCACCGTTGTGCGACGCGCTTCCGGTTTCGGATCGACTTAAATTATCGACTTCAGATCTCTCACAGGTGGTAGTGACAGAGACACCTACATTTATCAATGCCAACTAGTGCACAATACATAACAATTGACACCGCAATGTTTTTAAAATAAAGATCAGAACAATGACCTAACGTCCATCTCCCCCACTTGCTTGACTCACCCCAGATTTAAATTGTTTAACGCTATTCAGTCTCAACCAACACCGGAGACGATAGCACCTAGGACTAATTACTGTAAAATCCACATCCTAGGACTTCTTGGTGTGAGTCATAAAACGTTTTTCCTATCGATGTAATGACTTTATTCACATACTTATTTATCTGTATACGTTTATCTTATTTCTTTCTATATTTTATATTTACACTTAATTCCTAATTTATATTTATATGTTATAATTTTTATATTCTGTATACTTATTTCATCCATCCGTTCAACAGACAATTTATACGACTGAAGAGGATAAGAACTACCTTATCGAAACGTTTCGTCGAAAATTGAAATGAAGAAGTATTAGCCTAAACTTTGGCCTTATTAATAGCCGCTTAAAACAATATTTCACATATTAACTAAGTGTTCTATCTGAAACTAAGCGTTCGACACTGTGCCAGGAGAAGCGACTGTTCTCTGAAATCTGTGGCGATGCCACTCGAAACCGTATGTGTTCGACGAAACTAAGTGGTCGACCTGGTGGGAGAGGAAACTCCAGATGCGAAGCTTAGTTCCATTTTAAACTATTTGTTCTATCTGAAACTAAGTGTTCGATATGGTGCCAGGAGAAGCGCCTGTTCTCTGAAATCTGTGGCGATGCTACTCGAAACCGTATGTGTCCGACGAAACTATGTGGTCGACCTTGTGGGAGAGTAAACTCCAGATGCGAAACTTAGATCCATTTTAAACTAATTGTTCTATCTGAAATTAAGTGTTCGATAATGAGCCAGGAGAAGCGCCTGTTGTCTGAAATCTGTGGCGATAAACCACGGCTCTATCTCTTACGGTTGATTTTTAAATAATTTCTAACGTCGTCGTCGGCGACTCTTCACGGTAGCCACTCGGTAGGAAAAAAGCTAAGTCCGAACTGTAATTATGTTCACCGACGAGGTACCTTTTATATGTTAGATTGAGTTATAGGAGCGTATTTGAAGCACTTTTGCTTAACAAACAACGGCTCTATCTATTACGGTTGATTTTTAAATTAATCAGAAAGTCTTCGTCGGTTGCGCTTCTCGGTAGCCTCTCCGTACAGAGACTAAGTCCGAATTGAAAATATTTTCACCGACGACGTATGTTTCAAATGTTATGTTCGGTTATGGGAGCGTATTTGACGTACTTTTGCTTAATAAACCACTCCTCCATCTCTTACGGTTGATTTTTAAATAATTTCTAAAGTCGTCGTCGGCGACTCTTCACGGTAGCCACTCGGTAGAAAAAAATCAAAGTCCGAACTGAAATTATTTTCACCGACGAGGTACCTTTTAAATGTTAGATTGAGTTATAGGAGCGTATTTGAAGCACTTTTGCTTAATAAACCACGGCTCTATCTCTTTCGGTTGATTTTTAAATTAATCAGAAAGTCTTCGTCGGTAGCGCTTCTCGGTAGCCTCTCCGTACAGAGACTAAGTCCGAATTGAAAATATTTTCACCGACGACGTATCTTTTAAATGTTATGTTCGGTTATGGGAGCATATTTGACGTACTTTTGCTTAATAAACCACGGCTCCATCTCTTACGGTTGATATTTAAATAATTTCTAAAGTCGTCGTCGGCGACTCTTCACGGTAGCCACTCGGTAGGAAAAAATCTAAGTCCGAACTGTAATTATTTTCACCGACGAGGTACCTTTTATATGTTAGATTGAATTATAGGAGCGTATTTGACGCACTTTTGCTTAATAAACCACGGCTCTATCTCTTTCGGTTGATTTTTAAATTAATCAGAAAGTCTTCGTCGGTAGCGCTTCTCGGTAGCCTCTCCGTACAGAGACTAAGTCCGAATTGAAAATATTTTCATCCACGACGTATCTTTTAAATGTTATGTTCCGTTATGGGAGCGTATTTGACGCACTTTTGCTTAATAAACCACGGCCCTATCTCTTACGGTTGATTTTTAAATAATTTCTAAAGTCGTCGACGGCGACTCTTCACGGTAGCCACTCGGTAGGAAAAAATCTAAGTCCGAACTGTAATTATTTTCACCGACGAGGTACCTTTTATATGTTAGATTGAGTTATAGGAGCGTATTTGAAGCACTTTTGCTTAATAAACCACGGCTCTATCTCTTACGGTTGATTTTTCAATTAATCAGAAAGTCTTCGTCGGTAGCGCTTCTCGGTAGCCTCTCCGTACAGAGACTAAGTCCGAATTGAAAATATTTTCACCGACGACGTATCTTTTAAATGTTATGTTCCGTTATGGGAGCGTATTTGACGCACTTTTGCTTAATAAACCACGGCTCCATCTCTTACGGTTGATTTTTAAATAATTTCTAGTCGCCGTCGGCGACTCTTCACGGTAGCCACTCGGTAGGAAAAAATCTAAGTCCGAACTGTAATTATTTTCGCCGACGAGGTACCTTTTATATGTTAGATTGAGTTATAGGAGCGTATTTGAAGCACTTTTGCTTAATAAACCACGGCTCTATCTCTTTCGGTTGATTTTTAAATTAATCAGAAAGTCTTCGTCGGTAGCGCTTCTCGGTAGCCTCTCCGTACAGAGACTAAGTCCGAATTGAAAATATTTTCATCCACGACGTATCTTTTAAATGTTATGTTCCGTTATGGGAGCGTATTTGACGCACTTTTGCTTAATAAACCACGGCTCTATCTCTTACGGTTGATTTTTAAATAATTTCTAAAGTCGTCGACGGCGACTCTTCACGGTAGCCACTCGGTAGGAAAAAATCTAAGTCCGAACTGTAATTCTTTTCATCGACGATGTACATTTTATATGTTAGATTGAGTTATAGGAGCGCATTTGAAGCACTTTTGCTTAATAAACCACGGCTCTATCTCTTACGGTTGATTTTTAAATTAATCAGAAAGTCTTCGTCGGTAGCGCTTCTCGGTAGCCTCTCCGTACAGAGACTAAGTCCGAATTGAAATTATTTTCACCGACGACGTATCTTTTAAATGTTATGTTCCGTTATGGGAGCGTATTTGACGCACTTTTGCTTAATAAACCACGGCTCCATCTCTTACGGTTGATTTTTAAATAATTTCTAAAGTCGTCGTCGGCGACTCTTCGCGGTAGCCACTCGATAGGAAAAAATCTAAGCCCGAACTGAAATTATTTTCACCGACGAGGTACCTTTTATATGTTAGATTGAGTTATAGGAGCGCATTTGAAGCACTTTTGCTTAATAAACCACGGCTCTATCTCTTACGGTTGATTTTTAAATTAATCAGAAAATCCTCGTCGGTAGCGCTTCTCGGTAGTCTCTCCGTACAGAGACTATGTCCGAATTGAAAGTATTTTCACCCACGACGTACCTTTTAAATGATATGTTCCGTTATGGGAGCGTATTTGACGCACTTTTGCTTAATAAACCACGGCTCTATCTCTTACGGTTGATTTTTAAATAATTTCTAAAGTCGTCGACGGCGACTCTTCACGGTAGCCACTCGGTAGGAAAAAATCTAAGTCCGAACTGTAATTATTTTCACCGACGAGGTACCTTTTATATGTTAGATTGAGTTATAGGAGCGTATTTGAAGCACTTTTGCTTAATAAACCACGGCTCTATCTCTTACGGTTGATTTTTCAATTAATCAGAAAGTCTTCGTCGGTAGCGCTTCTCGGTAGCCTCTCCGTACAGAGACTAAGTCCGAATTGAAAATATTTTCACCGACGACGTATCTTTTAAATGTTATGTTCCGTTATGGGAGCGTATTTGACGCACTTTTGCTTAATAAACCACGGCTCCATCTCTTACGGTTGATTTTTAAATAATTTCTAGTCGCCGTCGGCGACTCTTCACGGTAGCCACTCGGTAGGAAAAAATCTAAGTCCGAACTGTAATTATTTTCGCCGACGAGGTACCTTTTATATGTTAGATTGAGTTATAGGAGCGTATTTGAAGCACTTTTGCTTAATAAACCACGGCTCTATCTCTTTCGGTTGATTTTTAAATTAATCAGAAAGTCTTCGTCGGTAGCGCTTCTCGGTAGCCTCTGCGTACAGAGACTAAGTCCGAATTGAAAATATTTTCATCCACGACGTATCTTTTAAATGTTATGTTCCCTTATGGGAGCGTATTTGACGCACTTTTGCTTAATAAACCACGGCTCTATCTCTTACGGTTGATTTCTAAATAATTTCTAAAGTCGTCGACGGCGACTCTTCACGGTAGCCACTCGGTAGGAAAAAATCTAAGTCCGAACTGTAATTATTTTCACCGACGAGGTACCTTTTATATGTTAGATTGAGTTATAGGAGCGTATTTGAAGCACTTTTGCTTAATAAACCACGGCTCTATCTCTTACGGTTGATTTTTCAATTAATCAGAAAGTCTTCGTCGGTAGCGCTTCTCGGTAGCCTCTCCGTACAGAGACTAAGTCCGAATTGAAAATATTTTCACCGACGACGTATCTTTTAAATGTTATGTTCCGTTATGGGAGCGTATTTGACGCACTTTTGCTTAATAAACCACGGCTCCATCTCTTACGGTTGATTTTTAACTAATTTCTAGTCGCCGTCGGCGACTCTTCACGGTAGCCACTCGGTAGGAAAAAATCTAAGTCCGAACTGTAATTATTTTCGCCGACGAGGTACCTTTCATATGTTAGATTGAGTTATAGGAGCGTATTTGAAGCACTTTTGCTTAATAAACCACGGCTCTATCTCTTACGGTTGATTTTTAAATTAATCAGAAAGTCCTCGTCGGTAGCGCTTCTCGGTAGCCTCTCCGTACAGAGACTAAGTCCGAATTGAAAATATTTTCACCAACGACGTATCTTTTAAATGTTATGTTCCGTTATGGGAGCGTATTTGACGAACTTTTGCTTAATAAACCACGGCTCCATCTCTTACGGTTGATTTTTAAATAATTTCTAAAGTCGTCGTCGGCGACTCTTCACGGTAGCCACTCGATAGGAAAAAAGCTAAGCCCGAACTCTAATTATTTTCACCGACGAGCTACCTTTTATATGTTAGATTGAGTTATAGGAGCGTATTTTCAGCACTTTTGCTTAATAAACCACGGCTCTATCTCTTACGGTAGATTTTTAAATTAATCAGAAAGTCTTCGTCGGTAGCGCTTCTCGGTAGCCTCTTCGGACAGAGACTAAGTCCGAATTGAAAATATTTTCACCGACGACGTATCTTTTAAATGTTATGTTCGGTAATGGGAGCGTATTTGACGCACTTTTGCTTAATAAACCACGGCTCTATCTCTTACGGTTGATTTTTAATAGTAATCAATAGTTTATTTCTTGTCTTCCTTTAACACCGAAGACATAAGCACCTAGGGCAGATAATAAGTAGCCTAGGACTTCTTTTAAATTAATGTTTAGACTGAAGAGGGTGCAAAATTGTACCGAAACGTTTCTACGTTAAAAAAAAATAAAGAAGTTTAAATCTTTACATTGGTCTATCAAAAGCCGAAACCCAAAATCACACATACTGGTTGATTTTTAAATAATTTCTAAAGTCGTCGTCGGCGACTCTTCACGGTAGCCACTCGGTAGGAAAAAATCTAAGTCCGAACTGAAATTATATTCACCGACGAGATACCTTTTAAATGTTAGATTGAGTTATAGGAGCGTATTTGAAGCACTTTTGCTTAATAGACCACGGCTCTATCTCTTTCGGTTGATTTTTAAATTAATCAGAAAGTCTTCGTCGGTAGCGCTTTTCGGTAGCCTCTCCGTACAGAGACTAAGTCCGAATTGAAAATATTTTCACCGACGACGTATCTTTTAAATGTTATGTTCGGTTATGGGAGCGTATTTGACGCACTTTTGCTTAATAAACCACGGCTCCATCTCTTACGGTTGATTTTTAAATAATTTCTAAAGTCGTCGTCGGCGACTCTTCACGGTAGCCACTCGATAGGAAAAAAGCTAAGCCCGAACTGTAATTATTTTCACCGACGAGCTACCTTTTATATGTTAGATTGAGTTATAGGAGCGTATTTTCAGCACTTTTGCTTAATAAACCACGGCTCTATCTCTTACAGTAGATTTTTAAATTAATCAGAAAGTCCTCGTCGGTAGCGCTTCTCGGTAGCCTCTCCGTACAGAGACTAAGTCCGAATTGAAAATATTTTCACCGACGACGTATCTTTTAAATGTTATGTTCGGTTATGGGAGCGTATTTGACGCACTTTTGCTTAATAAACCACGGCTCCATCTCTTACGGTTGATTTTTAAATAATTTCTAAAGTCGTCGTCGGCGACTCTTCACGGTAGCCACTCGATAGGAAAAAAGCTAAGCCCGAACTGTAATTATTTTCACCGACGAGCTACCTTTTATATGTTAGATTGAGTTATAGGAGCGTATTTTCAGCACTTTTGCTTAATAAACCACGGCTCTATCTCTTACGGTAGATTTTTAAATTAATCAGAAAGTCTTCGTCGGTAGCGCTTCTCGGTAGCCTCTTCGGACAGAGACTAAGTCCGAATTGAAAATATTTTCACCGACGTCGTATCTTTTAAATGTTATGTTCGGTTATGGGAGCGTATTTGACGCACTTTTGCTTAATAAACCACGGCTCCATCTCTAACGGTTGATTTTTAAATAATTTCGAAAGTCGTCGTCGGCGACTCTTCACGGTAGCCACTCGATAGGAAAAAAGCTAAGCCCGAACTGTAATTATTTTCACCGACGAGGTACCTTTTATATGTTAGATTGAGTTATAGGAGCGTATTTGAAGCACTTTTGCTTAATAAACCACGGCTCTATCTCTTACGGTTGATTTTTAAATTAATCAGAAAGTCCTCGTCGGTAGCGCTTCTCGGTAGCCTCTCCGTACAGAGACTAAGTCCGAATTGAAAATATTTTCACCGACGACGTATCTTTTAAATGTTATGTTCGGTTATGGGAGCGTATTTGACGCACTTTTGCTTAATAAACCACGGCTCCATCTCTTACGGTTGATTTTTAAATAATTTCTAAAGTCGTCGTCGGCGACTCTTCACGGTAGCCACTCGATAGGAAAAAATCTAAGTCCGAACTGTAATTATTTTCACCGACGAGGTACCTTTTATATGTTAGATTGAGTTATAGGAGCGTATTTGAAGCACTTTTGCTTAATAAACCACGGCTCTATCTCTTACGGTTGATTTTTCAATTAATCAGAAAATCTTCGTCGGTAGCGCTTCTCGGTAGCCTCTCCGTACAGAGACTAAGTCCGAATTGAAAATATTTTCACCGACGACGTATCTTTTAAATGTTATGTTCCGTTATGGGAGCGTATTTGACGCACTTTTGCTTAATAAACCACGGCTCCATCTCTTACGGTTGATTTTTAACTAATTTCTAGTCGCCGTCGGCGACTCTTCACGGTAGCCACTCGGTAGGAAAAAATCTAAGTCCGAACTGTAATTATTTTCGCCGACGAGGTACCTTTCATATGTTAGATTGAGTTATAGGAGCGTATTTGAAGCACTTTTGCTTAATAAACCACGGCTCCATCTCTTACGGTTGATTTTTAAATAATTTCTAAAGTCGTCGTCGGCGACTCTTCACGGTAGCCACTCGATAGGAAAAAATCTAAGTCCGAACTGTAATTATTTTCACCGACGAGGTACCTTTTATATGTTAGATTGAGTTATAGGAGCGTATTTGAAGCACTTTTGCTTAATAAACCACGGCTCTATCTCTTACGGTAGATTTTTAAATTAATCAGAAAGTCTTCGTCGGTAGCGCTTCTCGGTAGCCTCTTCGGACAGAGACTAAGTCCGAATTGAAAATATTTTCACCGACGACGTATCTTTTAAATGTTATGTTCGGTAATGGGAGCGTATTTGACGCACTTTTGCTTAATAAACCACGGCTCTATCTCTTACGGTTGATTTTTAATAGTAATCAATAGTTTATTTCTTGTCTTCCTTTAACACCGAAGACATAAGCACCTAGGGCAGATAATAAGTAGCCTAGGACTTCTTTTAAATTAATGTTTAGACTGAAGAGGGTGCAAAATTGTACCGAAACGTTTCTACGTTAAAAAAAAATAAAGAAGTTTAAATCTTTACATTGGTCTATCAAAAGCCGAAACCCAAAATCACACATACTGGTTGATTTTTAAATAATTTCTAAAGTCGTCGTCGGCGACTCTTCACGGTAGCCACTCGGTAGGAAAAAATCTAAGTCCGAACTGAAATTATATTCACCGACGAGATACCTTTTAAATGTTAGATTGAGTTATAGGAGCGTATTTGAAGCACTTTTGCTTAATAGACCACGGCTCTATCTCTTTCGGTTGATTTTTAAATTAATCAGAAAGTCTTCGTCGGTAGCGCTTTTAGGTAGCCTCTCCGTACAGAGACTAAGTCCGAATTGAAAATATTTTCACCGACGACGTATCTTTTAAATGTTATGTTCGGTTATGGGAGCGTATTTGACGCACTTTTGCTTAATAAACCACGGCTCCATCTCTTACGGTTGATTTTTAAATAATTTCTAAAGTCGTCGTCGGCGACTCTTCACGGTAGCCACTCGATAGGAAAAAAGCTAAGCCCGAACTGTAATTATTTTCACCGACGAGCTACCTTTTATATGTTAGATTGAGTTATAGGAGCGTATTTTCAGCACTTTTGCTTAATAAACCACGGCTCTATCTCTTACAGTAGATTTTTAAATTAATCAGAAAGTCCTCGTCGGTAGCGCTTCTCGGTAGCCTCTCCGTACAGAGACTAAGTCCGAATTGAAAATATTTTCACCGACGACGTATCTTTTAAATGTTATGTTCGGTTATGGGAGCGTATTTGACGCACTTTTGCTTAATAAACCACGGCTCCATCTCTTACGGTTGATTTTTAAATAATTTCTAAAGTCGTCGTCGGCGACTCTTCACGGTAGCCACTCGATAGGAAAAAAGCTAAGCCCGAACTGTAATTATTTTCACCGACGAGCTACCTTTTATATGTTAGATTGAGTTATAGGAGCGTATTTTCAGCACTTTTGCTTAATAAACCACGGCTCTATCTCTTACGGTAGATTTTTAAATTAATCAGAAAGTCTTCGTCGGTAGCGCTTCTCGGTAGCCTCTTCGGACAGAGACTAAGTCCGAATTGAAAATATTTTCACCGACGTCGTATCTTTTAAATGTTATGTTCGGTTATGGGAGCGTATTTGACGCACTTTTGCTTAATAAACCACGGCTCCATCTCTTACGGTTGATTTTTAAATAATTTCTAAAGTCGTCGTCGGCGACTCTTCACGGTAGCCACTCGATAGGAAAAAATCTAAGTCCGAACTGTAATTATTTTCACCGACGAGGTACCTTTTATATGTTAGATTGAGTTATAGGAGCGTATTTGAAGCACTTTTGCTTAATAAACCACGGCTCTATCTCTTACGGTTGATTTTTCAATTAATCAGAAAATCTTCGTCGGTAGCGCTTCTCGGTAGCCTCTCCGTACAGAGACTAAGTCCGAATTGAAAATATTTTCACCGACGACGTATCTTTTAAATGTTATGTTCCGTTATGGGAGCGTATTTGACGCACTTTTGCTTAATAAACCACGGCTCCATCTCTTACGGTTGATTTTTAACTAATTTCTAGTCGCCGTCGGCGACTCTTCACGGTAGCCACTCGGTAGGAAAAAATCTAAGTCCGAACTGTAATTATTTTCGCCGACGAGGTACCTTTCATATGTTAGATTGAGTTATAGGAGCGTATTTGAAGCACTTTTGCTTAATAAACCACGGCTCTATCTCTTACGGTTGATTTTTAAATTAATCAGAAAGTCCTCGTCGGTAGCGCTTCTCGGTAGCCTCTCCGTACAGAGACTAAGTCCGAATTGAAAATATTTTCACCAACGACGTATCTTTTAAATGTTATGTTCCGTTATGGGAGCGTATTTGACGAACTTTTGCTTAATAAACCACGGCTCCATCTCTTACGGTTGATTTTTAAATAATTTCTAAAGTCGTCGTCGGCGACTCTTCACGGTAGCCACTCGATAGGAAAAAAGCTAAGCCCGAACTCTAATTATTTTCACCGACGAGCTACCTTTTATATGTTAGATTGAGTTATAGGAGCGTATTTTCAGCACTTTTGCTTAATAAACCACGGCTCTATCTCTTACGGTAGATTTTTAATAGTAATCAATAGTTTATTTCTTGTCTTCCTTTAACACCGAAGACATAAGCACCTAGGGCAGATAATAAGTAGCCTAGGACTTCTTTTAAATTAATGTTTACACTGAAGAGGGTGCAAAATTGTACCGAAACGTTTCTATTAGGTGGTCCAATAAGTTCGTTCCGTTTTCGGCGCGGCGACTTTATTACCTTCTTACATGAGTAATAAACCACAATACATACTCAGGTAAAAATGTACATATTCCAGTACACTTCTAGTTTTGCTTTCGTGCGAATTAGACGTATTTTTTCAAGTTTTTCTGTAATATCTAAACTAAAATCATGACGGATAACAAAATTCAGTTTCGACACATCATGTTATACGAGTTTCGTAAAGGGTATAACGCTTCGGAAACTTCGAGAAATATTTGTGTTGTTTACGGGGAAGGTGCTGTAACAGATCGTACGTGCAGAAAATGGTTTGATCGTTTTCGTGGAGGAAATTTTTCATTAGAAGATGACCATCGCGCTGGACGACCACATACTGTTGACAACAGTGCTGTACATGCATTAGTGGAACAAAATCGTTGCATTCAAGTGCGTGAAATTGCATCGGAACTTCAAATGAAAAAATCCACCGTGCATAATTGTTTACGGAAGATGGGATTAATTTCAAAGTTGAATATGTGGGTGCCGCACGAACTGACGGAGCGTAACCGCGCCGACCGCCTGGCAGTGTGCATGGCTCTGCTGAATCGGCATCGAAATGAATCGATTTTCAAAAGAATTGTTACTGGAGATGAAAAGTGGATACAATATGAGAATCCTAGAAGAAAACGTAGTTGGTGTGAAGGCAACGAACTGCCCGAATCAACGGCAAAACCTGGACTGCACCCAAAGAAGGTATTGTTATCGGTTTGGTGGGATTACGAAGGAATTGTTTATTATGAACTTTTGCCAAACAACTGTACCATCAATGCCGACAAATATTTCGACCAATTGGACCGATTAAAGGAAGATATTCAGAAAAAAAGGCCAGCATTAGCCAACAGAAGGGGCGTGATATTACAGCACGACAAAGCTCGACCACACGTGGCAAGAAATGTTATTGAAAAATTGAATGACGTTGGCTGGGAGGTCCTGCTGCACCCTCCGTACTCTCCTGACATAGCCCCATCAGATTTTTATTTATTTCGGTGCATTCAAAATTCGGTTACCGGAAAAAAATTTGAAAACTTTGTGGTCCTCCAAAAGCACGTGGCGGAGTTTTTTAATAAAAAAACGAAAGACTTTCATCCGAAAGGAATTATGAAGCTACCTGAGAAGTGGCAAGAAGTAATTGAAAAGAATGGTGACTATGTATGTGAATAAAATAAATTGTATTTGAAAAAAACGGCGTTTTACTGTAACGGCTGAAAACGGAACGAACTTATTGGACCACCTAATACATTAAAAAAAAATAAAGAAGTTTAAATCTTTACATTGGTCTATCAAAAGCCGAAACCCAAAATCACACATACTGGTTGATTTTTAAATAATTTCTAAAGTCGTCGTCGGCGACTCTTCACGGTAGCCACTCGGTAGGAAAAAATCTAAGTCCGAACTGAAATTATATTCACCGACGAGATACCTTTTAAATGTTAGATTGAGTTATAGGAGCGTATTTGAAGCACTTTTGCTTAATAGACCACGGCTCTATCTCTTTCGGTTGATTTTTAAATTAATCAGAAAGTCTTCGTCGGTAGCGCTTTTCGGTAGCCTCTCCGTACAGAGACTAAGTCCGAATTGAAAATATTTTCACCGACGACGTATCTTTTAAATGTTATGTTCGGTTATGGGAGCGTATTTGACGCACTTTTGCTTAATAAACCACGGCTCCATCTCTTACGGTTGATTTTTAAATAATTTCTAAAGTCGTCGTCGGCGACTCTTCACGGTAGCCACTCGATAGGAAAAAAGCTAAGCCCGAACTGTAATTATTTTCACCGACGAGCTACCTTTTATATGTTAGATTGAGTTATAGGAGCGTATTTTCAGCACTTTTGCTTAATAAACCACGGCTCTATCTCTTACGGTTGATTTTTAAATTAATCAGAAAGTCCTCGTCGGTAGCGCTTCTCGGTAGCCTCTCCGTACAGAGACTAAGTCCGAATTGAAAATATTTTCACCGACGACGTATCTTTTAAATGTTATGTTCGGTTATGGGAGCGTATTTGACGCACTTTTGCTTAATAAACCACGGCTCCATCTCTTACGGTTGATTTTTAAATAATTTCTAAAGTCGTCGTCGGCGACTCTTCACGGTAGCCACTCGATAGGAAAAAAGCTAAGCCCGAACTGTAATTATTTTCACCGACGAGGTACCTTTTATATGTTAGATTGAGTTATAGGAGCGTATTTTCAGCACTTTTGCTTAATAAACCACGGCTCTATCTCTTACGGTAGATTTTTAAATTAATCAGAAAGTCTTCGTCGGTAGCGCTTCTCGGTAGCCTCTTCGGACAGAGACTAAGTCCGAATTGAAAATATTTTCACCGACGTCGTATCTTTTAAATGTTATGTTCGGTTATGGGAGCGTATTTGACGCACTTTTGCTTAATAAACCACGGCTCCATCTCTTACGGTTGATTTTTAAATAATTTCTAAAGTCGTCGTCGGCGACTCTTCACGGTAGCCACTCGATAGGAAAAAAGCTAAGCCCGAACTGTAATTATTTTCACCGACGAGGTACCTTTTATATGTTAGATTGAGTTATAGGAGCGTATTTGAAGCACTTTTGCTTAATAAACCACGGCTCTATCTCTTACGGTTGATTTTTAAATTAATCAGAAAGTCCTCGTCGGTAGCGCTTCTCGGTAGCCTCTCCGTACAGAGACTAAGTCCGAATTGAAAATATTTTCACCGACGACGTATCTTTTAAATGTTATGTTCGGTTATGGGAGCGTATTTGACGCACTTTTGCTTAATAAACCACGGCTCCATCTCTTACGGTTGATTTTTAAATAATTTCTAAAGTCGTCGTCGGCGACTCTTCACGGTAGCCACTCGATAGGAAAAAATCTAAGTCCGAACTGTAATTATTTTCACCGACGAGGTACCTTTTATATGTTAGATTGAGTTATAGGAGCGTATTTGAAGCACTTTTGCTTAATAAACCACGGCTCCATCTCTTACGGTTGATTTTTAAATAATTTCTAAAGTCGTCGTCGGCGACTCTTCGCGGTAGCCACTCGGTAGGAAAAAATCTAAGTCCGAAATGTAATTATTTTCGCCGACGAGGTACCTTTTATATGTTAGATTGAGTTATAGGAGCGTATTTGAAGCACTTTTGCTTAATAAACCATGGCTCTATCTCTTTCGGTTGATTTTTAAATTAATCAGAAAGTCTTCGTCGGTAGCGCTTCTCGGTAGCCTCTCCGTACAGAGACTAAGTCCGAATTGAAAATATTTTCATCCACGACGTATCTTTTAAATGTTATGTTCCGTTATGGGAGCGTATTTGACGCACTTTTGCTTAATAAACCACGGCTCTATCTCTTACGGTTGATTTCTAAATAATTTCTAAAGTCGTCGACGGCGACTCTTCACGGTAGCCACTCGGTAGGAAAAAATCTAAGTCCGAACTGTAATTATTTTCACCGACGAGGTACCTTTTATATGTTAGATTGAGTTATAGGAGCGTATTTGAAGCACTTTTGCTTAATAAACCACGGCTCTATCTCTTACGGTTGATTTTTCAATTAATCAGAAAGTCTTCGTCGGTAGCGCTTCTCGGTAGCCTCTCCGTACAGAGACTAAGTCCGACTTGAAAATATTTTCACCGACGACGTATCTTTTAAATGTTATGTTCCGTTATGGGAGCGTATTTGACGCACTTTTGCTTAATAAACCACGGCTCCATCTCTTACGGTTGATTTTTAAATAATTTCTAGTCGCCGTCGGCGACTCTTCACGGTAGCCACTCGGTAGGAAAAAATCTAAGTCCGAACTGTAATTATTTTCGCCGACGAGGTACCTTTCATATGTTAGATTGAGTTATAGGAGCGTATTTGAAGCACTTTTGCTTAATAAACCACGGCTCTATCTCTTACGGTTGATTTTTAAATTAATCAGAAAGTCCTCGTCGGTAGCGCTTCTCGGTAGCCTCTCCGTACAGAGACTAAGTCCGAATTGAAAATAGTTTCACCAACGACGTATCTTTTAAATGTTATGTTCCGTTATGGGAGCGTATTTGACGCACTTTTGCTTAATAAACCACGGCTCCATCTCTTACGGTTGATTTTTAAATAATTTCTAAAGTCGTCGTCGGCGACTCTTCACGGTAGCCACTCGATAGGAAAAAAGCTAAGCCCGAACTGTAATTATTTTCACCGACGAGCTACCTTTTATATGTTAGATTGAGTTATAGGAGCGTATTTTCAGCACTTTTGCTTAATAAACCACGGCTCTATCTCTTACGGTAGATTTTTAAATTAATCAGAAAGTCTTCGTCGGTAGCGCTTCTCGGTAGCCTCTCCGTACAGAGACTAAGTCCGAATTGAAAATATTTTCACCGACGACGTATCTTTTAAATGTTATGTTCGGTTATGGGAGCGTATTTGACGCACTTTTGCTTAATAAACCACGGCTCTATCTCTTACGGTTGATTTTTAATAGTAATCAATAGTTTATTTCTTGTCTTCCTTTAACACCGAAGACATAAGCACCTAGGGCAGATAATAAGTAGCCTAGGACTTCTTTTAAATTAATGTTTAGACTGAAGAGGGTGCAAAATTGTACCGAAACGTTTCTACGTTAAAAAAAAATAAAGAAGTTTAAATCTTTACATTGGTCTATCAAAAGCCGAAACCCAAAATCACACATACTGGTTGATTTTTAAATAATTTCTAAAGTCGTCGTCGGCGACTCTTCACGGTAGCCACTCGGTAGGAAAAAATCTAAGTCCGAACTGAAATTATATTCACCGACGAGATACCTTTTAAATGTTAGATTGAGTTATAGGAGCGTATTTGAAGCACTTTTGCTTAATAGACCACGGCTCTATCTCTTTCGGTTGATTTTTAAATTAATCAGAAAGTCTTCGTCGGTAGCGCTTCTCGGTAGCCTCTCCGTACAGAGACTAAGTCCGAATTGAAAATATTTTCACCGACGACGTATCTTTTAAATGTTATGTTCGGTTATGGGAGCGTATTTGACGCACTTTTGCTTAATAAACCAGGGCTCCATCTCTTACGGTTGATTTTTAAATAATTTCTAAAGTCGTCGTCGGCGACTCTTCACGGTAGCCACTCGATAGGAAAAAAGCTAAGCCCGAACTGAAATTATTTTCACCGACGAGCTACCTTTTATATGTTAGATTGAGTTATAGGAGCGTATTTTCAGCACTTTTGCTTAATAAACCACGGCTCTATCTCTTACGGTAGATTTTTAAATTAATCAGAAAGTCTTCGTCGGTAGCGCTTCTCGGTAGCCTCTTCGGACAGAGACTAAGTCCGAATTGAAAATATTTTCACCGACGTCGTATCTTTTAAATGTTATGTTCGGTTATGAGAGCGTATTTGACGCACTTTTGCTTAATAAACCACGGCTCCATCTCTTACGGTTGATTTTTAAATAATTTCTAAAGTCGTCGTCGGCGACTCTTCACGGTAGCCACTCGATAGGAAAAAAGCTAAGCCCGAACTGTAATTATTTTCACCGACGAGGTACCTTTTATATGTTAGATTGAGTTATAGGAGCGTATTTGAAGCACTTTTGCTTAATAAACCACGGCTCTATCTCTTACGGTTGATTTTTAAATTAATCAGAAAGTCCTCGTCGGTAGCGCTTCTCGGTAGCCTCTCCGTACAGAGACTAAGTCCGAATTGAAAATATTTTCACCGACGACGTATCTTTTAAATGTTATGTTCGGTTATGGGAGCGTATTTGACGCACTTTTGCTTAATAAACCACGGCTCCATCTCTTACGGTTGATTTTTAAATAATTTCTAAAGTCGTCGTCGGCGACTCTTCACGGTAGCCACTCGATAGGAAAAAATCTAAGTCCGAACTGTAATTATTTTCACCGACGAGGTACCTTTTATATGTTAGATTGAGTTATAGGAGCGTATTTGAAGCACTTTTGCTTAATAAGGAAGACAAGAAATAAACTATTGATTATTATTAAAAATCAACCGTAAGAGATAGAGCCGTGGTTTATTAAGCAAAAGTGCGTCAAATACGCTCCCATAACCGAACATAACATTTAAATTAATCAGAAAGTCCTCGTCGGTAGCGCTTCTCGGTAGCCTCTCCGTACAGAGACTAAGTCCGAATTGAAAATATTTTCACCGACGACGTATCTTTTAAATGTTATGTTCGGTTATGGGAGCGTATTTGACGCACTTTTGCTTAATAAACCACGGCTCCATCTCTTACGGTTGATTTTTAAATAATTTCTAAAGTCGTCGTCGGCGACTCTTCACGGTAGCCACTCGATAGGAAAAAAGCTA
Organism: Nysson spinosus; assembly: GCA_910591585.2. Classification (NCBI taxonomy): domain Eukaryota; kingdom Metazoa; phylum Arthropoda; class Insecta; order Hymenoptera; family Crabronidae; genus Nysson; species Nysson spinosus. The sequence goes on from CAJUYC020000086.1 coordinate 3,343,083, forward strand.
AGCCAGAACTGTAATTATTTTCACCGACGAGCTACCTTTTATATGTTAGATTGAGTTATAGGAGCGTATTTTCAGCACTTTTGCTTAATAAACCACGGCTCTATCTCTTACGGTAGATTTTTAAATTAATCAGAAAGTCTTCGTCGGTAGCGCTTCTCGGTAGCCTCTTCGGACAGAGACTAAGTCCGAATTGAAAATATTTTCACCGACGACGTATCTTTTAAATGTTATGTTCGGTTATGGGAGCGTATTTGACGCACTTTTGCTTAATAAACCACGGCTCTATCTCTTACGGTTGATTTTTAATAGTAATCAATAGTTTATTTCTTGTCTTCCTTTAACACCGAAGACATAAGCACCTAGGGCAGATAATAAGTAGCCTAGGACTTCTTTTAAATTAATGTTTAGACTGAAGAGGGTGCAAAATTGTACCGAAACGTTTCTACGTTAAAAAAAAATAAAGAAGTTTAAATCTTTACATTGGTCTATCAAAAGCCGAAACCCAAAATCACACATACTGGTTGATTTTTAAATAATTTCTAAAGTCGTCGTCGGCGACTCTTCACGGTAGCCACTCGGTAGGAAAAAATCTAAGTCCGAACTGAAATTATATTCACCGACGAGATACCTTTTAAATGTTAGATTGAGTTATAGGAGCGTATTTGAAGCACTTTTGCTTAATAGACCACGGCTCTATCTCTTTCGGCTGATTTTTAAATTAATCAGAAAGTCTTCGTCGGTAGCGATTTTGGGTAGCCTCTCCGTACAGAGACTAAGTCCGAATTGAAAATATTTTCACCGACGACGTATCTTTTAAATGTTATGTTCGGTTATGGGAGCGTATTTGACGCACTTTTGCTTAATAAACCACGGCTCCATCTCTTACGGTTGATTTTTAAATAATTTCTAAAGTCGTCGTCGGCGACTCTTCACGGTAGCCACTCGATAGGAAAAAAGCTAAGCCCGAACTGAAATTATTTTCACCGACGAGCTACCTTTTATATGTTAGATTGAGTTATAGGAGCGTATTTTCAGCACTTTTGCTTAATAAACCACGGCTCTATCTCTTACGGTAGATTTTTAAATTAATCAGAAAGTCTTCGTCGGTAGCGCTTCTCGGTAGCCTCTTCGGACAGAGACTAAGTCCGAATTGAAAATATTTTCACCGACGTCGTATCTTTTAAATGTTATGTTCGGTTATGGGAGCGTATTTGACGCACTTTTGCTTAATAAACCACGGCTCCATCTCTTACGGTTGATTTTTAAATAATTTCTAAAGTCGTCGTCGGCGACTCTTCACGGTAGCCACTCGATAGGAAAAAAGCTAAGCCCGAACTGTAATTATTTTCACCGACGAGGTACCTTTTATATGTTAGATTGAGTTATAGGAGCGTATTTGAAGCACTTTTGCTTAATAAACCACGACTCTATCTCTTACGGTTGATTTTTAAATTAATCAGAAAGTCCTCGTCGGTAGCGCTTCTCGGTAGCCTCTCCGTACAGAGACTAAGTCCGAATTGAAAATATTTTCACCGACGACGTATCTTTTAAATGTTATGTTCGGTTATGGGAGCGTATTTGACGCACTTTTGCTTAATAAACCACGGCTCCATCTCTTACGGTTGATTTTTAAATAATTTCTAAAGTCGTCGTCGGCGACTCTTCACGGTAGCCACTCGATAGGAAAAAATCTAAGTCCGAACTGTAATTATTTTCACCGACGAGGTACCTTTTATATGTTAGATTGAGTTATAGGAGCGTATTTGAAGCACTTTTGCTTAATAAGGAAGACAAGAAATAAACTATTGATTATTTTTAAAAATCAACCGTAAGAGATAGAGCCGTGGTTTATTAAGCAAAAGTGCGTCAAATACGCTCCCATAACCGAACATAAACCACGGCTCTATCTCGTACGGTTGATTTTTAAATTAATCAGAAAGTCCTCGTCGGTAGCGCTTCTCGGTAGCCTCTCCGTACAGAGACTAAGTCCGAATTGAAAATATTTTCACCGACGACGTATCTTTTAAATGTTATGTTCGGTTATGGGAGCGTATTTGACGCACTTTTGCTTAATAAACCACGGCTCCATCTCTTACGGTTGATTTTTAAATAATTTCTAAAGGCGTCGTCGGCGACTCTTCACGGTAGCCACTCGATAGGAAAAAAGCTAAGTCCGAACTGTAATTATTTTCACCGACGAGGTACCTTTTATATGTTAGATTGAGTTATAGGAGCGTATTTTCAGCACTTTTGCTTAATAAACCACGGCTCTATCTCGTACGGTTGATTTTTAAATTAATCAGAAAGTCCTCGTCGGTAGCGCTTCCCGGTAGCCTCTCCGTACAGAGACTAAGTCCGAATTGAAAATATTTTCACCGACGACGTATCTTTTAAATGTTATGTTCGGTTATGGGAGCGTATTTGACGCACTTTTGCTTAATAAACCACGGCTCCATCTCTTACGGTTGATTTTTAAATAATTTCTAAAGTCGTCGTCGGCGACTCTTCACGGTAGCCACTCGATAGGAAAAAAGCTAAGCCCGAACTGAAATTATTTTCACCGACGAGCTACCTTTTATATGTTAGATTGAGTTATAGGAGCGTATTTTCAGCACTTTTGCTTAATAAACCACGGCTCTATCTCTTACGGTAGATTTTTAAATTAATCAGAAAGTCTTCGTCGGTAGCGCTTCTCGGTAGCCTCTTCGGACAGAGACTAAGTCCGAATTGAAAATATTTTCACCGACGTCGTATCTTTTAAATGTTATGTTCGGTTATGGGAGCGTATTTGACGCACTTTTGCTTAATAAACCACGGCTCCATCTCTTACGGTTGATTTTTAAATAATTTCTAAAGTCGTCGTCGGCGACTCTTCACGGTAGCCACTCGATAGGAAAAAAGCTAAGCCCGAACTGTAATTATTTTCACCGACGAGGTACCTTTTATATGTTAGATTGAGTTATAGGAGCGTATTTGAAGCACTTTTGCTTAATAAACCACGACTCTATCTCTTACGGTTGATTTTTAAATTAATCAGAAAGTCCTCGTCGGTAGCGCTTCTCGGTAGCCTCTCCGTACAGAGACTAAGTCCGAATTGAAAATATTTTCACCGACGACGTATCTTTTAAATGTTATGTTCGGTTATGGGAGCGTATTTGACGCACTTTTGCTTAATAAACCACGGCTCCATCTCTTACGGTTGATTTTTAAATAATTTCTAAAGTCGTCGTCGGCGACTCTTCACGGTAGCCACTCGATAGGAAAAAATCTAAGTCCGAACTGTAATTATTTTCACCGACGAGGTACCTTTTATATGTTAGATTGAGTTATAGGAGCGTATTTGAAGCACTTTTGCTTAATAAGGAAGACAAGAAATAAACTATTGATTATTATTAAAAATCAACCGTAAGAGATAGAGCCGTGGTTTATTAAGCAAAAGTGCGTCAAATACGCTCCCATAACCGAACATAAACCACGGCTCTATCTCTTACGGTTGATTTTTAAATTAATCAGAAAGTCCTCGTCGGTAGCGCTTCTCGGTAGCCTCTCCGTACAGAGACTAAGTCCGAATTGAAAATATTTTCACCGACGACGTATCTTTTAAATGTTATGTTCGGTTATGGGAGCGTATTTGACGCACTTTTGCTTAATAAACCACGGCTCCATCTCTTACGGTTGATTTTTAAATAATTTCTAAAGTCGTCGTCGGCGACTCTTCACGGTAGCCACTCGATAGGAAAAAAGCTAAGCCCGAACTGAAATTATTTTCACCGACGAGCTACCTTTTATATGTTAGATTGAGTTATAGGAGCGTATTTTCAGCACTTTTGCTTAATAAACCACGGCTCTATCTCTTACGGTAGATTTTTAAATTAATCAGAAAGTCTTCGTCGGTAGCGCTTCTCGGTAGCCTCTTCGGACAGAGACTAAGTCCGAATTGAAAATATTTTCACCGACGACGTATCTTTTAAATGTTATGTTCGGTTATGGGAGCGTATTTGACGCACTTTTGCTTAATAAACCACGGCTCTATCTCTTACGGTTGATTTTTAATAGTAATCAATAGTTTATTTCTTGTCTTCCTTTAACACCGAAGACATAAGCACCTAGGGCAGATAATAAGTAGCCTAGGACTTCTTTTAAATTAATGTTTAGACTGAAGAGGGTGCAAAATTGTACCGAAACGTTTCTACGTTAAAAAAAAATAAAGAAGTTTAAATCTTTACATTGGTCTATCAAAAGCCGAAACCCAAAATCACACATACTGGTTGATTTTTAAATAATTTCTAAAGTCGTCGTCGGCGACTCTTCACGGTAGCCACTCGGTAGGAAAAAATCTAAGTCCGAACTGAAATTATATTCACCGACGAGATACCTTTTAAATGTTAGATTGAGTTATAGGAGCGTATTTGAAGCACTTTTGCTTAATAGACCACGGCTCTATCTCTTTCGGTTGATTTTTAAATTAATCAGAAAGTCTTCGTCGGTAGCGATTTTGGGTAGCCTCTCCGTACAGAGACTAAGTCCGAATTGAAAATATTTTCACCGACGACGTATCTTTTAAATGTTATGTTCGGTTATGGGAGCGTATTTGACGCACTTTTGCTTAATAAACCACGGCTCCATCTCTTACGGTTGATTTTTAAATAATTTCTAAAGTCGTCGTCGGCGACTCTTCACGGTAGCCACTCGATAGGAAAAAAGCTAAGCCCGAACTGAAATTATTTTCACCGACGAGCTACCTTTTATATGTTAGATTGAGTTATAGGAGCGTATTTTCAGCACTTTTGCTTAATAAACCACGGCTCTATCTCTTACGGTAGATTTTTAAATTAATCAGAAAGTCTTCGTCGGTAGCGCTTCTCGGTAGCCTCTTCGGACAGAGACTAAGTCCGAATTGAAAATATTTTCACCGACGTCGTATCTTTTAAATGTTATGTTCGGTTATGGGAGCGTATTTGACGCACTTTTGCTTAATAAACCACGGCTCCATCTCTTACGGTTGATTTTTAAATAATTTCTAAAGTCGTCGTCGGCGACTCTTCACGGTAGCCACTCGATAGGAAAAAAGCTAAGCCCGAACTGTAATTATTTTCACCGACGAGGTACCTTTTATATGTTAGATTGAGTTATAGGAGCGTATTTGAAGCACTTTTGCTTAATAAACCACGACTCTATCTCTTACGGTTGATTTTTAAATTAATCAGAAAGTCCTCGTCGGTAGCGCTTCTCGGTAGCCTCTCCGTACAGAGACTAAGTCCGAATTGAAAATATTTTCACCGACGACGTATCTTTTAAATGTTATGTTCGGTTATGGGAGCGTATTTGACGCACTTTTGCTTAATAAACCACGGCTCCATCTCTTACGGTTGATTTTTAAATAATTTCTAAAGTCGTCGTCGGCGACTCTTCACGGTAGCCACTCGATAGGAAAAAATCTAAGTCCGAACTGTAATTATTTTCACCGACGAGGTACCTTTTATATGTTAGATTGAGTTATAGGAGCGTATTTGAAGCACTTTAGAAATAAACTATTGATTATTATTAAAAATCAACCGTAAGAGATAGAGCCGTGGTTTATTAAGCAAAAGTGCGTCAAATACGCTCCCATAACCGAACATAAACCACGGCTCTATCTCTTACGGTTGATTTTTAAATTAATCAGAAAGTCCTCGTCGGTAGCGCTTCTCGGTAGCCTCTCCGTACAGAGACTAAGTCCGAATTGAAAATATTTTCACCGACGACGTATCTTTTAAATGTTATGTTCGGTTATGGGAGCGTATTTGACGCACTTTTGCTTAATAAACCACGGCTCCATCTCTTACGGTTGATTTTTAAATAATTTCTAAAGTCGTCGTCGGCGACTCTTCACGGTAGCCACTCGATAGGAAAAAAGCTAAGCCCGAACTGTAATTATTTTCACCGACGAGCTACCTTTTATATGTTAGATTGAGTTATAGGAGCGTATTTTCAGCACTTTTGCTTAATAAACCACGGCTCTATCTCTTACGGTAGATTTTTAAATTAATCAGAAAGTCTTCGTCGGTAGCGCTTCTCGGTAGCCTCTTCGGACAGAGACTAAGTCCGACTTGAAAATATTTTCACCGACGTCGTATCTTTTAAATGTTATGTTCGGTTATGGGAGCGCATTTGACGCACTTTTGCTTAATAAACCACGGCTCCATCTCTTACGGTTGATTTTTAAATAATTTCTAAAGTCGTCGTCGGCGACTCTTCACGGTAGCCACTCGATAGGAAAAAATCTAAGCCCGAACTGTAATTATTTTCACCGACGAGGTACCTTTTATATGTTAGATTGAGTTATAGGAGCGTATTTGAAGCACTTTTGCTTAATAAACCACGGCTCTATCTCTTACGGTTGATTTTTAAATTAATCAGAAAGTCCTCGTCGGTAGCGCTTTTCGGTAGCCTCTCCGTACAGAGACTAAGTCCGAATTGAAAATATTTTCACCGACGACGTATCTTTTAAATGTTATGTTCGGTTATGGGAGCGTATTTGACGCACTTTTGCTTAATAAACCACGGCTCCATCTCTTACGGTTGATTTTTAAATAATTTCTAAAGTCGTCGTCGGCGACTCTTCACGGTAGCCACTCGATAGGAAAAAATCTAAGCCCGAACTGTAATTATTTTCACCGACGAGCTACCTTTTATATGTTAGATTGAGTTATTGGAGCGTATTTTCAGCACTTTTGCTTAATAAACCACGGCTCTATCTCTTACGGTTGATTTTTAAATTAATCAGAAAGTCCTCGTCGGTAGCGCTTTTCGGTAGCCTCTCCGTACAGAGACTAAGTCCGAATTGAAAATATTTTCACCGACGACGTATCTTTTAAATGGTATGTCCCGTTATGGGAGCGTATTTGACGCACTTTTGCTTAATAAACCACGGCTCCATCTCTTACGGGTGATTTTTAAATAATTTCTAGTCGTCGTCGGCGACTCTTCACGGTAGCCACTCGGTAGGAAAAAATCTAAGTCCGAACTGTAATTATTTTCACCGACGAGGTACCTTTTATATGTTAGATTGAGTTATAGGAGCGTATTTGAAGCACTTTTGCTTAATAAGGAAGACAAGAAATAAACTATTGATTATTATTAAAAATCAACCGTAAGAGATAGAGCCGTGGTTTATTAAGCAAAAGTGCGTCAAATACGCTCCCATAACCGAACATAAACCACGGCTCTATCTCGTACGGTTGATTTTTAAATTAATCAGAAAGTCCTCGTCGGTAGCGCTTCCCGGTAGCCTCTCCGTACAGAGACTAAGTCCGAATTGAAAATATTTTCACCGACGACGTATCTTTTAAATGTTATGTTCGGTTATGGGAGCGTATTTGACGCACTTTTGCTTAATAAACCACGGCTCCATCTCTTACGGTTGATTTTTAAATAATTTCTAAAGTCGTCGTCGGCGACTCTTCACGGTAGCCACTCGATAGGAAAAAAGCTAAGCCCGAACTGAAATTATTTTCACCGACGAGCTACCTTTTATATGTTAGATTGAGTTATAGGAGCGTATTTTCAGCACTTTTGCTTAATAAACCACGGCTCTATCTCTTACGGTAGATTTTTAAATTAATCAGAAAGTCTTCGTCGGTAGCGCTTCTCGGTAGCCTCTTCGGACAGAGACTAAGTCCGAATTGAAAATATTTTCACCGACGACGTATCTTTTAAATGTTATGTTCGGTTATGGGAGCGTATTTGACGCACTTTTGCTTAATAAACCACGGCTCTATCTCTTACGGTTGATTTTTAATAGTAATCAATAGTTTATTTCTTGTCTTCCTTTAACACCGAAGACATAAGCACCTAGGGCAGATAATAAGTAGCCTAGGACTTCTTTTAAATTAATGTTTAGACTGAAGAGGGTGCAAAATTGTACCGAAACGTTTCTACGTTAAAAAAAAATAAAGAAGTTTAAATCTTTACATTGGTCTATCAAAAGCCGAAACCCAAAATCACACATACTGGTTGATTTTTAAATAATTTCTAAAGTCGTCGTCGGCGACTCTTCACGGTAGCCACTCGGTAGGAAAAAATCTAAGTCCGAACTGAAATTATATTCACCGACGAGATACCTTTTAAATGTTAGATTGAGTTATAGGAGCGTATTTGAAGCACTTTTGCTTAATAGACCACGGCTCTATCTCTTTCGGTTGATTTTTAAATTAATCAGAAAGTCTTCGTCGGTAGCGATTTTGGGTAGCCTCTCCGTACAGAGACTAAGTCCGAATTGAAAATATTTTCACCGACGACGTATCTTTTAAATGTTATGTTCGGTTATGGGAGCGTATTTGACGCACTTTTGCTTAATAAACCACGGCTCCATCTCTTACGGTTGATTTTTAAATAATTTCTAAAGTCGTCGTCGGCGACTCTTCACGGTAGCCACTCGATAGGAAAAAAGCTAAGCCCGAACTGAAATTATTTTCACCGACGAGCTACCTTTTATATGTTAGATTGAGTTATAGGAGCGTATTTTCAGCACTTTTGCTTAATAAACCACGGCTCTATCTCTTACGGTAGATTTTTAAATTAATCAGAAAGTCTTCGTCGGTAGCGCTTCTCGGTAGCCTCTTCGGACAGAGACTAAGTCCGAATTGAAAATATTTTCACCGACGTCGTATCTTTTAAATGTTATGTTCGGTTATGGGAGCGTATTTGACGCACTTTTGCTTAATAAACCACGGCTCCATCTCTTACGGTTGATTTTTAAATAATTTCTAAAGTCGTCGTCGGCGACTCTTCACGGTAGCCACTCGATAGGAAAAAAGCTAAGCCCGAACTGTAATTATTTTCACCGACGAGGTACCTTTTATATGTTAGATTGAGTTATAGGAGCGTATTTGAAGCACTTTTGCTTAATAAACCACGACTCTATCTCTTACGGTTGATTTTTAAATTAATCAGAAAGTCCTCGTCGGTAGCGCTTCTCGGTAGCCTCTCCGTACAGAGACTAAGTCCGAATTGAAAATATTTTCACCGACGACGTATCTTTTAAATGTTATGTTCGGTTATGGGAGCGTATTTGACGCACTTTTGCTTAATAAACCACGGCTCCATCTCTTACGGTTGATTTTTAAATAATTTCTAAAGTCGTCGTCGGCGACTCTTCACGGTAGCCACTCGATAGGAAAAAATCTAAGTCCGAACTGTAATTATTTTCACCGACGAGGTACCTTTTATATGTTAGATTGAGTTATAGGAGCGTATTTGAAGCACTTTTGCTTAATAAGGAAGACAAGAAATAAACTATTGATTATTATTAAAAATCAACCGTAAGAGATAGAGCCGTGGTTTATTAAGCAAAAGTGCGTCAAATACGCTCCCATAACCGAACATAACATTTAAAAGATACCTCGTCGGTAGCGCTTCTCGGTAGCCTCTCCGTACAGAGACTAAGTCCGAATTGAAAATATTTTCACCGACGACGTATCTTTTAAATGTTATGTTCGGTTATGGGAGCGTATTTGACGCACTTTTGCTTAATAAACCACGGCTCCATCTCTTACGGTTGATTTTTAAATAATTTCTAAAGTCGTCGTCGGCGACTCTTCACGGTAGCCACTCGATAGGAAAAAAGCTAAGCCCGAACTGTAATTATTTTCACCGACGAGCTACCTTTTATATGTTAGATTGAGTTATAGGAGCGTATTTTCAGCACTTTTGCTTAATAAACCACGGCTCTATCTCTTACGGTAGATTTTTAAATTAATCAGAAAGTCTTCGTCGGTAGCGCTTCTCGGTAGCCTCTTCGGACAGAGACTAAGTCCGACTTGAAAATATTTTCACCGACGTCGTATCTTTTAAATGTTATGTTCGGTTATGGGAGCGCATTTGACGCACTTTTGCTTAATAAACCACGGCTCCATCTCTTACGGTTGATTTTTAAATAATTTCTAAAGTCGTCGTCGGCGACTCTTCACGGTAGCCACTCGATAGGAAAAAATCTAAGCCCGAACTGTAATTATTTTCACCGACGAGGTACCTTTTATATGTTAGATTGAGTTATAGGAGCGTATTTGAAGCACTTTTGCTTAATAAACCACGGCTCTATCTCTTACGGTTGATTTTTAAATTAATCAGAAAGTCCTCGTCGGTAGCGCTTTTCGGTAGCCTCTCCGTACAGAGACTAAGTCCGAATTGAAAATATTTTCACCGACGACGTATCTTTTAAATGTTATGTTCGGTTATGGGAGCGTATTTGACGCACTTTTGCTTAATAAACCACGGCTCCATCTCTTACGGTTGATTTTTAAATAATTTCTAAAGTCGTCGTCGGCGACTCTTCACGGTAGCCACTCGATAGGAAAAAATCTAAGCCCGAACTGTAATTATTTTCACCGACGAGCTACCTTTTATATGTTAGATTGAGTTATTGGAGCGTATTTTCAGCACTTTTGCTTAATAAACCACGGCTCTATCTCTTACGGTTGATTTTTAAATTAATCAGAAAGTCCTCGTCGGTAGCGCTTTTCGGTAGCCTCTCCGTACAGAGACTAAGTCCGAATTGAAAATATTTTCACCGACGACGTATCTTTTAAATGGTATGTCCCGTTATGGGAGCGTATTTGACGCACTTTTGCTTAATAAACCACGGCTCCATCTCTTACGGGTGATTTTTAAATAATTTCTAGTCGTCGTCGGCGACTCTTCACGGTAGCCACTCGGTAGGAAAAAATCTAAGTCCGAACTGTAATTATTTTCACCGACGAGGTACGTTTTATATGTTAGATTGAGTTATAGGAGCGTATTTGAAGCACTTTTGCTTAATAAACCACTGCTCTATCTCTTACGGTTGATTTTTAAATTAATCAGAAAGTCTTCGTCGGTAGCGCTTCTCGGTAGCCTCTCCGTACAGAGACTAAGTCCGAATTGAAAATATTTTCACCGACGACGTATCTTTTAAATGTTATGTTCGGTTATGGGAGCGTATTTGACGCACTTTTGCTTAATAAACCACGGCTCTATCTCTTACGGTTTATTTTTAATAATAATCAATAGTTTATTTCTTGTCTTCCTTTAACACCGAAGACATAAGCACCTAGGGCAGATAATAAGTAGCCTAGGACTTCTTTTAAATTAATGTTTAGACTGAAGAGGGTGCAAAATTGTACCGAAACGTTTCTACGTTAAAAAAAAATAAAGAAGTTTAAATCTTTACATTGGTCTATCAAAAGCCGAAACCCAAAATCACACATACTGGTTGATTTTTAAATAATTTCTAAAGTCGTCGTCGGCGACTCTTCACGGTAGCCACTCGGTAGGAAAAAATCTAAGTCCGAACTGTAATTATTTTCACCGACGAGGTACCTTTTATATGTTAGATTGAGTTATAGGAGCGTATTTTCAGCACTTTTGCTGAATAAACCACGGTTCTATCTCTTACGGTAGATTTTTAAATTAATCAGAAAGTCCTCGTCGGTAGCGCTTTTCGGTAGCCTCTCCGTACAGAGACTAAGTCCGAATTGAAAATATTTTCACCGACGACGTATCTTTTAAATGTTATGTTCGGTTATGGGAGCGTATTTGACGCACTTTTGCTTAATAAACCACGGCTCTATCTCTTACGGTTAATTTTTAAATAATTTCTAAAGTCGTCGTCGGCGACTCTTCACGGTAGCCACTCGGTAGGAAAAAATCTAAGTCCGAACTGTAATTATTTTCACCGACGAGGTACCTTTTATATGTTAGATTGAGTTATAGGAGCGTATTTGAAGCACTTTTGCTTAATAAACCACGGCTCTATCTCTTACGGTTGATTTTTAAATTAATCAGAAAGTCCTCGTCGGTAGCGCTTCTCGGTAGCCTCTCCGTACAGAGACTAAGTCCGAATTGAAAATATTTTCACCGACGACGTATCTTTTAAATGTTATGTTCGGTTATGGGAGCGTATTTGACGCACTTTTGCTTAATAAACCACGGCTCCATCTGTTACGGTTGATTTTTAAATAATTTCTAAAGTCGTCGTCGGCGACTCTTCACGGTAGCCACTCGATAGGAAAAAAGCTAAGCCCGAACTGTAATTATTTTCACCGACGAGCTACCTTTTATATGTTAGATTGAGTTATAGGAGCGTATTTTCAGCACTTTTGCTTAATAAACCACGGCTCTATCTCTTACGGTAGATTTTTAAATTAATCAGAAAGTCTTCGTCGGTAGCGCTTCTCGGTAGCCTCTTCGGACAGAGACTAAGTCCGAATTGAAAATATTTTCACCGACGTCGTATCTTTTAAATGTTATGTTCGGTTATGGGAGCGCATTTGACGCACTTTTGCTTAATAAACCACGGCTCCATCTCTTACGGTTGATTTTTAAATAATTTCTAAAGTCGTCGTCGGCGACACTTCACGGTAGCCACTCGATAGGAAAAAATCTAAGCCCGAACTGTAATTATTTTCACCGACGAGGTACCTTTTATATGTTAGATTGAGTTATAGGAGCGTATTTGAAGCACTTTTGTTTAATAAACCACGGCTCTATCTCTTACGGTTGATTTTTAAATTAATCAGAAAGTCCTCGTCGGTAGCGCTTCTCGGTAGCCTCTCCGTACAGAGACTAAGTCCGAATTGAAAATATTTTCACCGACGACGTATCTTTTAAATGTTATGTTCGGTTATGGGAGCGTATTTGACGCACTTTTGCTTAATAAACCACGGCTCCATCTCTTACGGTTGATTTTTAAATAATTTCTAAAGTCGTCGTCGGCGACTCTTCACGGTAGCCACTCGATAGGAAAAAAGCTAAGCCCGAACTGTAATTATTTTCACCGACGAGCTACCTTTTATATGTTAGATTGAGTTATAGGAGCGTATTTTCAGCACTTTTGCTTAATAAACCACGGCTCTATCTCTTACGGTAGATTTTTAAATTAATCAGAAAGTCTTCGTCGGTAGCGCTTCTCGGTAGCCTCTTCGGACAGAGACTAAGTCCGAATTGAAAATATTTTCACCGACGTCGTATCTTTTAAATGTTATGTTCGGTTATGGGAGCGCATTTGACGCACTTTTGCTTAATAAACCACGGCTCTATCTCTTACGGTTGATTTTTAAATTAATCAGAAAGTCCTCGTCGGTAGCGATTTTCGGTAGCCTCTCCGTACAGAGACTAAGTCCGAATTGAAAATATTTTCACCGACGACGTATCTTTTAAATGTTATGTTCGGTTATGGGAGCGTATTTGACGCACTTTTGCTTAATAAACCACGGCTCCATCTCTTACGGTTGATTTTTAAATAATTTCTAAAGTCGTCGTCGGCGACTCTTCACGGTAGCCACTCGATAGGAAAAAATCTAAGCCCGAACTGTAATTATTTTCACCGACGAGCTACCTTTTATATGTTAGATTGAGTTATTGGAGCGTATTTTCAGCACTTTTGCTTAATAAACCACGGCTCTATCTCTTACGGTTGATTTTTAAATTAATCAGAAAGTCCTCGTCGGTAGCGCTTTTCGGTAGCCTCTCCGTACAGAGACTAAGTCCGAATTGAAAATATTTTCACCGACGACGTATCTTTTAAATGTTATGTTCGGTTATGGGAGCGTATTTGACGCACTTTTGCTTAATAAACCACGGCTCTATCTCTTACGGTTGATTTTTAATAATAATCAATAGTTTATTTCTTGTCTTCCTTTAACACCGAAGACATAAGCACCTAGGGCAGATAATAAGTAGCCTAGGACTTCTTTTAAATTAATGTTTAGACTGAAGAGGGTGCAAAATTGTACCGAAACGTTTCTACGTTAAAAAAAAATAAAGAAGTTTAAATCTTTACATTGGTCTATCAAAAGCCGAAACCCAAAATCACACATACTGGTTGATTTTTAAATAATTTCTAAAGTCGTCGTCGGCGACTCTTCACGGTAGCCACTCGGTAGGAAAAGATCTAAGTCCGAACTGTAATTATTTTCACCGACGAGGTACCTTTTATATGTTAGATTGAGTTATAGGAGCGTATTTTCAGCACTTTTGCTTAATAAACCACGGTTCTATCTCTTACGGTAGATTTTTAAATTAATCAGAAAGTCTTCGTCGGTAGCGCTTCTCGGTAGCCTCTTCGGACAGAGACTAAGTCCGAATTGAAAATATTTTCACCGACGTCGTATCTTTTAAATGTTATGTTCGGTTATGGGAGCGTATTTGACGCACTTTTGCTTAATAAACCACGGCTCCATCTCTTACGGTTGATTTTTAAATAATTTCGAAAGTCGTCGTCGGCGACTCTTCACGGTAGCCACTCGATAGGAAAAAATCTAAGTCCGAACTGTAATTATTTTCACCGACGAGGTACCTTTTATATGTTAGATTGAGTTATAGGAGCGTACTTGAAGCACTTTTGCTTAATAAACCACGGCTCTATCTCTTACGGTTGATTTTTAAATTAATCAGAAAGTCCTCGTCGGTAGCGCTTCTCGGTAGCCTCTCCGTACAGAGACTAAGTCCGAATTGAAAATATTTTCACCGACGACGTATCTTTTAAATGTTATGTTCGGTTATGGGAGCGTATTTGACGCACTTTTGCTTAATAAACCACGGCTCCATCTCTTACGGTTGATTTTTAAATAATTTCTAAAGTCGTCGTCGGCGACTCTTCACGGTAGCCACTCGATAGGAAAAAAGCTAAGCCCGAACTGTAATTATTTTCACCGACGAGCTACCTTTTATATGTTAGATTGAGTTATAGGAGCGTATTTTCAGCACTTTTGCTTAATAAACCACGGCTCTATCTCTTACGGTAGATTTTTAAATTAATCAGAAAGTCCACGTCGGTAGCGCTTTTCGGTAGCCTCTCCGTACAGAGACTAAGTCCGAATTGAAAATATTTTCACCGACGACGTATCTTTTAAATGTTATGTTCGGTTATGGGAGCGTATTTGACGCACTTTTGCTTAATAGACCACGGCTCCATCTCTTACGGTTGATTTTTAAATAATTTCTAAAGTCGTCGTCGGCGACTCTTCACGGTAGCCACTCGATAGGAAAAAATCTAAGCCCGAACTGTAATTATTTTCACCGACGAGCTACCTTTTATATGTTAGATTGAGTTATTGGAGCGTATTTTCAGCACTTTTGCTTAATAAACCACGGCTCTATCTCTTACGGTTGATTTTTAAATTAATCAGAAAGTCCTCGTCGGTAGCGCTTTTCGGTAGCCTCTCCGTACAGAGACTAAGTCCGAATTGAAAATATTTTCACCGACGACGTATCTTTTAAATGTTATGTTCGGTTATGGGAGCGTATTTGACGCACTTTTGCTTAATAAACCACGGCTCCATCTCTTACGGTTGATTTTTAAATAATTTCTAAAGTCGTCGTCGGCGACTCTTCACGGTAGCCACTCGGTAGGAAAAAATCTAAGTCCGAACTGTAATTATTTTCACCGACGAGGTACCTTTTATATGTTAGATTGAGTTATAGGAGCGCATTTGAAGCACTTTTGCTTAATAAACCACGGCTCTATCTCTTACGGTTGATTTTTAAATTAATCAGAAAGTCCTCATCGGTAGCGCTTTTCGGTAGCCTCTCCGTACAGAGACTAAGTCCGAATTGAAAATATTTTCACCGACGACGTATCTTTTAAATGTTATCTTCGGTTATGGGAGCGTATTTGACGCACTTTTGCTTAATAAACCACGGCTCCATCTCTTACGGTTGATTTTTAAATAATTTCTAAAGTCGTCATCGGCGACTCTTCACGGTAGCCACTCGATAGGAAAAAATCTAAGCCCGAACTGTAATTATTTTCACCGACGAGGTACCTTTTATATGTTAGATTGAGTTAGGAGCGTATTTTAAGCACTTTTGCTTAATAAACCACGGCTCTATCTCTTACGGTAGATTTTTAAATTAATCAGAAAGTCTTCGTCGGTAGCGCTTCTCGGTAGCCTCTTCGGACAGAGACTAAGTCCGAATTGAAAATATTTTCACCGACGTCGTAACTTTTAAATGTTATGTTCGGTTATGGGAGCGTATTTGGCGCACTTTTGCTTAATAAACCACGGCTCCATCTCTTACGGTTGATTTTTAAATAATTTCTAAAGTCGTCGTCGGCGACTCTTCGCGGTAGCCACACGGTAGGAAAAAATCTAAGTCCGAACTGTAATTATTTTCACCGACGAGGTACCTTTTATATGTTAGATTGAGTTATAGGAGCGTATTTTAAGCACTTTTGCTTAATAAACCACGGCTCTATCTCTTACGGTTGATTTTTAAATTAATCAGAAAGTCTTCGTCGGTAGCGCTTCTCGGTAGCCTCTCCGTACAGAGACTAAGTCCGAATTGAAAATATTTTCACGGACGACGTATCTTTTAAATGTTATGTTCGGTTATGGGAGCGTATTGGACGCACTTTTGCTTAATAAACCACGGCTCCATCTCTTACGGTTGATTTTTAAATAATTTCTAAAGTCGTCGTCGGCGACTCTTCACGGTAGCCACTCGGTAGGAAAAAATCTAAGTCCGAACTGTAATTATTTTCACCGACGAGGTACCTTTTATATGTTAGATTGAGTTATAGGAGCGTATTTGAAGCACTTTTGCTTAATAAACCACGGCTCTACCTCTTACGGTTGATTTTTAAATTAATCAGAAAGTCTTCGTCGGTAGCGCTTCTCGGTAGCCTCTCCGTACAGAGACTAAGTCCGAATTGAAAATATTTTCACCGACGACGTATCTTTTAAATGTTATGTTCGGTTATGGGAGCGTATTTGACGCACTTGTGCTTAATAAACCACGGCTCCATCTCTTACGGTTGATTTTTAAATAATTTCTAAAGTCGTCGTCGGCGACTCTTCACGGTAGCCACTCGGTAGGAAAAAATCTAAGTCCGAACTGTAATTATTTTCACCGACGAGGTACCTTTTATATGTTAGATTGAGTTATAGGAGCGCATTTGAAGCACTTTTGCTTAATAAACCACGGCTCTATCTCTTACGGTAGATTTTTAAATTAATCAGAAAGTCTTCGTCGGTAGCGCTTCTCGGTAGCCTCTTCGGACAGAGACTAAGTCCGAATTGAAAATATTTTCACCGACGTCGTATCTTTTAAATGTTATGTTCGGTTATGGGAGCGTATTTGGCGCACTTTTGCTTAATAAACCACGGCTCCATCTCTTACGGTTGATTTTTAAATAATTTCTAAAGTCGTCGTCGGCGACTCTTCGCGGTAGCCACACGGTAGGAAAAAATCTAAGTCCGAACTGTAATTATTTTCACCGACGAGGTACCTTTTATATGTTAGATTGAGTTATAGGAGCGTATTTTAAGCACTTTTGCTTAATAAACCACGGCTCTATCTCTTACGGTTGATTTTTAAATTAATCAGAAAGTCTTCGTCGGTAGCGCTTCTCGGTAGCCTCTCCGTACAGAGACTAAGTCCGAATTGAAAATATTTTCACGGACGACGTATCTTTTAAATGTTATGTTCGGTTATGGGAGCGTATTGGACGCACTTTTGCTTAATAAACCACGGCTCCATCTCTTACGGTTCATTTTTAAATAATTTCTAAAGTCGTCGTCGGCGACTCTTCACGGTAGCCACTCGGTAGGAAAAAATCTAAGTCCGAACTGTAATTATTTTCACCGACGAGGTACCTTTTATATGTTAGATTGAGTTATAGGAGCGCATTTGAAGCACTTTTGCTTAATAAACCACGGCTCTATCTCTTACGGTTGATTTTTAAATTAATCAGAAAGTCCTCGTCGGTAGCGCTTTTCGGTAGCCTCTCCGTACAGAGACTAAGTCCGAATTGAAAATATTTTCACCGACGACGTATCTTTTAAATGGTATGTTCCGTTATGGGAGCGTATTTGACGCACTTTTGCTTAATAAACCACGGCTCCATCTCTTACGGGTGATTTTTAAATAATTTCTAGTCGTCGTCGGCGACTCTTCACGGTAGCCACTCGGTAGGAAAAAATCTAAGTCCGAACTGTAATTATTTTCACCGACGAGGTACCTTTTATATGTTAGATTGAGTTATAGGAGCGTATTTGAAGCACTTTTGCTTAATAAACCACGGCTCTATCTCTTACGGTTGATTTTTAAATTAATCAGAAAGTCCTCATCGGTAGCGCTTTTCGGTAGCCTCTCCGTACAGAGACTAAGTCCGAATTGAAAATATTTTCACCGACGACGTATCTTTCAAATGTTATGTTCGGTTATGGGAGCCTATTTGACGCACTTTTGCTTAATAAACCACGGCTCCATCTCTTACGGTTGATTTTTAAATAATTTCTAAAGTCGTCGTCGGCGACTCTTCACGGTAGCCACTCGGTAGGAAAAAATCTAAGTCCGAACTGTAATTATTTTCACCGACGAGGTACCTTTTATATGTTAGATTGAGTTATAGGAGCGCATTTGAAGCACTTTTGCTTAATAAACCACGGCTCTATCTCTTACGGTTGATTTTTAAATTAATCAGAAAGTCCTCATCGGTAGCGCTTTTCGGTAGCCTCTCCGTACAGAGACTAAGTCCGAATTGAAAATATTTTCACCGACGACGTATCTTTTAAATGTTATCTTCGGTTATGGGAGCGTATTTGACGCACTTTTGCTTAATAAACCACGGCTCCATCTCTTACGGTTGATTTTTAAATAATTTCTAAAGTCGTCATCGGCGACTCTTCACGGTAGCCACTCGATAGGAAAAAATCTAAGCCCGAACTGTAATTATTTTCACCGACGAGGTACCTTTTATATGTTAGATTGAGTTAGGAGCGTATTTTAAGCACTTTTGCTTAATAAACCACGGCTCCATCTCTTACGGTTGATTTTTAAATAATTTCTAAAGTCGTCGTCGGCGACTCTTCACGGTAGCCACTCGTGAGGAAAAAATCTAAGCCCGAACTGTAATTATTTTCACCGACCAGGTACCTTTTATATGTTAGATTGAGTTATAGGAGCGCATTTGAAGCACTTTTGCTTAATAAACCACGGCTCTATCTCTTACGGTTGATTTTTAAATAATTTCTAAAGTCGTCGTCGGCGACTCTTCACGGTAGCCACTCGATAGGAAAAAAGCTAAGTCCGAACTGTAATTATTTTCACCGACGAGGTACCTTTTATATGTTAGATTGAGTTATAGGAGCGTATTTTCAGCACTTTTGCTTAATAAACCACGGCTCTATCTCGTACGGTTGATTTTTAAATTAATCAGAAAGTCCTCATCGGTAGCGCTTTTCGGTAGCCTCTCCGTACAGAGACTAAGTCCGAATTGAAAATATTTTCACCGACGACGTATCTTTCAAATGTTATGTTCGGTTATGGGAGCCTATTTGACGCACTTTTGCTTAATAAACCACGGCTCCATCTCTTACGGTTGATTTTTAAATAATTTCTAAAGTCGTCGTCGGCGACTCTTCACGGTAGCCACTCGGTAGGAAAAAATCTAAGTCCGAACTGTAATTATTTTCACCGACGAGGTACCTTTTATATGTTAGATTGAGTTATAGGAGCGCATTTGAAGCACTTTTGCTTAATAAACCACGGCTCTATCTCTTACGGTTGATTTTTAAATTAATCAGAAAGTCCTCATCGGTAGCGCTTTTCGGTAGCCTCTCCGTACAGAGACTAAGTCCGAATTGAAAATATTTTCACCGACGACGTATCTTTTAAATGTTATCTTCGGTTATGGGAGCGTATTTGACGCACTTTTGCTTAATAAACCACGGCTCCATCTCTTACGGTTGATTTTTAAATAATTTCTAAAGTCGTCATCGGCGACTCTTCACGGTAGCCACTCGATAGGAAAAAATCTAAGCCCGAACTGTAATTATTTTCACCGACGAGGTACCTTTTATATGTTAGATTGAGTTAGGAGCGTATTTTAAGCACTTTTGCTTAATAAACCACGGCTCCATCTCTTACGGTTGATTTTTAAATAATTTCTAAAGTCGTCGTCGGCGACTCTTCACGGTAGCCACTCGTGAGGAAAAAATCTAAGCCCGAACTGTAATTATTTTCACCGACCAGGTACCTTTTATATGTTAGATTGAGTTATAGGAGCGCATTTGAAGCACTTTTGCTTAATAAACCACGGCTCTATCTCTTACGGTTGATTTTTAAATTAATCAGAAAGTCCTCGTCGGTAGCGCTTTTCGGTAGCCTCTCCGTACAGAGACTAAGTCCGAATTGAAAATATTTTCACCGACGACGTATCTTATAAATGGTATGTTCCGTTATGGGAGCGTATTTGACGCACTTTTGCTTAATAAACCACGGCTCCATCTCTTACGGGTGATTTTTAAATAATTTCTAGTCGTCGACGGCGACACTTCACGGTAGCCACTCGGTAGGAAAAAATCTAAGTCCGAACTGTAATTATTTTCACCGACGAGGTACCTTTTATATGTTAGATTGAGTTATAGGAGCGTATTTGAAGCACTTTTGCTTAATAAACCACGGCTCTATCTCTTACGGTTGATTTTTAAATTAATCAGAAAGTCCTCATCGGTAGCGCTTTTCGGTAGCCTCTCCGTACAGAGACTAAGTCCGAATTGAAAATATTTTCACCGACGACGTATCTTTCAAATGTTATGTTCGGTTATGGGAGCCTATTTGACGCACTTTTGCTTAATAAACCACGGCTCCATCTCTTACGGTTGATTTTTAAATAATTTCTAAAGTCGTCGTCGGCGACTCTTCACGGTAGCCACTCGTGAGGAAAAAATCTAAGCCCGAACTGTAATTATTTTCACCGACCAGGTACCTTTTATATGTTAGATTGAGTTATAGGAGCGCATTTGAAGCACTTTTGCTTAATAAACCACGGCTCTATCTCTTACGGTTGATTTTTAAATAATTTCTAAAGTCGTCGTCGGCGACTCTTCACGGTAGCCACTCGATAGGAAAAAAGCTAAGTCCGAACTGTAATTATTTTCACCGATGAGGTACCTTTTATATGTTAGATTGAGTTATAGGAGCGTATTTTCAGCACTTTTGCTTAATAAACCACGGCTCTATCTCGTACGGTTGATTTTTAAATTAATCAGAAAGTCCTCATCGGTAGCGCTTTTCGGTAGCCTCTCCGTACAGAGACTAAGTCCGAATTGAAAATATTTTCACCGACGACGTATCTTTCAAATGTTATGTTCGGTTATGGGAGCCTATTTGACGCACTTTTGCTTAATAAACCACGGCTCCATCTCTTACGGTTGATTTTTAAATAATTTCTAAAGTCGTCGTCGGCGACTCTTCACGGTAGCCACTCGGTAGGAAAAAATCTAAGTCCGAACTGTAATTATTTTCACCGACGAGGTACCTTTTATATGTTAGATTGAGTTATAGGAGCGCATTTGAAGCACTTTTGCTTAATAAACCACGGCTCTATCTCTTACGGTTGATTTTTAAATTAATCAGAAAGTCCTCATCGGTAGCGCTTTTCGGTAGCCTCTCCGTACAGAGACTAAGTCCGAATTGAAAATATTTTCACCGACGACGTATCTTTTAAATGTTATCTTCGGTTATGGGAGCGTATTTGACGCACTTTTGCTTAATAAACCACGGCTCCATCTCTTACGGTTGATTTTTAAATAATTTCTAAAGTCGTCATCGGCGACTCTTCACGGTAGCCACTCGATAGGAAAAAATCTAAGCCCGAACTGTAATTATTTTCACCGACGAGGTACCTTTTATATGTTAGATTGAGTTAGGAGCGTATTTTAAGCACTTTTGCTTAATAAACCACGGCTCCATCTCTTACGGTTGATTTTTAAATAATTTCTAAAGTCGTCGTCGGCGACTCTTCACGGTAGCCACTCGTGAGGAAAAAATCTAAGCCCGAACTGTAATTATTTTCACCGACCAGGTACCTTTTATATGTTAGATTGAGTTATAGGAGCGCATTTGAAGCACTTGTGCTTAATAAACCACGGCTCTATCTCTTACGGTTGATTTTTAAATTAATCAGAAAGTCCTCGTCGGTAGCGCTTTTCGGTAGCCTCTCCGTACAGAGACTAAGTCCGAATTGAAAATATTTTCACCGACGACGTATCTTATAAATGGTATGTTCCGTTATGGGAGCGTATTTGACGCACTTTTGCTTAATAAACCACGGCTCCATCTCTTACGGGTGATTTTTAAATAATTTCTAGTCGTCGACGGCGACACTTCACGGTAGCCACTCGGTAGGAAAAAATCTAAGTCCGAACTGTAATTATTTTCACCGACGAGGTACCTTTTATATGTTAGATTGAGTTATAGGAGCGTATTTGAAGCACTTTTGCTTAATAAACCACGGCTCTATCTCTTACGGTTGATTTTTAAATTAATCAGAAAGTCCTCATCGGTAGCGCTTTTCGGTAGCCTCTCCGTACAGAGACTAAGTCCGAATTGAAAATATTTTCACCGACGACGTATCTTTCAAATGTTATGTTCGGTTATGGGAGCCTATTTGACGCACTTTTGCTTAATAAACCACGGCTCCATCTCTTACGGTTGATTTTTAAATAATTTCTAAAGTCGTCGTCGGCGACTCTTCACGGTAGCCACTCGGTAGGAAAAAATCTAAGTCCGAACTGTAATTATTTTCACCGACGAGGTACCTTTTATATGTTAGATTGAGTTATAGGAGCGTATTTGAAGCACTTTTGCTTAATAAACCACGGCTCTATCTCTTACGGTTGATTTTTAAATTAATCAGAAAGTCCTCATCGGTAGCGCTTTTCGGTAGCCTCTCCGTACAGAGACTAAGTCCGAATTGAAAATATTTTCACCGACGACGTATCTTTCAAATGTTATGTTCGGTTATGGGAGCCTATTTGACGCACTTTTGCTTAATAAACCACGGCTCCATCTCTTACGGTTGATTTTTAAATAATTTCTAAAGTCGTCGTCGGCGACTCTTCGCGGTAGCCACACGGTAGGAAAAAATCTAAGTCCGAACTGTAATTATTTTCACCGACGAGGTACCTTTTATATGTTAGATTGAGTTATAGGAGCGCATTTGAAGCACTTTTGCTTAATAAACCACGGCTCTATCTCTTACGGTTGATTTTTAAATTAATCAGAAAGTCCTCATCGGTAGCGCTTTTCGGTAGCCTCTCCGTACAGAGACTAAGTCCGAATTGAAAATATTTTCACCGACGACGTATCTTTTAAATGTTATGTTCGGTTATGGGAGCGTATTGGACGCACTTTTGCTTAATAAACCACGGCTCTATCTCTTACGGTTGATTTTTAAATAATTTCTAAAATCGTCGTCGGCGACTCTTCACGGTAGCCACTCGGTAGGAAAAAATCTAAGTCCGAACTGTAATTATTTTCACCGACGAGGTACCTTTTATATGTTAGATTGAGTTATAGGAGCGCATTTGAAGCACTTTTGCTTAATAAACCACGGCTCTATCTCTTACGGTTGATTTTTAAATTAATCAGAAAGTCCTCATCGGTAGCGCTTTTCGGTAGCCTCTCCGTACAGAGACTAAGTCCGAATTGAAAATATTTTCACCGACGACGTATCTTTTAAATGTTATCTTCGGTTATGGGAGCGTATTTGACGCACTTTTGCTTAATAAACCACGGCTCCATCTCTTACGGTTGATTTTTAAATAATTTCTAAAGTCGTCATCGGCGACTCTTCACGGTAGCCACTCGATAGGAAAAAATCTAAGCCCGAGCTGTAATTATTTTCACCGACGAGGTACCTTTTATATGTTAGATTGAGTTAGGAGCGTATTTTAAGCACTTTTGCTTAATAAACCACGGCTCTATCTCTTACGGTAGATTTTTAAATTAATCAGAAAGTCTTCGTCGGTAGCGCTTCTCGGTAGCCTCTTCGGACAGAGACTAAGTCCGAATTGAAAATATTTTCACCGACGTCGTATCTTTTAAATGTTATGTTCGGTTATGGGAGCGTATTTGGCGCACTTTTGCTTAATAAACCACGGCTCCATCTCTTACGGTTGATTTTTAAATAATTTCTAAAGTCGTCGTCGGCGACTCTTCGCGGTAGCCACACGGTAGGAAAAAATCTAAGTCCGAACTGTAATTATTTTCACCGACGAGGTACCTTTTATATGTTAGATTGAGTTATAGGAGCGTATTTTAAGCACTTTTGCTTAATAAACCACGGCTCTATCTCTTACGGTTGATTTTTAAATTAATCAGAAAGTCTTCGTCGGTAGCGCTTCTCGGTAGCCTCTCCGTACAGAGACTAAGTCCGAATTGAAAATATTTTCACGGACGACGTATCTTTTAAATGTTATGTTCGGTTATGGGAGCGTATTGGACGCACTTTTGCTTAATAAACCACGGCTCCATCTCTTACGGTTGATTTTTAAATAATTTCTAAAGTCGTCGTCGGCGACTCTTCACGGTAGCCACTCGGTAGGAAAAAATCTAAGTCCGAACTTTAATTATTTTCACCGACGAGGTACCTTTTATATGTTAGATTGAGTTATAGGAGCGTATTTGAAGCACTTTTGCTTAATAAACCACGGCTCTATCTCTGACGGTTGATTTTTAAATTAATCAGAAAGTCTTCGTCGGTAGCGCTTCTCGGTAGCCTCTCCGTACAGAGACTAAGTCCGAATTGAAAATATTTGCACCGACGACGTATCTTTTAAATGTTATGTTCGGTTATGGGAGCGTATTTGACGCACTTTTGCTTAATAAACCACGGCTCTATCTCTTACGGTTGATTTTTAAATAATTTCTAAAATCGTCGTCGGCGACTCTTCACGGTAGCCACTCGGTAGGAAGAAATCTAAGTCCGAACTGTAATTATTTTCACCGACGAGGTACCTTTTATATGTTAGATTGAGTTAGGAGCGTATTTTAAGCACTTTTGCTTAATAAACCACGGCTCTATCTCTTACGGTAGATTTTTAAATTAATCAGAAAGTCTTCGTCGGTAGCGCTTCTCGGTAGCCTCTTCGGACAGAGACTAAGTCCGAATTGAAAATATTTTCACCGACGTCGTATCTTTTAAATGTTATGTTCGGTTATGGGAGCGTATTTGGCGCACTTTTGCTTAATAAACCACGGCTCCATCTCTTACGGTTGATTTTTAAATAATTTCTAAAGTCGTCGTCGGCGACTCTTCGCGGTAGCCACACGGTAGGAAAAAATCTAAGTCCGAACTGTAATTATTTTCACCGACGAGGTACCTTTTATATGTTAGATTGAGTTATAGGAGCGTATTTTAAGCACTTTTGCTTAATAAACCACGGCTCTATCTATTACGGTTGATTTTTAAATTAATCCGAAAGTCTTCGTCGGTAGCGCTTCTCGGTAGCCTCTCCGTACAGAGACTTAGTCCGAATTGAAAATATTTTCATCCACGACGTATCTTTTAAATGTTAAGTTCGGTTATGGGAACGTATTTGACGCACTTTTGCTTAATAAACCACGGCTCCATCTCTTACGGTTGATTTTTAAATAATTTCTAAAGTCGTCGTCGGCGACTCTTCACGGTAGCCACTCGGTAGGAAAAAATCTAAGTCCGAACTGTAATTATTTTCACGGAGGAGGTACCTTTTATATGTTAGATTGAGTTATAGGAGCGTATTTGAAGCACTTTTGCTTAATAAACCACGGCTCTATCTCTTTCGGTTGATTTTTAAATTAATCAGAAAGTCTTCGTCGGTAGCGCTTCTCGGTAGCCTCTCCGTACAGAGACTAAATCCGAATTGAAAATATTTTCACCGACGACGTATCTTTTAAATGTTATGTTCGGTTATGGGAGCGTATTTGACGCACTTTTGCTTAATAAACCATGGCTCTATCACTTACGGTTGATTTTTAAATTAATCAGAAAGTCTTCGTCGGTAGCGCTTCTCGGTAGCCTCTCCGTACAGAGACTAAGTCTGAATTGGAAATATTTTCACCGACGACGTATCTTTTAAATGTTATGTTCGGTTAGGGGAGCGTATTTGACGCACTTTTGCTTAATAAACCACGGCTCCATCTCTTACGGTTGATTTTTAAATAATTTCTAAAGTCGTCGTCGGCGACTCTTCACGGTAGCCACTCCGTAGGAAAAATTCTAAGTCCGAACTGTAATTATTTTCACCGACGAGGTACCTTTTATATGTTAGATTGAGTTATAGGAGCGTATTTGAAGCACTTTTGCTTAATAAACAACGGCTCTATCTCTTACGGTTGATTTTTAAATTAATCAGAAATTCCTCGTCGGTAGCGCTTCTCGGTAGCCTCTCCGTACAGAGACTAAGTCCGAATTGAAAATATTTTCTCCGACGACGTATCTTTTAAATGGTATGTTCCGTTATGGGAGCGTATTTGACGCACTTTTGCTTAATAAACCACGGCTCCATCTCTTACGGGTGATTTTTAAATAATTTCTAGTCGTCGTCGGCGACTCTTCACGGTAGCCACTCGGTAGGAAAAAATCTAAGTCCGAACTGTAATTATTTTCACCGACGAGGTACCTTTTATATGTTAGATTGAGTTATAGGAGCGTATTTGAAGCACTTTTGCTTAATAAACCACGGCTCTACCTCTTACGGTTGATTTTTAAATTAATCAGAAAGTCTTCGTCGGTAGCGCTTCTCGGTAGCCTCTCCGTACAGAGACTAAGTCCGAATTGAAAATATTTTCACCGACGACGTATCTTTTAAATGGTATGTACCGTTATGGGAGCGTATTTGACGCACTTTTGCTTAATAAACCACGGCTCCATCTCTTACGGGTGATTTTTAAATAATTTCTAAAGTCGTCGTCGGCGACTCTTCACGGTAGCCACTCGGTAGGAAAAAATCTAAGTCCGAGCTGTAGTTATTTTCACGGACGAGGTACCTTTTATATGTTAGATTGAGTTATAGGAGCGTATTTGAAGCACTTTTGCTTAATAAACCACGGCTCTATCTCTTACGGTTGATTTTTGAATTAATCAGAAAGTCTTCGTCGGTAGCGCTTCTCGGTAGCCTCTCCGTACAGAGACTAAGTCCGAATTGAAAATATTTTCACCGACGACGTATCTTTTAAATGTTATGTTCGGTTATGGGAGCGTATTTGACGCACTTTTGCTTAATAAACCACGGCTCCATCTCTTACGGTTGATTTTTAAATAATTTCTAAAGTCGTCGTCGGCGACTCTTCACGGTAGCCACTCGGCAGAAAAAAATCTAAGTCCGAACTGTAGTTATTTTCACGGACGAGGTACCTTTTATATGTTAGATTGAGTTATAGGAGCGTATTTGAAGCACTTTTGCTTAATAAACCACGGCTCTATCTCTTACGGTTGATTTTTAAATTAATCAGAAAGTCCTCGTCGGTAGCGCTTCTCGGTAGCCTCTCCGTTCAGAGACTAAGTCCGAATTGAAAATATTTTCACCGACGACGTATCTTTTAAATGGTATGTACCGTTATGGGAGCGTATTTGACGCACTTTTGCTTAATAAACCACGGCTCCATCTCTTACGGGTGATTTTTAAATAATTTCTAAAGTCGTCGTCGGCGACTCTTCACGGTAGCCACTCGGTAGGAAAAAATCTAAGTCCGAGCTGTAGTTATTTTCACGGACGAGGTACCTTTTATATGTTAGATTGAGTTATAGGAGCGTATTTGAAGCACTTTTGCTTAATAAACCACGGCTCTATCTCTTACGGTTGATTTTTGAATTAATCAGAAAGTCTTCGTCGGTAGCGCTTCTCGGTAGCCTCTCCGTACAGAGACTAAGTCCGAATTGAAAATATTTTCACCGACGACGTATCTTTTAAATGTTATGTTCGGTTATGGGAGCGTATTTGACGCACTTTTGCTTAATAAACCACGGCTCCATCTCTTACGGTTGATTTTTAAATAATTTCTAAAGTCGTCGTCGGCGACTCTTCACGGTAGCCACTCGGCAGAAAAAAATCTAAGTCCGAACTGTAGTTATTTTCACGGACGAGGTACCTTTTATATGTTAGATTGAGTTATAGGAGCGTATTTGAAGCACTTTTGCTTAATAAACCACGGCTCTATCTCTTACGGTTGATTTTTAAATTAATCAGAAAGTCCTCGTCGGTAGCGCTTCTCGGTAGCCTCTCCGTTCAGAGACTAAGTCCGAATTGAAAATAGTTTCACCGACGACGTATCTTTTAAATGGTATGTACCGTTATGGGAGCGTATTTGACGCACTTTTGCTTAATAAACCACGGTTCCATCTCTTACGGGTGATTTTTAAATAATTTCTAAAGTCGTCGTCGGCGACTCTTCACGGTAGCCACTCGGTAGGAAAAAATCTAAGTCCGAGCTGTAGTTATTTTCACGGACGAGGTACATTTTATATGTTAGATTGAGTTATAGGAGCGTATTTGAAGCACTTTTGCTTAATAAACCACGGCTCTATCTCTTACGGTTGATTTTTAAATTAATCAGAAAGTCCTCGTCGGTAGCGCTTCTCGGTAGCCTCTCCGTTCAGAGACTAAGTCCGAATTGAAAATAGTTTCACCGACGACGTATCTTTTAAATGTTATGTTCAGTTATGGGAGCGTATTTGACGCACTTTTGCTCAATAAACCACGGCTCTATCTCTTACGGTTGAGTTTTAAATAATTTCTAAATACGTCGTCGGCGACTCTTCACGGTAGCCTCTCCGTACTGAGACTTAGTCCGAATTGAAAATATTTTCACCGACGACGTATCTTTTAAATGTTATGTTCAGTTATGGGAGCGTATTTGACGCACTTTTGCTTAATAAACCACGGCTCTATCTCTTACGGTTGATTTTTAAATAATTTCTAAAGTCGTCGTCGGCGACTCTTCACGGTAGCCTCTCCGTACAGAGACTAAGTCCGAATTGAAAATATTTTCACCGACGACGTATCTTTTAAATGCTATGATCAGTTATGGGAGCGTATTTGACGCACTTTTGCTTAATAAACCACGGCTCTATCTCTTACGGTTGATTTTTAAATAATTTCTAAAGTCGTCGTCGGCGACTCTTCACGGTAGCCACTCGGTAGGAAAAAATCTAAGTCCGAGCTGTAGTTATTTTCACGGACGAGGTACCTTTTATATGTTAGATTGAGTTATAGGAGCGTATTTGAAGCACTTTTGCTTAATAAACCACGGCTCTATCTCTTGCGGTTGATTTTTGAATTAATCAGAAAGTTTTCGTCGGTAGCGCTTCTCGGTATCCCTCTCCGTACAGAGACTAAGTCCGAATTGAAAATATTTTCACCGGCGACGTATCTTTTAAATGCTATGTTCGGTTATGGGAGCGTATTTGACGCACTTTTGCTTAATAAACCACGGCTCCATCTCTTACGGTTGATTTTTAAATAATTTCTAAAGTCGTCGTCGGCGACTCTTCACGGTAGCCACTCGGTAGGAAAAAATCTAAGTCCGAACTGTAATTATTTTCACGGACGAGGTACCTTTTATATGTTAGATTGAGTTATAGGAGCGTATTTGAAGCACTTTTGCTTAATAAACCACGGCTCTATCTCTTACGGTTGATTTTTAAATTAATCAGAAAGTCTTCGTCGGTAGCGCTTCTCGGTAGTCTCTCCGTACAGAGACTAAGTCCGAATTGAAAATATTTTCACCGACGACGTATCTTTTAAATGTTATGTTCAGTTATGGGAGCGTATTTGACGCACTTTTGCTTAATAAACCACGGCTCTATCTCTTACGGTTGATATTTAAATAATTTCTAAAGTCGTCGTCGGCGACTCTTCACGGTAGCCTCTCCGTACAGAGACTAAGTCCGAATTGAAAATATTTTCACCGACGACGTATCTTTTAAATGTTATGATCAGTTATGGGAGCGCATTTGAAGCACTTTTGCTTAATAAACCACGGCTCTATCTCTTACGGTTGATTTTTAAATTAATCAGAAAGTCCTCGTCGGTAGCGCTTCTCGGTAGCCTCTCCGTTCAGAGACTAAGTCCGAATTGAAAATAGTTTCACCGACGACGTATCTTTTAAATGGTATGTTCCGTTATGGGAGCGTATTTGACGCACTTTTGCTTAATAAACCACGGCTCCATCTCTTACGGGTGATTTTTAAATAATTTCTAGTCGTCGTCGGCGACTCTTCACGGTAGCCACTCGGTAGGAAAAAATCTAATTCCGAACTGTAATTATTTTCACCGAGGAGGTACCTTTTATATGTTAGATTGAGTTATAGGAGCGTATTTGAAGCACTTTTGCTTAATAAACCACGGCTCCATCTCTTACGGTTGATTTTTAAATTAATCAGAAAGTCTTCGTCGGTAGCGCTTCTCGGTAGCCTCTCCGTACAGAGACTAAGTCCGAATTGAAAATATTTTCACCGACGACGTATCTTTTAAATGTTATGTTCAGTTATGGGAGCGTATTTGACGCACTTTTGCTCAATAAACCACGGCTCTATCTCTTACGGTTGAGTTTTAAATAATTTCTAAATACGTCGTCGGCGACTCTTCACGGTAGCCTCTCCGTACTGAGACTTAGTCCGAATTGAAAATATTTTCACCGACGACGTATCTTTTAAATGTTATGTTCAGTTATGGGAGCGTAGTTGACGCACTTTTGCTTAATAAACCACGGCTCTATCTCTTACGGTTGATTTTTAAATAATTTCTAAAGTCGTCGTCGGCGACTCTTCACGGTAGCCTCTCCGTACAGAGACTAAGTCCGAATTGAAAATATTTTCACCGACGACGTATCTTTTAAATGTTATGATCAGTTATGGGAGCGTATTTGACGCACTTTTGCTTAATAAACCACGGCTCTATCACTTACGGTTGATTTTTAAATAATTTCTAAAGTCGTCGTCGGCGACTCTTCACGGTAGCCACTCGGTAGGAAAAAATCTAAGTCCGAACTGTAATTATTTTCACGGACGAGGTACCTTTTATATGTTAGATTGAGTTATAGGAGCGTATTTGAAGCACTTTTGCTTAATAAAGCACGGCTCTATCTCTTACGGTTGATTTTTAAATTAATCAGAAAGTCTTCGTCGGTAGCGCTTCTCGGTAGCCTCTCCGTACAGAGACTAAGTCCGAATTGAAAATATTTTCACCGACGACGTATCTTTTAAATGGTATGTTCCGTTATGGGAGCGTATTTGACGCACTTTTGCTTAATAAACCACGGCTCCATCTCTTACGGGTGATTTTTAAATAATTTCTAGTCGTCGTCGGCGACTCTTCACGGTAGCCACTCGGTAGGAAAAAATCTAAGTCCGAACTGTAATTATTTTCACCGACGAGGTACCTTTTATATGTTAGATTGAGTTATAGGAGCGCATTTGAAGCACTTTTGCTTAATAAACCACGGCTCTATCTCTTACGGTTGATTTTTAAATTAATCAGAAAGTCCTCGTCGGTAGCGCTTCTCGGTAGCCTCTCCGTACAGAGACTAAGTCCGAATTGAAAATATTTTCACCGACGACGTATCTTTTAAATGGTATGTTCCGTTATGGGAGCGTATTTGACGCACTTTTGCTTAATAAACCACGGCTCCATCTCTTACGGGTGATTTTTAAATAATTTCTAAAATCGTCGTCGGCGACTCTTCACGGTAGCCACTCGGTAGGAAAAAATCTAAGTCCGAACTGTAATTATTTTCACCGGCGAGGTACCTTTTATATGTTAGATTGAGTTATAGGAGCGCATTTGAAGCACTTTTGCTTAATAAACCACGGCTCTAACTCTTTCGGTTGATTTTTAAATTAAACAGAAAGTCTTCGTCGGTAGCGCTTCTCGGTAGCCTCTCCGTACAGAGACTAAGTCCGAATTGAAAATATTTTCACCGACGACGTATCTTTTAAATGTTATGTCAGGTTATGGGAGCGTATTTGACGCACTTTTGCTTAATAAACCACGGCTCTATCTCTTTCGGTTGATTTTTAAATTAATCAGAAAGTCTTCGTCGGTAGCGCTTCTCGGTAGCCTCTCCGTACAGAGACTAAGTCCGAATTGAAAATATTTTCACCGACGACGTATCTTTTAAATGTTATGTTCAGTTATGGGAGCGTATTTGACGCACTTTTGCTTAATAAATCACGGCTCCATCTCTTACGGTTGATTTTTAAATAATTTCTAAAGTCGTCGTCGGCGACTCTTCACGGTAGCCACTCGATAGGAAAAAATCTAAATCTGGCACAGTATCGAACACTTAGTTTCAGCTAGAACGATTAGTTTAAAATGGAACTAAGTTTCGCATCTGGAGTTTCCTCTCCCACAAGGTCGGCCACTTAGTTAACTCGAACACATACGGTTTCGTGTAGCATCGCCACTGATCTCAGAGAACAGGCGCTACTCCTGGCACAGTATCGAATACTTAGTTTCAGATAGAACAATTAGTTTAAAATGGAACTAATTTTCGCATCTGGAGTTTCCTCTCTCACAAGGTCCACCACATAGTTTCGTCGAACACATACGGTTTCGAGTGGCATCGCCACACTATTCAGAAAGCAGGCGCTTCACCTGGCACAGTATCGGACACTTAGTTTCAGATAGAAAAATTAGTTTAAAGTTGAACTATGTTTCGCATTTGGAGTTTCCCCTCTCGCAAGGTCGACCACTTAGTATCGTCGCACACATGTGGTTTCGAGTTACATCGCCACACATTTGAGAGAACAGGCGCTTCTCCTGGCACAGGATCGAACACATAGTTTCAGATAGAACAATTTGTTTAAAATGGAACTAAGTTTCGCATCTGGAGTTTCCTCTCCCACAAGCTCGACCACTTAGTTTCGTCCAACACATACGGTTTGGAGTGGCATCGCCACAGATTTCAGAGAACAGACGCTTCTCCTGGCACAGTATCGAACACTTAGTTTCAGATAGAAGAATTAGTTTAAAATGGAACTAAGTTTGGCATCTGGAGTTTCCTCTCTCACAAGGTCGGCCACTTAGTTTCGTCGAACACGTACGGTTTCGAGTGGCATGGTCACAGGTTTCACAAAACGGGCGCTTCTCCTGGCACAGTATCGAACACTCAGTATCAGATAGAACAATTATTTTAAAATTGAAGAAAGCTCCGCATTTGGAGTTTCCTCTCTCACAAGGTCGACCACTGATTTTCGTCGAACACATACAGTTTCGAGTAGCATCGCCACAGATTTCAGAGAACAGTCGCTTCTCCTGGCACAGTGTTGAACACTTAGTTTCAGATAGAACAATTAGTTTAAAATGGAACTATGTTTCGCATCTGGAATTTCCACTCTCACAAGGTCAACGACTTACTTTCGTCGAACACATACGGTTTCAAGTGGCATCGCCACACATTTCAGAGAACAGGCGCTTCTCCTGGCACAGTATCGAACACTTAGTATCAGATAGAACAATTAGTTTAAAATGGAACTAAGTTTCTTCTCTCACAAGGTCGACCACTCAGTTTCGTCGAACACATACCGTTTCGAGTGGTATCGCCACAGGTTTCACTGAACGGGCGCTTCTCCTGGCACAGTGTCGAACACTTAATTTCAGATGGAACATTTAGTTTAAAATGGAACTAAGTTTCGCATCGGAAGTTTCCTCTCTCACAAGGTCGGCCACTTAGTTTCGTCGAACACATACGGTTTCGAGTGGCATCGCCACAGATTTCAGACAACAGGCGCTTCGCCTGGCACAGTATCGAACACTTAGTTTCAGATAGAACAATTAATTTAAAATGGAACTAAGTTTCGCATCTGCACTTTCCTCTCTCACAAGGTCGGCCACTTAGTTTCGTCGAACACATACGGTTTCGAGTGGCATCGCCACAGATTTCAGACAACAGGCGCTTCGCCTGGCACAGTATCGAACATTTAGTTTCAGATGGAACTTCTAGTTTAAAATTGAACTATGTCTTGCATTTGGAGTTTCCTCTCTCACAAGGTCGACCACTTACTTTCGCCGAACGCGTACGGTTTCGAGTGGCATCGCCACAGATTTCAGAGAACAGGCGCTTCTCCTGGCACAGTGTCGAACACTTAGTTTCAGATGGAACGTTTAGTTTAAAATTGAACTATGTTTCGCATCTGGAGTTTTCTCTCTCACAAGTTCGACCACTTAGTTTCGCCGAACGCATACAGTTTCGAGTGGCATCGCCACAGATTTCAGAGAACAGGCGCTTCTACTGGCACAGTACCGAACACTTAGTTTCAGATAGAACAATTAATTTAAAATGGAACTAAGTTTCGCATCTGCACTTTCCTCTCTCACAAGGTCGGCCACTTAGTTTCGTCGAACACATACGGTTTCGAGTGGCATCGCCACAGATTTCAGACAACAGGCGCTTCGCCTGGCACAGTATCGAACATTTAGTTTCAGATGGAACTTTTAGTTTAAAATTGAACTATGTCTTGCATCTGGAGTTTCCTCTCTCACAAGGTCGACCACTTAGTTTCGTCGAACACATACGGTTTCGAGTAGCATCGCCACCGATTTCAGAGAACAGGCGCTTTTCCTGGCACAGTATCGAACATTTAGTCTCAGATGGAACTTTTAGTTTAAAATTGAACTATGTCTTGCATCTGGAGTTTCCTCTCTCACAAGGTCGACCACTTAGTTTCGTCGAACACATACGGTTTCGAGTAGCATCGCCACCGATTTCAGAGAACAGGCGCTTTTCCTGGCACATTATCGAACACTTAGTTTCAGATAGAACAATTAGTTTAAAATCTCCCTAAGTTTCGCGTCTGGAGTTTCCTCTCTCACAAGGTCGACCACTCAGTTTCGTCGAACACATACCGTTTCGGGTGGTATCGCCACAGGTTTCACTGAACGGGCACTTCTCCTGGCACAGTGTCGA